>ML682017.1:2350089-2606114 GCA_007922195.1 Podocnemis expansa | reverse complement strand
CCCCGCCCCCGCCGAGGTGGGCCGGCCGAGCGCCAGCCGGGCCGGGCGGCGCGTGGCGCGGGCGGGCGGGCGCCGCCGCATTCCGATGGGACTATTTTTCCCTCCGCTTCTTTTTGGGGAGGGGGTGCGAGGCGCACGTCGATACCGCCGCTGGACCTGGCGGAGCCGGACCTACTTTCAGGCCGAGAGCGCGAGCTGCACAAAGGAAAGGGGCTGGCGCGCGCCTGCTGCGGCGTCAGGTGAAGGAGGCCCGGGCAGGCTTGCAGCTGGGGGAGAGGAGCGGAGGGGGCGATGCACGCCTCTTTGCTTCTTAATCCCCCTCTCCCTTTTGCAAGACTTTGCAGACGCACACACACAAAAAGCAAGGAGTCTTGTGGCGCTTAAAGACTAACAGATTTATGTACTGCATGAGCTTTAGTGGGAGAAAATCCCACTTGTGTTAGTTTTCAAGTGCCACAGGATTTCTTCCTTTTTTTTGCTTTATTAGGCTAATGCAGCTGCCCCTTTGGAACATAACAAAAAGGGGGGCTGTTGCACTTAAAAGCTAACAGGTTTATGTATTGCATGAGCTTTGGTGGGAGAAAATCCCACGTGTTAGTTTTCAAGTGCCACAGGACTTCTTTCTTTTTTGCTTTATTAGGCTAATACAACTGCCCTTTGGAACATTAAAAGGGGGGGGGTCCTGTTGCACTGAAAAGCTAACCGATTTATGTATTGCATGAGCATTGATGGGAGAAAATCCCACTTCTGTGAGTCTTTAAAGTCCCACAGGAGTAGGGTTAGCAGCTGTCAGACATGTCCTCCTTTTTACCTTCATGTATTTTAAAAATACGTGGTTTTGCCTGGCTTTTTACTTACAGTTAAAGTATGCTGAAACACCCTATTTTTAGGGGGAAGCATTCCAGGCCCCCCTAAAAGCAGAAGAATATTACATTAATTTACGTTTTCTCCATGTGTCCTCCAACGTCTTCTTTTTGCACTTTCCTGTCCTCCTTTCCATGCTTTAGCATCTGGCAACCCTACACAAGACTCCTTCCTTTTTTTGCTTTACTAGACTAATGCAGCTCCCCCTTTTGAACTTAACAAAAAGGGGGGGGGGTCCTGTGGCACTTGAAGACTGAAAGACTAACTTATTGCATGCGCTTTGGTGGGAGAAAATCCCACTGCCTCAGATGCTTTGAAAGGGGGGAACTTCCACACTATGAATGTATCAGTAATGGTCCTGCAGCCAGCAACATAGGCAGGCATCTCCAATATATACGATTAGGTGACGACCAACTCTGCACTCTATACAGCAGAACTTCCACTGACTTCGCTGGGAGTTTTGCCTAAACACTGCAGGGTCCATTAAAAAAAAAAAATCCGTGCAGAACAGAGTTCCACAGCTGCCAACCCCCACAATAAAATCTCTGGGATTTTCTGCCACAAAAGCTCATGAGATAAACAAATGTGTTAGGCTGTAAAAATGCCACAGGACTCCTTGTTTGTTTTGCTGAGCTAGCCTATTACAGCTACCCCTTTGGAACTTGTCAGTAAAATCTGACAATCGCTCATGCAATAGGTTGGGGGAAATGTTGATATTTAATTATTTATCTCTACTAAACTTCCTAATCTGACCTCTTGATTGAATTAGAAACCCCCTAGGGGAATGGCTGAGTCATCTGATATTGAGGTATCAGTGTTACTTGAAAAAGTTGAGCAGCATTTTATAAAATGAAATGACAATGCAGGGTCATAATAAATATGGGATGAACCTCTTTTTAATCTTTCCCAGTGCAAAAATATTTCTTTTTCATGGAACTTCACTACATAATTGATGCAATGGTGAGCCATGCATATGATAGATATGGGATGAACCTCTTTTTAATCTTTCCTAGCAAAAAGATTATTTGTTTTTCATGGAACTTGCCACAACAGTCACTGTTTTTCTGGGGGGCCCCCCCCCCCCCCCGAGTGAACAATAATAATTGGTTTTGAACAAATAGAAAAAGCGCAGACATAAAACAAGTAGTCAGCTTTTCATATTTAAACATAATTATTTCACAAATGATAGCCACAAACACACCTCTTCCTCCATCAACTACTAAAGAGATTCTGCAATAGTTAGCAATGTACTCGCTTTAAAAAAAGCTTATTTCCCCACATATTTTGCTCCCACCTACTTGGAAACAGTGAATGAAACTTTTCTTCCATTTACATGGTGTCTTTCATCCACTTCACAAACTCCACATAACGATTTGTGCTAAGAGACATGCATACCACTTTGCCTACCAAGAAATGCAAGCAGCTGTTTAATAGCAACAAACATAATACGCAACAGTTTAGAGCAGAAGTTAAGGGATACCATATTAAATGTAAAGGGTCATATTATGCTCAGATCTACAAACAGGAAAAATTACCCTTTTAATTTCACAGTTTACTTTGTTCTTTTTGGTGATCATTTATACTAGGATGTCAGTACCAGAGGAAGTCAGGGATATGGCTAATAGGCCCTTGCCTAAGGCCCATGCTTCTTGAGTCATGCGATTTACATCAAAATCTCGCTTTTCATTAAAAGAAAAATTATGCATCGTAAGTTTCTAGTCCTTATGGTTACAAAGGAAAGCTTGAAAATTTAAACAGGAGTGTAATCACAGCAACAGTATCTGCCCATGTCTGCAGCCAGCCTGGCAAAATAGCTCTGAAAGATACCAACTGCCTCATTCTTCCCAGTGGTGAGGGGACTTCAAGACCTACTGCTTTTCGGGACTATACCAGTGCTGCATCCAGGGCTCGATTCTTAGTATGGCCCAGCCACCAAGCTGATTTCTCTAGCTGCCACTGAATGTAACTATTGGGAGGTCCCCTACATATCTAGGACTTGGAGAGGAGGCCCCTGTTGCTGAAGAGATAAGGAGTTGGCCTCATGTTGCTTGCTTTCCCTTCCTCTCTGCTAGGAGACCTAGCCTCTCTTGCTTCTGCCCCGCCAGGGAGAGGGGGCATATGTCATCACGGTATAGTTAGGCATTGAATTGCCTTAATCCAGACCTAGTCAGCATAGTTAACTGAGACAGGAGCCTGCAGGGGAGACAGAACATTATTTAAGGTGGTCCAGAAAAATTATGACTATAATTTTACAATATAATGTAAATTGTAAAA
This sequence comes from Podocnemis expansa, assembly GCA_007922195.1. Taxonomy (NCBI): domain Eukaryota; kingdom Metazoa; phylum Chordata; order Testudines; family Podocnemididae; genus Podocnemis; species Podocnemis expansa. The sequence continues at coordinate 2,602,976 of ML682017.1, read as the reverse complement.
GCAGTGTTGTTTAATAGCGATTAGCCTTTTAAAACAAATAAGTAGAATCTGTGATGGATTCCCTACCATATTTTCATAACATGGGGGCTGAGACAAACCTTTATCTGAGAGCTATCAAGCCTGACCACATTTCCATCCATTATACCCTTTAGTGTCCTTATCTAATCTTGCACTGGTGAAACTCCAGTGCCTTGACTACCTCTTCTGGGAATCTGACCCCCCGCCTAATTGCTCTCACTCTTAAAGACGTCTTCCCTAATGTCCAGACTAGTTTTATTTGTAGCATGATTAGACCATTACAGCATTCCCTCCCTTCAACATATCATTGTGACACAAGTCTTTCCTTTCCTGATACTATTTCCTTGAAAGTATGTAATTAATCCTATAGACTTCCCCCACCTCAGCTTAGTCCCCTTTTCCCACGGCATGTAACTAGTTAGATACTTCAATATCTTTTCATTAATAGTAATACCTATTCCTATGCTGAACCTATTCCTCATCCCTGCATTTTTCTTCTAATCATGCAGGGGCCAGAATTCTGTGCAATATTCTAAGGTGCAAAAACACTAGGACAATGTAAGAAAGGCAAGGTTAGTGAGGTCAAATCTTTTATTGGATCAACAACTTCTGTTGGTGAAAGGGACATGGTTTCTCTCTTTTTTCCAGAAAAGCTCTGTGAAGCTCAAAAATTTGTCCCTTCCACCAACAGAAGCTGATCAATTAAAATATATAGGTTCACCAACCTTGTCTCTGTCATATCCTGGGAACCACGTGGATAATACAACAGTGCAAAGATGATAAACAAACAAACAAAACAGATTTCAAAGGGGTAGCCATATCAGTCCCTCATTCAGCAGAACAAACAAGGAATCCTCCTGTGGCACTTTTAAAGACTGAAATTTACTTGTTGCATGAGCTTTTGTGGGAGAAAATTGCACTTTATATTTTTCTCCCATGAAAACTCATGCAATAAATAAATGTGTTGGTCTTTAAAAGTGCCACAAGACTCCTTGTTTGTTTTGCTGAACTAGATTGACACAGCTACTCATTTGGAACTTATAGGCAGTAAGTTACTTGAATTGAACTGAGAATCACAATAAAATAATGGGAGTAAAGAGAATATGTTTGAATTTTAATAGTAGCTTCTTATGTTAATTAATATTTAATCACTGCTTCAGAGTAGTATCTCTGGGTCAAAAACAATCCGAGACCCTAAACCCGCAAAGAAATCGGTGTAGGCTAGCAAGCTTTTAAATCAACAGAAAGCCCCAAAGAAGTTAGTGGGATCCTTTGTAGGACTGGGGCCCAAGTCATTAGCAATTAGAAGCCGTTAATAGATTATGGTCACTAAGCAAATGAGTTTGTGGCTACCACATCACAGAAACCACCATCAGAAATTATTTCTTTGCTGATTCAAAGCAGCTAAGAATTCAAGGGGTAGTGGTGGTGAAATTCCCCTCACGAAAGTCAATGGCAAAACTCCCACCCACTTTATTGGGGCTGGGATTTCACCCCAAGACTCTAGCTCATCCTGAGAAATGGAACCACAAAGGCAAGGCTGAGGCACAGCAGTTTGCGTTTGGCAGGGAAGGGTTATGCTGCTGTTTCCTGTGCTGTAGTTGCTCAGTGCATGATCAGAAGGTTCTGGTTTTCAGCACTTGAAGTGTGATGCTTTTCACAATCCTTAGACCAGTGGTTTTCAAACTTTTTTTCTCAGGACCGAGTTGAAAGAAAATCATTTATGCCTACGTCTCAGCAGTTGCACCTTTAAAAAAATGCCTGCCAGTTTTTTGCTGGTGGCAGCAGGGGGTGCCATTAGCCCCATACTGAAGGCCTTTGACCCAACACTGGATTCTGACTGGTTGTTCAAAAACCACTGCAAAACTCAGTGTTTAAATAGAAACGGACTCGATTCTTATCCCCTCTAATCCCAGTTCAATTGTTAGTGCGTTCACCACCACTTCATGAGAAATCTATCTGAAGACGTGGGCCCGGAGGCTATCTTCTGAACTGAAATAACTCTTTAAACTGTGTTGCTATGTCAACAGGTAGAAAGGGGCTCAATAGATTATCTTGTCCATACTTAGGGTCAGCATTAAAGGAAGACATTTGCCCTTCACCTTCTCTCCTGTGTCATGGGGAGTGCCTTCAAAGCAAGTAAGAAGCCCACAAACAGATTTCCTTGGCTTAAGAGAACATTTTGGTTTTCTTTACTTCTAAGACGTCACCTCCACCTGTGATTCTCAAAGATCCTCTCAGAGCAGTCCTCATCTCCTCTCATCTTCAAATCAACCTTGCGATTGGAAAAACTAGAAGCAACTATCTGCAGAGTCCATCGGTACCACTGCTGTTATCAAATGGGCCCATTATACAGCATATAACTGTTCCTTCATAATCTACAGAACCCACTTCTTGTGGCAGAGCATATAGCAAAAGGGGACTTGAAGCTGCTTTTAATTCACATCTTATTTTTCCCCATCTCTATTCGTTTTTACCCTTCCCAATTACCGTAAGAGGCTGCGAGCTTCTCTTCATAAAGACTAAAGCATCTATTTCCATCTCTAGATCAGTGGTTCTCAACCACTGTGTCAGGATGCATCACCGCGTTGACACACAGTGGTGTGTCGTGGATAGCCGGGGGCTGGGGGGGAGGGTGGAATTGGGCTGATATGCCCTGTAGGATCGTGCATGCCACCAAGCGTGTCACAACCCGCAAAAGGTTGAGACCCACTGGTTGAGAACCAAACTACAAGCTCCAACAGTCAAGCACAGCAACCAAAGCAGCAGTTCGGGCTATGCCTGACCCCACAACCCTGGAGGTATTTAAGCCAGTTCAGTGGAAATTCTGTGGGAATATCCTGAAAATAGGAATGAGAAAAGCTTCTAGGAGTTGCCCACCACCGTACTGGCAGCTGGGGGAGCAAGTTTGTAATGGCGGCCAGCCTGGATTTGCAATCGTGATTTTCCACTCCTCTCCCCTCCTCCTCTAACTCTCAAGGCTGAAAATTCACTGCCCCTTTCCTTCCCCTCCCTCAGGCTCAGTGTATGTTTGTGTTCAATGTGTTGTAATGCTTTCAGCTCTCCTTCCCATGCAAAATACTGATACTAGATTTACACTACCTCCTGGATTATAGCACAAGCCCCAATAGTTCCTTTATTAATGGAGAACATGGCTAAATTTCAAAGTCAAATTATGAAAAAGTAATTTGGGAACATGACAGTTGTATGTTTAAGAACTTCAATGCTGTGTTGATGAGCTAAACCATCCTTTTCAAAAGGATCACATTTCACACATTCATTAAAACCGTTGTTTTGTTTTAGTTTGCTAAAAACTTCCAAAACCAGTCAGCATATGGGCCCCATTAAGCATAATGTGCATACATTTTAAAGCAATAACAGTTTTGAAATACTTCGTTTTCAAAACACTTTTATAAAGTTCAGTATTTTGCAATACACATCCTCGGTATTTACCAATTAAGCGTTGCACTGCATCCTTTGAAGCTTAAGAATTAGCTATTGGTAAAACATTGTACATGTTGTTCACACTATTTTTGATACAGGAATTAGTGGCTGAAGTTTATGGCTATGGTTGAGGAAGGGAGGTCACCATTTCAAAGAGTAGTTAAACACACAACTTTCATACAGCAGTTTTCAATCCTGATGTTTCTTAAAAACTAAGTACAAGTTGTACACAGGAAATGTCTTATCTAACTCTTAAACACAGTCACTTCTGAGATGAAAATGCAATAGTTAGGAAAGCACAGCAACACTCTTTTTTAGGAGAAGAAATACTTTATTCAATTTAAATTGCAAAGTGAATGTAGCTAATCAGACATAATCACTCAAACTGGAATTCAGCCAGGGCACCAGGACTAACACCTTTCCTCTCAAGAAAACTATTATGAGATTTTCAGTGGCAGTTTCTCATCAGGGGATTGGCTTTCTACATCCATTCTACAGACGTAAGGTAGAACTACTGTACACTCCGAAACTAAACTGAGTCATTGGGTCTATTCTATACGAGTTCAAAGGTTAGTCTAGTTCAGCAAAACAAACAAGCAGTTCTGTGAAACTTTTAAAGACTAGCAAATTTAGTCTTTAAAAGTGCTACAGGACTCCTTGTTTGGTTCTATACAGATTCGCTAGAGAAAAGAGGGCCCCGACTGGTTCACCATCACTATTGCCTATAGTGCCTCACATTTCACATAGGCCATCTCTGCTTCTTAGATTGAGAGCCAGAGTTACAACAAAGAGAAGATACTGGAGCCCTTCATATTTAAAGAGATACCAAGATCTTCCTCAACTCAGTGTTCTGTAACCAGTGATAAAAATAAAATAATAAAAAAAAACCTATGGTGCATTCTCAGTGTGTTAATGGGAATTTGTGTAAACTCAGTTTATAAACTTGGCAATGCCCAGTTGGCATAAGTGAACTCAAGAGGTTTTATTTATTTTGGTCTGACTCAAGTCCTGTAAGGACAACTTGTAGAACAGATATATCCCCAGTTTTTCATGAGCGTATAAAATGCTTGTGTTGGGTGTATGTTGTGGCTGTATATATGCCATCTCACAGTTGGTCCATTAAGTCAAATTCCTTAAAACTTTCTCATTCTGTTTTTAATGACAGGCACATACTCAAAATGCTAATAGTAATGTTTAAAATCACTTTTGCCCACATCTTGAAAAGGTAGAACTAATGAAACCCCCTATTTAATTGGTAGCAGTGGATTATGTACTCTCTCTTTTTTTTTTCCCCAGGGTCTACCTGTAACTTTGGGCCTATGTCTCTTATTCTACAAAGTTTCTGTTGATTTCTCCATCAAAACCATGCTAGTTGGTGACGCTGAGTGAAATTGAGTGCTACATTTTTCTCTCTCAATTGGCAGTAGCGTTGAGTGCAGGATGTACCACAACCACCTATGTCTTTTCCACACCACGAGGGAAATGCAACATGGTAAACAGAGGACAGCAAAAAGTTAGAGACACAAATTTAGCCTTGACATAAGCTGATACAGCTGACTTGAAAGGCAGTTACAACTGCTTACAACAGGAATTAATCGGGGCCCTGATGTTTGTGCTGATTATGTATATAATGATTTCCACCATTTTATGGCCTGTAACTCATTCTTTGTGAGATGAGAGGGCGGGAGAGGCAATTATATACGGTTGAAGACTCATTTGCTGTTTTTCCATGTCTTTTAGTTACTTTGAATAATTTCCTTGCAGTGCTAGGCACTGGTGAAGACTGTTCAAGTACAGCCGGGCATAAAACAAAGACAAGTAACATAGGAGACACTGAAAGAGACCCCAAAAAGGTATTAATTATAACAGTCACACATGCTATAAAGGTATTAATATAGCATTGGTGCATTCAGTTTTGAAAAAAAATAGATTTTCTTCTTCTAAAGAAAAATACATTATTACAGCAAGAACATCCATTCTGTCTGTCTTACCTAGCCCATAAATAGTACTTGGTCACAAGTCCTTGTAATTCAGAAGACAGTGAGTTGTGCCTAAATAGCCTTGACTTGTAAAGCCCCTTCCAATGCGTTTTCCAGTGTCAGGGCTTTGCTATTAATGCAACGTGTACTAATTTTTCCTTACTGCAATTGTGAAAAATCTAATACCTTTAAAATGATCTGAAAACAGCTTACACAGAACAAAATCCCTGTTTAATCTTGGCATATTAAGAGATCTTTTCTTTGAACAATACATTTAAAATGCTATTTTTCCCACCAAACCTTTTTTAAGCTAAAAAAAAGCACAGATTTAGAGCCACATATTTATGTATAGTTTATGAATCTTGGCTCTTAAAACTGCCAAAATTGTTAATGAGGCTATGGGCTTCCTATGGTCCTTTGCGGCAATAAATCATTAACTTGATATATGAAAAAAGTGTCAAATTCCATGGGATTATGTTAAAAAACAGTGGAAGACTCAGGTCTCTTTACTAAGGAAAAGACAGTATGAGTAAAATGTCATACAAAATCTGTTATTCAGTCACTGCTCCTTGCCTACACCTCACATATACATTTATCATATACCCCCTACTAGCTCTTGTTAAAAAAATATTAAGGCATGTGCTTGCTTCCTTTTTTTTTTTTTTATAGCTGGTCTTCCTTACTGGCTGATCATTGTACTGGCAGCCTGTGTAAGTTGAGCATGGTTCTCAACCTTTTGCAAGTTGTGACACACTTGGCAGTGTATGCAGCCCTACAGTACATGCCAGCCCACCCCCTTAAGGCCAAATCCAGCCATCTCCCTGGCTATTTGCGACACACAGTGTGCACACAGAAATTTGTCCCAATGCAGTGGCTAAGAACCACTGAGTTAGAAACCCAGCTATTACCACCAGTCCGGTTTAGTGTCCCATCACATCTGCACAGTTAGTAGTACAACATTTACATAATAGCTGCACAATAGGTAAGAATCTGTCTTGAACAATTGCCTTATAGGTACTTCAAGGAATATAAAAACCATTAGGAGACAGTCTACATAGTTGGTGAATCACTTCCAGTGACATGCTACAGTCAAGAAAGGATACAACCTGATTTCATTCAAGTCAATGAAACTCTTGGTGTTTTGTTTTGTTTTTTAATTTCAGTGGACCCTGCACAGGGACATTAAAATTATGAGCACAATTCTTGAGAGGCAGAACACCCTTATAGTCCATTGACTTCAGTCAATGTGGAATGTGCTCACTGCTCAGCATCTTATAGCATTGCCTCTTGCCCCCCATGTGTGAATTATCCATTAACTGTTTTCATAAAATATAACTAACACAAGCTATCTCAGACGACCCACATTTCAGAGCCTTGTAATCCAAGTTCTTCCCTTTTTGGCATAGTCTCTACCAATATTCAAAACATGGCAGACCTTTAAAAGAATAAAATGCAAACACAAATTAAGGTCATATTCACAATTTCATAGATAACCCATATGTGCTGAAACTAGAGGGGCGGGAGGTGCTGCCGCAGCAGCCTGTGGCTTGAAGTGGTTTTCATTATATGCAAGATTTACAGTTTGATTCAATGGCTTTCAGCACCCCACTGTAAAACTTGTTACAGCATCCCATCACACAAACCCTGCACAGAACTGCCATTTACTACCCAGAATTCCTATGGACAACAATGGGAGTCCAGCACAGGAAAAGAAGGATGAATATGCCCCCAATCAGTTTTTAAACTGATGGCAATAGGGAGTTTCATGCAGCAAGAGGGAACATTTCAGATGAGCTGAAACAAATTCAGGTTCAGACAGGGTTTGGCTATTATAAGTATAGTTTGCAGCCAATTATTTTTGACCTTTTCCAAAACAAACAGTCCTCAATAAGGGTGACATGTAGCATATGACTAATCTGAACTTTTTCCAAAAACAATGATTGAATTATCTGAGATTGAGAAAATAAAATGCGTCTGAGCTATTTATTTCATGCCTTGAAAGAAAACAAAAGAAACACTGCCATAGTTAGAAAATCAGAAACAGTTGGGCAGATTGTCTTTGGAGTGTTCCAAAAATGTCACCTATGGGACAAGTAGTCATGCCCTCCCTAAAGACAATTGTTTTGAAAGACATGACACTCAGCAGAGGGACTTGTCTTAGGGCCTTGAATTATTTGCATGTGGAACTCCTACTGATGTATATGCAAAGAGAGTAGCACATGGCCGTTTGAATGAAAGGCCCAGCTCATCCTTAACTACTCGTGATGCAAGATGAGAATTTAATTAGTGTCAGTGAGAGCTGGATGTAGAGGGAAAGAATAGGCCCATTAGAAAAAGCAATTAAGGAATAAAACTCTCCCAAAACACACACACCAAATATCTTCCCTGAAACCATTCAGCTGGACTGTCCTAAATAAAAGGTTATTCTAACATGCATGCACACACACACAAGCCCAGAACAGACCCATAAAACCTTGTAAGTGTGTGGAAGTAGTTAGAAGGTATTGAAAAAATATTATAAAATACATGATCAACAGGTTTGGACAGTGTCCATGAAAGAATTCACTCAACATAGAGTAGTCAGAATAGGCACAGAGAAAAAGCTGCTCCTTTTCCCTGTTATTCTTCAATATTATATTAGATGCCCTGCCACCAATCTCAGGTGCCCCCTGTGAAGTAGCAGGTATCCAAATTGCATACAAGGATGATCTGTATTTGACTGAAGCAGACTGCATCTTTGGTTACATATTAATATCTTTGGTTGTTCACTAACATTAAGGATACCACTTTCAACCTTCTACAAAAATCAGTCAGTTTCTATAGAAAGCCAAAGTAAATCTGGGAACAATGCTAAATTAATAAACCTAATAAATACCTTTCTGCGTCAATCTCAACAGATCTTTCAAATCAGGTTAAACAGAGTACCGTCCTTCGGCATCTGTCTCATTCCAGACCTATCAAGTACCTAGCACAGAGGGCAACAATGGTTATCTTCCATGGGTCTATGCATGACTAAATGCTTGCTGATGCAAGACTGGTGGGGTATACAATCTAGCCCACAGTCTCATCAATTGGTGCTGAACAGCAAAGATTTTATTTAATTCAATGAAACCCTGAGTGCAATAATTATTTAGGGATGTTTTTCCACCAGTCAGATGCAGTTGTCAATTTTCTACAACCAAAATGAAGAAAAAGTGGGAAAGCCAAATATGTTGTATACCCACACGGGGCCTAAGTACCTACATATTTACATCAATAAAGTCAATGACACCACAAAGGCTTAAAGGAGGAAAGCAGCAAAACAAGTGGTTTTAACTTGCCAGGTGTAAATCTTCTCCCTCACTGAACCAGTGGATGACTATACTATTTTAAAGAGGATTGTACAATACAGTAACTGTATTGACATTGAAAAAGAATATCTAATCCAGATTATAAATTAAGAACTCAGTGGTGACCATTGTGATGGATGGCTACATGTGACTATTGTTCGCATGTCAATATCCTTATGAATTACATATGCTAGAAAGCCAAGTTCCAAAGGGGCAGCTGTGTTAGTCTAGTAAAGCAAAAAAAAGCAAGGAGTCTTGTGGCACCTAAAGACTAACAGATTTATTTATTGCATGAGCTTTCATGGGAGAATATCCCACTTTGTCAGGCGCTTTGAAGAGGGAGAACTTACAGAACTGGATGAAAATAAATGCAGGTGAGTGTAAGACATGGGATCAGGTCATACTGCAAACAGCAAAACAGAGCATTTGTAAGGATTCAAACTTTAGGAAACAGCATACAGAGGGAGGGTGAAGTCAAATTACCTCTTATGTGAAAAGAATCCATAGTTGCAATTCAGCCCTGCTGTCACACAATGTAATTTGCATATTAATTCGATTTCAGCTAATCTGTTAGTCTTTAAGTGCCACAAGACGCCTTGCTTTTTTTATATGGTAAAAAAAACTCCTTCTCAAGGGTGAGCTAGAGATTTTCCATAGACAATGACTTACTGAAGGTGGAAAAGGGTAGATCTAGAAAGAATATTCCAAGAATGTGGAAAGAAGATAGACAGTAGAATGGGAAATCAGCACCACAAGGGGCATGCAACACAATGAACTTGAGAACCATGCCTTAGTGCAGACTTTCAGAAAGATGATAGTACTAGTTTTCCCAGAGCAATTGGATACAGGCTGGGAGATGAAAAATGCAAGGAAGAATAACCTGAATTTGTCCACCAACCTGGCAGTGCCATGGTCACACAAATGGCTTGGAATGCTTATAGTCCATGCTCTGAAGGTACCACAAGGAATGCCAGTGTGTTAATATGATCATGACTTCTTTCTAGCTGGGGAGAAAAAAATCCTTCATATCACTGATATCGGGTGTTTGCATCAAGCTCAAAATTACAAAGTAGAGAAAAAGAAAGTGAATCAAGATGGAATTTTCTCATTGCCTTTTCATGTCATTTTGCACTCCTTTTTAGTTGGTGATCTGGAAGGTTTGTATTACACAGCAAGACTGCTAACATACCATGGTTTCATACATGGCACAGGGTCATACAAGAAATTATGAGCAGCTGAATTGCTAACCCATGAAAACATACAATATTGAACTCCCAACAGTTTAAAGTGTGGTTTCCTAGCCCCCAAGCAAGAGCTCTGGAATATAATTTTATTTTATTTTTCTGATTGTTTGCATTGGGTATTGCACAAATAAGTTTTCTATTTGCCTTTTTATATGGTACCCTACAACATCTCAGAGTGCTAGTCTATATAACTTGATTTTTTATACATCTAATGTATGTTTTGCACAATAAATGTATTATCATGTCATATTGTTTGATGGCAACTCTTCATATGGGTCTGGTCTTGTTTTCCTTATTAATGTAGACAAACCCACCTTATTTTCTTGCCAGCTTGCACTGCTACCTGATGTGCTCATTCCTAAAGTATGTTGCAAACTGGCAATTTGTTAATAAAATTGGGGGGGGGCACATGCCATATTTTCTGAGCATTCAGTGTAAAAGGAAAGTAGTCCATGAAAATCCATGCTGGAAAGCACAAACATAAATGCAAGAGAGTTTTTTTTACAGCTACATTTACTCTGATATCCAGGAAAAAAAATTAAGTTCAAGTCTGAAAAACATATTACTAAGAAGCTTAAGTTATTTATGCAATTAAAACAGGGTTAAAGCAAATCCTCTCTCACCCTTGAAGTATTAACCTTTTTCAGTTTGACTTATTTTCAACTCTATTTATTAAACTAATATTGCCCTCTAGTGTTCACATGTAGTTTCAAAATGCGATAGAAATAGAAGAATGTGTATGTTATTTAATGGTTTCTCTTTTGTACCAGGAACCAAATGAATTTAGTAAACTGCAAGTGTTTTTTCCCTAAAAAAAACCCTAAGAATTTTTAATATAACTTGTTTCATTACTTGTAGAAGCTTAAATTTCAACTCAGTTTTCTTACTAAATTGGTCACTGCAAACATGCAGTTTGTTTCCATGTTTCTGCTGTTAAAATATCAAATGTCTGTTTACTATCGCGCTTAAGTGCAATGCTTTAAGATTGTATTTTTAGTTATATTAACCAAGCACTTGAGCCAGAGCCAGCCCTAGATGATGCCCACTGTCTGCCAACTAGCAGCTTCCTTCAAGAGAGGTCTATACCACTTAAAACCTTGCCATCATACTCTTGCTGTAACTCACACTGGGATCTCCATGGCATTTAGATGGGAGCTCCAGAAAGTGAACTAAAAATAAGCTTCCTTCTGGCTCAACGAGTAAGAGCTATGTTCTTTCCACAGCATGATATAGAATAAATTGTCTGGCATTAAGAAATTATTATTAGACTAAATAGATATATTAACAAGATCTGCTTACACAGATCATATTCAAGGCTTCCTACAAATACTGTCTTTTTTAAAGACATACAGTTTACTTAAAATTTAGTCAACCAGTTTAAGAAAGAATTCAGAAGTGATTTCAGGCAGTACTGCTGTTCCCATGTCCTTCTGACCATATCGATCTTTTCACAAACACATTTTCCATACTCCCTGGTTAGAGACTCCCAGAAATCGTGGAAAAGTAAACAGATTGCAGGGAAAGTGCTGTCAACTGCACAAAGCAAGCTGTTAAATTGAGACAGTGTTCTTTTTCTGATATCTTTTATTTATCATCACCTAAGGCAGTGGTTCCCAACCTGTGGCCCTGAGGTGTTACCTAATGTTACAATTAAAATATTTTCAGAGAAAAGCTAGTCTTGCCTCACTACAATGAATTTCACGAAGAGCAAGTTTTCAACTTCTTTGCATAAATTTACTAATCGGTGAACAACAACTATATTTTCTGCATAAATTGGTTAATTCATTTGAGTTAAAATTAAAGATGGATGCTTTAAGAAATTTACTCTGAGGAAACTTTTTTTGTATCCCTCTTCATCTCTCCCCTCCCAACGTATAAAACCTCACTTCAAGCACCAAATTTCACACGGTCTAAAAATAGTTCTGGATATAAATTACTTTTTGTATTTAAAAATGAGTTATTTCCCCTTATTAATGATAGCTCCTGGTTTTTGGCTGCTGATTATATTGTCAGTCAAATGGTTGCTCTAGGATCTAGGCTTTCATTTAACAGATTGCTTCTAGACTTCACTGTTGTGATAAGCCTTGAACATGTGAGCTACATGTTACAAAGCCTTTCATCACTCACTCACACGCACAATTGCTTCCTACATCTATGCCACCAAACATGGCTGTTCACCCCCATAGTCTTGCTTATCCCTTGTGCCATTGCCGGGGCAGGGAAATCCACCCATAGAGCTGCTGTGAGTGTTAGCCACAAAATGGAGGCATGTGGGGTTTCCACCTGTTCAAGTTTTCCCAGGAACATCCCTATTTTGAGGCAGCTGTCCTGGAAAATCTTCAAGGACAGGCAACCCATGTCACACACTGCCATCAGCTGTCCCGTCTTTATGGGCTCAAGGTCATTTTGGAGGGCCGGGGTTTTTGTACCTCAGAGGTGACAACTATGTGGGAGATGAATGAAGATGCATGTGTGGAGGGCAGGCTATGAAGTGGTGACACAGGGTTAGACATAAGGAGGTTGGGAGTGAGGGGATATGGTTACGTAGTGGGCCTGGAAAAGATGTAAGCTCGGCAGCAAGGCAGCAGTAGTTTGTGGATTCTGAAGACTGCTAAGACAGCTTAGAGCACCTTCTTCTGCTAAAATAAGATACACACATTTGCTGAGACATTTCTACTAATAGCGGGAGGCTGGACGTGTCTGCGTGATATGGTTATGGCTCTCCTTTCAGCTTGTTTAATTACCTGTAAGCTTTAAGAAACTGAAGAGTACACCTCCCACTGGCCTCTCTGCTGCTAGCAATCCTGTCATCTCCATTAGAAGTCTATACCTGCTTTTTGATTAGGTGTTGAATTATACCAATTTAGGAATTACATGGAATAGGGCAGAATCTTTTACATACAGATGCCAACTCACTAGGTCATGCTTTTGTCCTAAAGAAACTTGAATGCAGCTTACCTTATATTGCTAAAACAAAGTAGGTTCCCTCTGACAACTTATGGCAAAAATCAGGGGTCAAAGACTAATAACCCGATGGAAAGGGCAGAGTCAATTTTGTGGTGTGTGATGGAGAGTTTGTTGGGAGTGACAAGACGCATGCCTGTCAGTAATGGACTAGAACGGATAACTTGTTAGGTGGCTTACTTTTCATTTCCTTGATTTCATTCCAGTATGTATATATGTATGGCAACTTTTACTGTTACACAGTGAAGTTTTGCATATGAATGATTCCTTTTTTACCTTCAAAATATCCTTCTGAGGCATAAAGCAATGCACTAAATAGGAGTTGCAGGTAAACGGTGGTGTTTATACACTATTTAATATATATTTTTGTGCAAAACTAACAAAAAATACAGGGACACGCCGTTCCAATGAACAAAATCAAATTTTGTTCACAACCTAATCAAGCGAAGAACGTTACATTAGGATTTTGATTGTTTACTTTAAATCTAAAAGCTTATCCGCTTTAGACAAGTTAGTTTACTTTAGGATTTAGCGGTTAACTGAATGTCACACCACAATTCAGTGTATACCTTTGGGGGTGGGGAGGAAGCAATACGTCAACAGCCGCAAGCCCCTTTCTTGCCTATGGCTAAGAGAGGAAATCCTTGAGGAGGGTGTCTCAGTACTGCTCTTCAGTTTCAGACTGCACTTCTTGCCAATGAATTGTTTCTCTTTCCCCTCCAATCACACATCAGCATACATTCCATTGATCAAGTAGTCTAATCTGGTATAACGTCTTCTCTGAAGAAACTGAGACATTCTTCTGCCTAGTAGTGCAATAACTAATAGTAAAAACACCATCCCAAAAAGGAAAGCTGCTATGAGGCCACTTTTGTCACCAGACTGAGAGACAGGCTTGCTTTTTGGAACACCATCTGTTAGGTAGTTTTCTGAATCAAGCAGCTTATCATCCTGAAAAGGAGCAGAGGAATCCTTACTGGGCAAAGCAACAGCTGACAAAGAAAAGAGATTGATGCTGCTAGTGATGTTGGTAGAGGTGGCTACTGAATTTATAGTGGCAGAAGATGTTCTTAACCTTGCAGATTCTGGAGCAATTCTGGAATTTGTGGTCCTGTGGTCAGTTGTGGTAAAAGCAGTGGTGGTAGGACTCTGAGTGCTAGTGGTGCTGGTTTTGGGTATTGCACTGATGGTTGTGGGAGAGGTAGAAGAGGGTAGAGTCGGGGTGCTGAGCCGAGTCACAAAAGCTGCATTTGTAGGCAATAAATTGGTTATTTTTTGTTTTGGGAAAGACTCTAAGGTATCAGGCTGTTTTTCCTCTTGGTCTTTAGAAAACTGTGTGCGCGATTCAATCTTATCTAAATGTTCTTCTATGTGGTTCAGTAGTTCAGTCATCTGAGATGTGATAGATTTCTGTAAAGCAGCAGTATGATTCAGGTGATCTGCCTGATTGGGAAGGTCAAAGCGAGCTGCTTGTGAGGAAAGAGAGCTTCCATTCAAGTGATAAGTTGCAAGCTGTAAGTCCAGAGTTTGTATTCCTAAACATGGAAAGAAAATTGATAAATTATTCAATCTACTTTAGCAATCAAATGCATCCTCTGGTTACTGTCTCTCATGATAAAGAATCATAAAAGGTACCAGCCCTGAAACAAAACCACCAATTTCCCTAGGGCATCCTGATTCCCGCCTCTTTCTTGACAATCATTGAAGCATTTGGCAACATCTGTATTAAAATTACAGTTGCCATAGCACCCATTGACAGGCCATCTCCAAAGCCTAAAAACATCAGGCCTGATTTTCCCCTATTGTGCACTTAATACAAGTATTTTCCTCTGTGCACAGCAATCATTTGATTGGGCAGTGTTTTTCGCTCTCATTACACGTGTTTAAATGCCCACATGGAGGCGCAAGACAGTCAAGAATCAGGCCAGTGATCTTCAAAACATTTTAAGTCTGCTAACCAAAGGAGCAGAAGTTACCAAGTCATGCTTTGAATATATTTATCTATAAGGCCCCTGTTTCTGCAGTATCTGACCACCTTAAAATGTAATTATCCTGTGACATAGGAAGTTACCATTATCTTCATTTTTACAGAGGAATAGAAAGATTAAGGGTATGTCTACACCGGAGGCTCTGTTAAGTCAATTTAGCAAGGTCAATTTTAAGTCGACTTAAAGTTGACCTTGTTAAGTTGACTTAGAGAGTCCACATTGGAAATTCCTGTCGACTCCCTATGTCCACAGTGGCAGGTGCTAGGTCAACCCTTCCTGGTGCCCAGGAACTCTGGGAGGAGGCCTGGAGGCCAATTACATCAACCTAAGGGCTATTCCCCATCTACACTGGCTTAAGTTGACTTTATAAAGTCGACTAAAGCCTTAAGTCAACCTTAAGAGGTGATGTTATTAAGTCGACTTAAAGAAGCACTTAAAATCGATTTAATAAAAGCCCAGTGTGGCTGTGGGGGTCTGTAGGTCAACTTAAGCTTCCTTAAGGTGATCTAAGGCTCCAGTGTAGATGTATCTTAAGTGACTTGCAAAAGAGTACACAGGAAGTCTGTGGCAGAGCATGAACTTAAACCAAGCTCTCTAGAGCCTTAGGTTAGCATCTAACCACTGGGCCATCTGGAATTATTTTCTCATAAATGTTCTTTACTCCACTTAGTTTCTTTGGGCACGTGTTTTTATATAGATAGCTAGAGTTTGTTTTTTTTTTTTTCCTGACCGTTCACCTCCAGACAGGAAAGAGAATTCAGTCCTTGGTCTCTTTTGGGAGGAAGGAGAAATACAGCATTGTTGGAACTGTACAGCACCAGGGATCGAATGGGGCCTATACAGTTTACAAGCACCTCTCTGACTGCAGATTCAGGATCTAGCATTGCCTCTTTAATAGTTTACCTGGAACAAATTAAAATGCTGAGATATTACACTGGCACAGAAAGAATTTGAAGACTTCAACTTCTTGCAAACATCTTAAAATTGCTTTAAGGATGTAGGCTATGTGTATTAAAAAAAGTTGTCACACATTCTGTGTGCATGTACAACACTAATGGAAGACTGATTCTCACATCACATGATGAAACCTGCTCATTGCAAATGCTCTCCTCTTGCTCTGTCCATCTGGAAAAGGGACTGCCACATGGATTCCCAGCCCCACCACTAACCAGTGAGCAGAGCAAGGAGATATTCCTATCTAGCAGCCAGTTAGAACAGTTCCACCCATTCTACCCCATGCCTATTGAGAATATGGAAAACCACCCTAATACCGAGTAGTCAAGAGAGACAGAAGAACTAATCCTCTTCCTCCGAATACCTAGGAAGAACAGAACATTCCAGGTCTCAGGAATGTGACAAATAAGGAGGATTTTTATTGGGGCAAGCAATGGCTGTTACTAGCATAATAAATCCCCATACTCTTCAACACACCTAATTTAACTCCCTACATGAAAAACTGACTTGTTGAACTCCAGGTCCCAAGTCTTTTGCTAAGAGAAAGGTGCCCCCCCATGACGGCCATCATGAGAGGAAATGGACCAAGAGTTCTTAGAAGTGAGGGGTAGCACTTCTTGAAACTATTAATCAGGGTCTCATAGCAAAACATGTACAGATTTTGTGGTAAAAGTTAAGCGTAGTAGGGTAGAGCAGTTGCCCTCCAGCCAGGATGCAGTTGGCCGCCAGCACTCCCCCTGCTGGTCTGAGGAGGCTTGGCCCAAAAGCCCTGGCCAGGACCAATGAGGTGGGCTAGGGGGAAGGGAAGACTATAAAGAGAAGTAGACCAGAAAGCCAAGGGGATGATAGAGGAGAAGACGTGTGGTAGAGCCAGTGGATCTCCCTACCCAGGAGGGCCAAAGGGGCAACGGCTGGCAGGATTTCCCTCTTTATTCTCCTCCAGGCAAGGGCCTGGAAGACCTTTACTTGGCAGAGAGTTTGGATGAGTAAGACAACTGGGACACCCATGAGGACTTTGAGGAACTTCCCTCCGCAGGGCACGCCAGCAAGCAGGCAGCACCAAGCCACTGTGATCTAGAGGAGCTGCCGCTGGTGGACGGACGGGAGGGCTTACCAGACTTGCTGCCTGTTGACAGTGAAGGCCTGATCGGGATCCCTCTGGACACCTATCCAGAAGACATGGAAGACTGCTTCCCACCGGGGAAATGGGAGAAAGTAGCCCAGGAGCAGTGGGTGAATGCTCAGCTGCTTTTGAGGTTAGTGTTTTGGGTGGAGCCCCACTGACCCGGTAGCACTGTTTTGCCACTGCTAGGGCCCCGGGCTGGAATGCAGTGGAGTGGGCAGGCCTGCGTTCCCCTCCCAACCCTGCCTGACTTTGGACACTCTGCCTTACCCTTCCCGAGGGGTTGAAGACCTAAACTTTGGATGCTCTGCCTCACCCTACATGAGGGCTAGAAGGCTGGGGAAGTAGAGTTCTGCCCAGCTCTGTAAAGAACTGGGAAC
Source organism: Podocnemis expansa (assembly GCA_007922195.1). Taxonomy (NCBI): domain Eukaryota; kingdom Metazoa; phylum Chordata; order Testudines; family Podocnemididae; genus Podocnemis; species Podocnemis expansa. The sequence goes on along the minus strand of ML682017.1, from coordinate 2,585,553 downwards.
CCCACACCCTAGGGTGGCTTGGCTGAAGTCTCAGCCAAAGACATTAAGATACTGTATAATGACCCTGTACAAAAACTCCTAACATGTTAGGTGAGTAATAGTTCTTGGGAAAACTAACTGGCACCACTCCTTTGTCCATATTATCACCACCCAATAGCCAATTGGATTTACCATTGGGTGTGGTACTTCACCCTTATTCACTGAATTTCCTCTACGTATTGCAGAGATCACCATATATAGAAATTCCAAAGCAAATAAACTAAAAAGCCACATACACCCCACACTCCGATAAGCTAGAATTGATGGTGAAAGAATCTGACACTTCCTGCAATTGAAAAATCCCTAAGGCTATGGCTACATTTTAGAAGTTAGTTTGAATTAGTTAATTTGAACTAACATGGCCCTACTAGAAACACAAATCAAACTAGCAGGTCCATGGACAGAACTTGCTAGTTTGGTTTAGGAGGGGGGGCACCATGGGAAGTGTGGCAACATGTCCTCTGTGAACGGCCATGCCCCCACCCAATACATAGAAAGAGGAAGGCACCTGGGGATGAAGAAAGTCAAACCGCATTAATTTGAACTAACGGTTAGTTCGAATTAATGCAGCTCCATTGGGTTAATTCAAACTAATAACTTCAAATTAACTGTTACTTCAAAGTTAAGCAAGGTTTTATAACTTTGAAGTAAGAGTTTGTTTACTTCGAACTAAGGCATTCCTTAGTTTGAAGTAATGAAAGCCAGCGTGGTCATGCGTTAATCTAGTTTGAATTAATTCTCATTAATTGGAACTAAATTGTAAGTGTACACATACCCTAAGAAAACTTTTGGCGAGAAAAAATTCAAAAGTGGCAAGACCACCAAACAAAGATTCCACTTTACAAGATCACCAAACATTAAAGTGTGCAGATATACAGCGAAAGTCACCCAAATAACTGTATTTTTCCACTGGCCCCTGGCAGCAGCCAGTATCTAAGATAAACAAATAGACTTGTTCAGGCTGACCTATTCAGAGATTGCACTGGTGTTCTTAAGGAAGGACGTACATGCCTGCTTCCCTTACAATTCTCCCCACTATACCTTGGTTTTGACTAGCAACATCTCTAATCTTAGGTGCAAAATGGTACAGTACACACAAATAAGTACCATACCAAAGATGAACAAAATTGTTTCACAGCTGGGTGCCAGCAATTTTATTTTTGGTTGCCAGAGGGTGCTCCTCCATTACATTTCTGCAGTGGAACTAGGCAATAGGCTATTAAAACTGTTTGCCATGGTGACAAGAAACAGATTTGTCAAGGCTTGACTTGAACTTTTAGGGATGCGCTATCGGGATACAGGTAGTTACTGCAGCCAGAGTTTAGCTGACCATTCCCTATATTTTTGGATTTAAAAAAAAAAAAAGTCAGTCTTCTTTCTTCATTTTCATTCCTCAGACTCTCAGCTGCAGGGATCTTGTCTTCTTAAATAATTGTCAAATGGTAGGCACACTAGTTGTGCTATTATAGAATAGATAGTCTTACTATTGAGGGAAGAGAGAACAGTACACAGACCAGTATTTTAAAAATATAAAGAGTGGTCTTGCAGAACACTCTCAAAAAGTCCATCTACTAAACTAGAAGTTCTCAACCAGAAGTCCCAGGGCCATAAGCAGGTTTTGGGGTGAGGGGGTGTCCACTAAAATAAACTAGAGAGCAGGACTGCCCTTAGACTTGCTGGGTATGTCTACACTAGCAAATTAGTCCAGATTAAGGAAACTTAATCCAGACTAATTTGGTCCCTGTTTACACTAGGCTTTGCCCATTTTAAACTAAAAAATTTAGTTCTAGTTAGTTTGAATGGTAAGTTCAAACTAAGCGCTTAGTTCAAACTAACCATGGTTTTTAGTTCAAACTAACTTTTAGTTTGAACTAGTCAAGCTTCTTTGGTTCGAACAAAAAAAAGTTAGTTTGAACTAAAAAATGCAGCTAGTTTGAACTAAAAAGCCACGGTTGGTTCAAACTAACCCGTGATTAGTTTGAACTAACCAGGAAATGGTATAGACATAGCCACTGCAGCCCAGTGCAGAAATCCACAGCTCAAGTCCTGCCACATATGGCTGAAGCAGAAGTCTGAATAATTTGCAGGGTGCCCTGTAACATGGTCACCCTAAGCAGTTGCCTTGCTTGCTACTCTCTAACATTGGCCTTGGCTTTTAGCCTATAAATATGCAGAAAAACAGAGCTTGTGGCACTGGTGGGCCATGGAATTCTTATACATGTTTTGGGGGGGGAAATTCAGAAAGAAAAAAAGGTTGAGAAATCTTGTGCTAAGTTACCTGAAAGTCCCCACCCTTAAAAGGAAATACCGAATGGCATTCTATGAGAATTCTCAGTAGGTATCCACCAGTATCATGGCTGACTCTCTGTATGGAGCAAGTTGTCCAAGTTCCACATAAGAATGTGAGAGGTGAAACAGAAATTCCATGTAATTTTTCAACAATACCTTTTCTTGCTGAAAGCAGAAGACAAAAAACATCTCCTGAATCATGAATAGATTCTGTGGTGGTTGAACTCAAAAAAATCAAGTTTGTATTGAATAATCTTTTTTATGATTGATAAATAAGGCTTCTTGAAAGTGTAATCTCACGCACATTTCTGTTTGGAAAAAAAGCCCTCAAAAGGTTTGTCACGAGATATGGGCTAGGCTTCTTGGTTACTGCCTTTGAAAGTTTATCAGCAGTGTAGGCTTAAGGTAAACAAGCTCACATACAATATTTCCATAATTCAATGTGAACAGAAGCCAGAGAAACTTCACAATTAAAAAAATGCTGTAGGCCATGAGGACTATAACTAAGCAATTGCATGTTCACCAAATGAAGAGCCCACGCACAGTCATTTGTTCCCTTTCCTCTTTCAGTCCTCTACATATTCCTCAGGGAGAAAAGAGTGGGAGAAGCGTGACAAAAGTTAGATAATAAATTATTTCGCTCTTCTGGTTTTGCACCTTAGGAGGTTAAGTCATTTGTTCCTTTCCCTGCTTCAGTTTTTCAGTGCTATTAAAGCAAATGTACCCAGACAGTTTCTGAAAAAGTTTGTGGATGACCTTGCTAGACAGGATGTTTTCCTTCACTGATCAATTCCTTCCCAGAAGGAGAAAGCTACTGTTTCAGTAAACTCAGCCTTTGGCAGATATCCAGGAGCAAGAAAAACCTCCAGTATATTTAAAAACTTATGTTCTCTGAAAGGTAAGCCATCCTGAAACCACCATATAAACTCTAAGGGGGCAGCTGTGTTAGTCTAGTTCAGTAAAACAAACAAGGAGTCGTGTGGCACTTAAAGACTACCAGATATTTATTGCATGAACTTTCGTGGGAGAAAATCCCACTTCGTTGGACACTTTGAAGATTGTGGGAGAACTTACTTCTGTAAGTTCTCCCACAAAGGCTCATGCAATAAATATATGTGTTAGTCTTTAAGTGCCACTGGCCTCATTTGTTTATTGTTTGTATAAACTCCCTTTGGCAGAGGACAGTCTGTCAATTTATTTTAGAGTTCTGTCATATATGGTGCAAGTATAAAAGTATATTCTGAGGCATAAAAGTGGGTGAGGTAATGTCTTTTATTGGACCAAATACGTTGGTAAAGAAACATGCTTTTGAGTGGCACAGAGCTCTTCATTATCACCTCACCCACTTTGTCTCCCTAATATTCTCTTTAATAATAATGAAATGGCTGCAAGCACACTGCAAACAAGTATATTTTGGTCAGCTAACTACATCTTCATAGCTGATCTTAGTACAATTAATTTATTAGCACCAAAAAGTGCACAGCACATTAGAGAGAACAGGAAATTCCTGAGGGGCAGCCGTGTTAGTCTGTGCACGACAGAAAAACACGAGTCCTGTGGAACCTTGATGGCTAACAAATTTCTTTGGGCATAAACTTTCATGGGCTCCAAATCACTTCATCAGAGTTCTAAGTCTTCTCTAAAGACTTCCTAAGGCTTCTCTAGACATCCTGAATTCTAAGGCTTCTCTAAACCTTGCTACTGACATGTTCTGATTTTGGGTAAGTCACTTTGTATCTCTGCTTCAGTTTCTCTACCTGAAAAAAAAGGAATATTACTACTTCTGTTCATTTGCTAACCTAACAAATATGAAAATTAACTAAAAACTGTACTGTGCTATTGTATCTAGCTGTTTATATGCCCCTCACCACTGCAGCAGGAACTCTTCAAACATAAAGTGCTAGAAGAGTGCTAAATGTCCACCGCTTCTTGTAATACCCGGCGTATCCATAGGAAATTTCTCTCAAATGCACAGAACGTGCCAAAATAAAAAGCTTTTTAAGGACACACCAACTATAGTTTTAGGAATAAAGAGTCTAAAAAACAAAGCATGTATATGAAAGTTTAGTGATGAGATACAATTTGCTGATATGTTCATATCAACTATGTCTCAAAGAGTCATAGTATGAAAGATGTTTGTTTTGTTTTTGGAAAAGAGGGGAAAGTACAAAAGATTTTTAAGTCCAACACAGAGGGGGACACCAAGGTGCATCATGGAAGCAGCAGTCAGCATGAGGAGTGCTGTCCAAAAAGGAGGAGAGTATGAGACACTCAAAACTACAATTTCCATGAAGCCTTATGGCAGCATTTCCCAAATTAAGTTTTCAGCTGCACATTTTCAGATTTCCAGTTTTGGCTCATCAATCAAAATTTCTGACCAGCTCTAATGAAGGGACACATCTGTAAGATACATAACTGTACAAATGAAATCAATGATCAGTTGCTTTTAGTATTGTTTACCTCTATTTATCCTGTAGCTCATGACCCCTTCTGCTGATTTCATTGGACAAGATTCCTTACTAGGGCAGTAGAACAGGTAGCAGTTTGGATGCTTGCCCTCCCTTCGAGCATCAAAAATCATCAAGTTACATTGTCTGTTTCCTGCAAAAATGATAATATAGTATATATTTTAGCAGCAAAAAGTCTTATCTGCCTCTTTTATGGTAATACACTCTACTTGGTTTACTAAAATCCTCCAGCTCAATAGGAAGAAAAAAGAATGAATATATTACCTTCTACAAGAAACAACATAGTAGAGGGATTGATGTGTATTTTAAATTACTAGATATCTACAAACAAAAGGCCCAGCTGCAAGATTTTGCACCTCCTTCTACCTGTCCAGCAGGCATAAGAAAAATAGACTCATTTCAGTTTGAGCTAAGCAAGGGCAATATGCAAAGTAATGGCCAGTTCGAACTTAAAAAGTTTGAAGGAAGCCATTAGTTTGAACTAGTCGCATGTCCTAGTTCGAACTAAAAAGTTAGTTTGAATTAGAACGTGTGGTTAGTTTAAACTAAAAAGCCGTGGTTAGTCCAAACTAGCCTGAGGTTAGTTCTGACTAACCTCGGACTTTTTCAGTTTGGACTAGCAAGTTTTTTTTGATGGTGAGGGGCACTACACCACCACCGGAAGTGGTAGTGGCAGTGGTCTCTCTGTGGTGAGTGCCCCTTCACTGCCACACACCTAGGGGCACTTCAGTTTCTGGACTGGCCCCTAGGTGTGAGGCAGATTTGTTGAGGCTTGACTTAAAACCATTGTACATGTCTAAATTCAAGAAGCATACAAAACAGGCTGCTAAACACCGCTAGGATTTAATCACTGAAGCTTCACAAGTTAAGCAAAACAGACCAATGTTCACAATATCTTGTTAATCTTGGTGTGAAAAGAAACATTTATTTTTCAGTGTTGAAAGAGAGGAAGTACACAATGTCCAGCCTTTTCCCCTTTGAGAGCAGACACCACCTCATCCTATCCCAGACTATTATAAGAATGCCACAAAACAATCACAGAGAAAACCATAGATCAAGGGAGTATGATTTACCTGATATGTTTTTTTCTAAGCAGCAGACATTAATACAAACTTCCTGTGTTGGTGTATATATTGGCTCAGTCCCTCTGATGCCTTTTGAGAGAGAGAGCATCATATCAATGACAACATTTTCCATCTTCTCTACAGAGCAATTTTGACTTACGACTGGCCCAGGTATCATGCAACACACCATTATGAATGTGCAACTGAAACGCCACATTATACTGATGGACATTTTTTCTTCTTTGGATTAGTGAAACTTCTTGGTGTTTAACTTGAAGATAATTTCATTTTAAGAAGAATGCATATCTGCAAGAGAAAAAATAAGAAGAGACTTCCTTTAGTCAAAATGAAGTTTTCAACACATTGTAAGACCTTTTGTACAAGTAGCAAATGTAGGTAATTTTTTAAAGGTCATATCGTATACTAGATGCAAAGTTATTTTCCCACCTATTTGGTATCTAAGATATTTTAGAATTGCCCAATTAAAACCATTGCTGCACTTTTCAAATAAAAAAGGGTGGCAAACATAGCACACAAGACTCTCTCTGGCTATGTCCACACTAAGGAGGTTAACTCCATTTAAGTTAAATTGATATAACAGTCAAAACGATTTAATTTAATTCAAGTTAACATGTCCCTACTAGAAAGCCAGCTCAAACTAGCATGTCCACAGACAGGACTTGCTAGTTCAATTTAGGAGAGGGGCACCATGGGAGGTGTGGCAACATGGTACCCAAGATGGACCATGTTGCTACCCAATCCCCTGCCTGGCTCTCCCAGGGAGAGCCTCATAGCAGGGGAAAAGAATCCTCCACCATCTTTGCACTGCCTGAGCACGGGTGTGCATGTGCATGTGCCTGTGTGTGTGTGCGCATGTGCACGTGTGTAGGCATCCCCCCTGCTGGGCTGCAGCCTTTTGGCTCAGCCAGGTGGGGGGGGACAAAGGGACCCCTGTGCCCAGCTGCCCCAGTGCTGGCGGGCTCCCCAGGGCGCTAACCGGGTGGTGGTACATGGGACCACTGCTCCCGGCACGTTAGCTGGGCATGGGGAGAGGGGATCCCTGTGCCGGGCTCCCAGCATGCTAGCCAGGCAGCGGGAAATGCACTACACATAGGTTAGCCGGGCTGCAGGGAAGAACACCCCATAGTCAGCTCCAGGCACCCTAGCTGGGAGGCAGGGGGAAGACTGCACTCCGCGCCTGGCTCCCAGCTGGCTCGCTGGGCTTGGGGAGAAGACAGACTCACCTCCGGCTCCCAGCACACAAGCCAGCCACTGCAGAGACTGGAAACCTGCTCCTGGCTTTGGGAGCACTCGCCAGGTGATGAGACTCCCACTCCTGGCTTTAGGTGCGCAGGGCCAGGCATGTGGGTCCCATCCTCTGCCGCCCCATGAGCACTCCCAAAGCCGGGTGCAGAGGTCCTGCGTCCAGCTTGCATGCCAGGAGCGGGGATCCTTTCTCCCTGCACCCAGAGAGTGCACTGGGAGCCAACACGGGGTGCAGTCCTTCTCTCGCCTCCCGGGTAAGGTGCTTGGAGCTGGGCATGGGGTGTTCTCCCCCACAGCTCAGCGAGCACCGCTTGAGCAGGGCACAGGGTGCATTCCCCTGCCCCCTACCAGACAATGCTGAGCCTGGCACTTGGGTTCCTTCTGCGCCACCCGGACAGCCAGGGAGAAGCTGGGGGTGGGCCCCCCCAAGGTCGTTACCCCCTCCCTGGTCAGGGTGCTGACGGAGGTCTTCCTTCCAGGGTGCCATGCACCCTGGGAGGAAGAAGGTCAGACAGGTTTATATTGATATAAGGGTTATATTGACACAACAGGTCCACACTGCGTTATATCAATATAACAGTTTTGCTTTAACCATTATAGCGATATAATACTGGGTTTTATTATATTGATTTAACATGCCTTATATTTAAATGAGAGCGCTCCTCATTTCAATATAAAGAAATGTCGTGTGGACCTAGCATTTTTTAAATTGGAATAACCAGTGTTATTTCAATTTAAACTGTGTGTGTGGACACACCCTCTGAGACTTATATAATGGCTCCCATTATCATTTTATCTTTGAGTGCCTTACAATCTTTACTGTATCCTCACTAGATTTGTAGCCCCCTAATTATTAGGCACCTACAGCACATGCAGTAACATCTACAGCCCAGGCAGTAGATTCTCTACCATCAGTCAAGATGCCCAAGAACATGAAAGGGAATCAGCTGCAAATACTGGAAACAGGTGGTTTGGGGGATTGCTAGTGAACAACATGTCCTGTCTAATATCACCATTCTCCAGCTCATATCTGCTAGAGCAGTGGCTCCCAACCATTTTGGTAACACAACACACTTCAGTGAGGCAAACAATTCCACAATACACTCGCTTTTTTCAGCTGATTGTTCATAAGCCTCACATTCACTTGCTTTTATTATGGTTATGGTATTACTGGAAAGATTTGAGCAAATGTATTAATGTTTCCAATTAACCAGAAAAAATACACATCACCTCAATTTTGCCTTTTGGCCACCTACATTTAGAAAGTTTACATTTTAGAATCAAAAGACCAATACTTTGCTTATAATTTGATGATTAATTTTCATGAGTTTTATTAGTTGTAATTTTGGTCAGATAGAATACTGTTTGGGTTGAAACAATTTGTTTTACACTGATTTTTATTACCATTGTACAAAGTTGCATGGCACATTTGGACAGCTCTTACAGCACACGAGTGTACTGCAGCACCCTGGTTGAAAAACACTGGGCTAGAGGGTCAGTATTGGAAAAATGATTATGTAGATCCATTGATTCAAAGGTCAGAAGGAATCACTGTGATCATTTAATCTGACATCCTGTATAAGAAGGCCATAGAATTTCTTTAAAATAATTCCTAGAGTCTATCTTTTAGAAAATGACACCAGGTCCTGACTTAAAAATGCTTGGTGATAGAGAATCCACTATGAGATTTGGTAAATTGTTCTATGGTTAATTACTCTCATTGTTAAAATTGGATGCCTTCTTTCTAATCTGAATTTGTCTAAATTCAGCTTCCAGTCATTGGACCAATTTACTACCTTTCTTTTCTAGATTAAAGAACTGCCCAATATTAAATGTATGTTCCCCATGTTGGTTCTTTCAGACTGTAATTGTTATCCCTTAACACACTTTGTTAAGGTAAAAATAGATTGAGTTCAGTGAGTTTATTATAAGGCATGTTTTCTAATCCTTTCATCATTCTCATGGCTCTTCTCTGAACCCTCTCCAATTTATCAACATTTTCTTGAATTGTAAAACTCAGAACCGGACACCATATGCCACTAATGGTTGTGCCAGTGGCAAATATGGAAGTAAAACCACCTTTCTATCTTACTTGAGATTCCCCGGTTAGTCAAGGATTGCATTAAAACTTTTGTCCACAGCATCCTTCAAGGAACGCATGATTATTCCTGATTATCCACCACAACCTCCTTGGCTGAGAGGGGTTTCAGTAAGTTTTTAAATGGATGGTGTCTACAACACAAAAAGGGCTGTCAAATTTAGCAGTACTGATGGTACCCCCAGTGAATGTGGGGACATGCTGGTGATTTTATCTGTAGCTTTCTGGATCCCTTCATAACATCCTTGGATTCATTCATAACTTCATTGGGTTTGCTAGGTTATGTTGCTAATCCACTCTTATATGGACTTTCATTGATGCGTAATTTGACCCACAGCCTTGTGTCAATCTTCATAAGCCTTAATGGACTGTTTCTTATTCCTGTCAATCTCCCTACGGTATTAAGTAATTATCTCCTACTAGTAACATTGTTTCTTATTGGTAATATTACTTGTCAATTTCTATTTAGTGACAATTAATTACTTCCCATTTGTAATATCCCAATATTTGTAGCATCATTTCTGCCCATCTTAATTTACTGTCAATTACTTTCCATTAGTAATGTTAGTGACAGAAATAATGTAACACTGTTGCAAATGCTGAACTATCTGTTTAGCTTTAGTGAACTGCTTCCCTTTGGGGATGTTATTTATGGTTGTAATAAGTATTACCCTCTATGTGGGTTGTGGCAGGTTAGACTCCAACTGCTGACCTTTAGGAGTCACTTGACTGTAGAAAAGGCAGCTCTTGCCTCAGCTACTCAGTCCCTGCTTTTATTATACTATAAATTTGTGCCTATCTGCCCTTAGACTATGAGTATAACAACATTCCCCCCCCCATCTCCGTAGTATTACATTTTATTACAATAACCCTCCCCTCAACATCCTCCATATTGCAAATGTAAAACTCCATCTTTAACCAATGTACCCCATCTTGTGTAAGACTGAAACGGCAATAAGGTGTGAATGGAGGGTGGACATGAGTGTGAACCAGCCTGAAGCTGCCAGCTTGTCCAGAAGTGAGAAGCCCATCCCAACAGCTGGAAAATATGAATACACCCCCTAAAAGCAATGGAATGAAGGATCCACCCCAGAAGCAGAAGAATAGAATTAATGAAGACACCAAAGAAAATGAGCTGAGGGTCATGTCTGCAACTGCCTCATGACTAAGGGTCACACAGAGCACCTGAAGTGGTGTGACAAAGCTATAAAGACTGGGTGAGATCCCAAAGCTTTTTTTTTTTTTGGGGGGGGGGGGGGGATATTGTTCTGCACACCACCTGGGAGAAAGGAGTGTTGGTGTGCACTTGACAAAGACCCTGCTCCTCCTCATGTTAGGCTTCCCTGGCTGAGTAGCTCCCACGAACCCCAGTGATGGACACTAACATGGGCAACAGCATCATCAGGACTGATAATAGACTGCTGAACATCTTCTGGTATGCTTCAGCATGTGGATGAATATGTGTGTGTGTGTGTGTCTTCATTTGTAATAAATGTAACATTGCCTTTTTCCCCCCTAAAAAGATCTCAGGTCCTCCTTTGGTATAACAGATTAAGACTTGAATGGATGGAGACACAGGCTATGTCTACACTAGGGGTTTAAGTCGAATTAAGCAAAGCTAGTGCTATATTTAGCATTTATTAACTAATTTTAATAACTCCTTGCCCTGTAAGTCACCTTAAGCTATTAAATTGAATTTACAGGGCAGGAAGCCCTAGACCCTGCCCTGCCCCCAGTCCCAATCAGCCTCCTGGAGCCTGATCCAGCTCCCAGCCCCTAAACAGGTGGTGGGGGCTTGGAGCTGTCCCTGTCCCTTGCAGCAAGGGGCAGGAGGCTCAGAGCCTGATCTGGCCTGGAGTAGACATACCCCTAAGTCAACTTCACAAGGTCAACTTAAAGTTGACCATGTGAAGTCAACTTAAAATAGCTCCCTAGTGTAGACATAGCCTAAATGACCCCCAGTTCCATAAACCAGGGGCAGGATAGCACAGAAGATGTTACTGCCTCTGCTGTAGCTTCCTAGGAATTAGAGGGCTGCAGATCTCAGAGCACTGAAGCATCTCATAACCAGGGGTGAGACTGCCCCTGAAAAAGACCAGGGGCCCAGGCCCTGCAGCACCCTTCCCATGGGCTCCAAGCCTGATCCAGTCCTGGGCTCCTGCCACCACCAGCCTGGCCCTGGATCCCAGGCTGAGGACAGGGCCAGGTAAGGTGGCTGGCCCAGCTCTGGATCCCTGGCTTGGGCCAGGGCTAGATCAGGCTTCTGCCACTCAGGGCACATGCTCCCCTGTGCCCAATGCCACTGTCTTCATACCCTCCTCCTTCAGCAGCAGCACAAACTTAAGTTTAATTTCTTCTGAATTCCTGCAGACACAGAAAGCAGCCTCTGACCATAGAAACAAGCAAACAACAGTGAGTTCCACTTGCTCCACTCCACTCCCCTCCACAGCAGTCCCTGTCAAAAGAAGGGGCAAGGCTTCTTTCTGATGTCCATCCCTTGAGGAAGCTCATGTCCCCAAGCCAGGGGTCTGAAACTCAAATCACCACAAGGGCCACGTGAGGATTAATATGGCAGCCTGAGGCCTGCATTGCTGAAACCTTTCCATACAGCGATATTGCAAATATTGGTAATGATCGTGTCATTGTGGGCCACAGGAAAAAGCTTTAGTGGCTGCTTGTGGCCCGTGGCCGTGTTTGAGACCCCTGCCCTAAGCAAAAGTAGGCAACTTGTTGAGAACTCCATAAACAGCAGGTGAGGAAAGTGCTTCATGCATCTGCTCAGGAAAAACAGGTTCCCCAAGAAAAACAAACAAACAAGGAGTCCTGTAGCACTTTCAAATTCCAACAAATTCATTTATCGCCTGAGCTTCCTTGTCATACCACAGGGGTGGGGCTAGGGCAGAGGGGGCACAATAGTTCCTGGGGAAGTCAGCAGGAGCTGTGGCTGGGATTATGTTTCCAGGGCTCCTGAATCAAAGATGGGGGGAGGGAAGGGGGCACAGAAGGGAGAGGAAACTGCCGCCACTAGTGGGAGAGGAAAGGGAGGGGAGCGGATGAAGGCACTGCTTTGCAACACCCCCCCAGTTGTCAGCTAGTAACAGTGTTATGACAAATTAGTGAGCACCCCCCCATTTCCCAACACCCCCCAGTTGTCAGCTACTAACAGTGTCAGACCAAATTAGTGAGCACCCCAACACTGCCCCTCCACCAGGGATTTCCTTAACACCCCCCTGAATTTCCCAACGCCCCCTGGGAGTCAGCTAATAAAAGTGTTATATCAATTTAGTGAGCACCCCAACACCCCCTGAATTTCCAAACAGCCCCCAGTTGTCAGCTACTAACAGTGTCACCAATTTAGTGAGCACCCCAACACCTGGCATTTCCCTACCCCCCATTTCCCAACACCCCTCAGTCGTCAGCTAATAAATGTTGCACCAATTTAGGGAGCACCCCAACACTCCCCTAATTTCAAGTGCTGGGGTGAACCGTGAGAGCAGGGCTGGCTGGAGCTAGTTTGTTTTTTTTTTTTTGCAAAGTTGCAGTTGCTGTCCCTTTAGCACACTTTTGGGCCAAGCTCTCGGACCCCCCCCTCTGCCCCCCAAGGAGCAGGAGCTGCCTGGCTCCCTGCGCCTCCCGGCCGCCCCCTCCCTGCCCCCAGGCAGCCTTACCGGCGCGAGGCGGGCGCGCGCGAAGCTGCAGCAGCCGCGGCAGGATTTTGCTCCCCAGCCCGGCACCTCCGGATCCGGGTGGGAGGAGGCAGAGCTGCAGAGGGGGAGGGAGCCGCACTTCTGGGAGTGGCCAGCGGGGGCCTCTGAACTCTGCCGCCTTGCAAAGTGCTTAACTTCACGCCCCCAGGAGCGGTGTCACTGAGCCCCATTAAGTTAGTCAACACCCCCCCCTGGCTGAGCCAGGCTCAGAAGCATTGGCATAAGATTGAGATGAGGGGGAAGAAAAGCAACAATTTCTGCTGCTTTGGCTTCTGCTTTTGCCCCTTCAGAAGTCCCATCTTGCAACTTTTCTCTGCAACCATAGAAGTTTGAAGCGTGCCCTCCACTCCCATGTGAAGGCTACCTGGCCAAATAACATGGCTTCAATTTTCAAAGGGATAGCTGTGTTAGTCTAGTCCAGCCAAAAAAACCAAACAAAAAAACTGCAAAGACTAAACAGATATAGTTTTTGCATGAGCTTTCATAGGTGATAATCCCACTTCAGATGCTTCTAAGCATCTGACAAAGCAGAATTTTCTCCCACGAAAGCTCATGCAAAAAAATAAATCTGTTAGTCTTTAAATGCCACACAACTCCAGGATTGGGCCTTTCAGAGAAAAAAGCTAGAAAGATCAGAGACTTGGCAAAGCAGAGTTGAGCACATGTGTAGAGCCCTGCAAACATGCAGATATCCACAGACCATTTCTTGTGGATGCAGATGGGATACAGGTCCACATATTTTTAGCTTCATAGAGCTAGAGCCTGGCAAATATGCAGACATCCAGATATCCACATTATATCCACATCCACGGATACAACAGATATCCACAGACTATTTCTCGTAGATGCAGGTCAGATACAGGTCCACATATTTTTATCTTCAAAGAGCTAGAGACCTGCAAATATGCCAATATCTGTGGATATCTGCATCCATGAATACAACACATATCTGCGGACCATTTCTTGCAGATGCAGATCAGATATAGATCCACATATTTGCATCCTTGCAGGTCTCTACACCAGTGGTTCCCAAACGGTGTGCCACAGCAACACCCAAAGTGTGCCGCAAGCATCACTGAAAGCTGAAGTTAAAGTTCCCTCCCTGCTCAGCCCAGCCACATGGACTGTGCAGGGCTAGGAAAGGAAAGGCAGGGGTTAAAATACGGAGGAAGGCACCAGAACACAGTTCTGGGGCCCCCATTTTTAGGCAGGCAGTCTTCTGGCCTCCCTAAAAATAGAGGAAGGCACCAGAACGTGGAGTTCCAGGGGTCCCCCTAAAAATAGCAAGAGCAGCCCAAAGGCAGCGTTCTGGTGGCTACACCCTAGGCCCAGCCAGCAAAGAGAGGTGAGAGGCCAGGAGTGTGTGAATCTCCCCCTGCAGGGCAGACCAGCTTGTGTCAGGCAGCCTGCAAACAGCCAGGTAAGGGCTTGCAGCAGGAGAGCTGCTGGGGGTTGTGTGGGGGCAGGTGTGTGCGCATAGCAGAGGTGGGTGGGAGTGGCTGTGTAGCAGAGGGTGTGTAGCTGGGATTGTGGTGTGGCTGTTCAGTTGGGAGGGTGTGTAGCTAGGGGTTGGGCTGGCTGTTGGGGGGAGGGAAGGTGTAGCTAGGGGCTGGAGGCCTAGTTCTGACCCCTGCAGTGATGGGAGGGTCCATCACAGGGAGCTGGGGCAGGGGAGGACAGGACCCACTGGGGTGGGAGGGAGCAGCAGTGGGGTGAGGATTTGCCCTGGTGGCAGGGAGCCACTGTGGAGAAGGGGGAAGCGGGTGCTGCACCATGCTCCCCTGCCTTATCTATCTTCCCACTCCCCAGTTTCCCCTCTGCCCCCAACAAAGCCACTCTTGTTCTTCCTTCTCTCCTATTGGCACCCTTGTGCTGTTCCCCAAATGGCGTCCTTGTCCTCTTTGCCACTCCTGCCCTGCTTTGCTCCCCACACTCACTCCTACCACTGCACACAACTTCTGACCTCCTGTGTTTTGCCACCCCTGCTCTGCTACCCCTACCACCTCACACAGGACCATGTCTGAAATACTGTGCCATGGCTCTTGAATATTCATAAATAATTTAATTTGAATGTTCATGAGTTTAATGGTGGTGTGCCTCGAAAAATTTGAAGGTATCAAGGTGTGCCACAGCAGAGGAAAGGTTGGGAACCACTGCTCTACAGCTCTGTTTGCAGGCTCAGGGCCTCTGTCTCACTCCACATTTGCTAGATGGCCTAAAAGCACCCATGGGCGGCTACAAAGCAAACAAAAGCCTCAGTACAAAGGTGCAAATGGTTTGCCAGAGCAAAATGAACAGAGGAAACCTACCTGCTTTGAGCAAGTTTCCTTCATTGCAAATATGTTTTCTTTTGAGTCAGTTCAGATGGGATCCAGCCACTGTTTCCTCTAAGCAGTGCCCATGTGAAACCTGTGCACACAACAAAATAGTGTGCACAAAAAAATTGAACAGTGCTAATATTAGTGCACTCAAAGAACTTTTGTGCACACAAAGAAATTTACATATGTGGCCTATGAAAAATTAGAGGAAACATTGGGTCCAGCCACACTGTTCAATGTTTTTATTTAAGGTTTTGATGCAAATATGAAAATCTCAGCTGAAACCATTGCATTTCTGGATTTGCTACAAAACCACAAATGCATCTAAACTGGTCCCAGCTTTTGGTTGTGTCACAAAAACAAAAAACTGATGAATCAGAGCACTTCAACACCCAACTTTTTGGCACCTACTCCCCATCCTCCAAACATTGGGAAAACATTATCTACAAAGCTCACATTATTCATGGACATCCTGTGTAGGACAAACAGGGCACCTTGGAATGCCACCCACAAAAGCCAGCACAGTAGGCTGGGAGCCGCCTAAGTGAATAGTAGTTGCCCAGGCAAAGGGTGTGGTCTATGCCCCACCTCTCACAGACTTAGGCACCTAACAGCTGGCTGCAGCATGGTCTGGTAACAATTTACAGCCTGGAACCCCTTTCCAGGACTCTGATGGCTTAGGCAGAATAAATAATTTCTTGTGAGACTGAGTTAGGTAGCTGCTTCATTCAACACAAAATCAGAGGCGGCTTCTGGGGTAAGCGAAGCAGGTGGCCACCTAGGGCCCCGAGCAGTAAGTGGACCCTGTAGTGGTCAGCTGCTTCAATTACTTCTGTGCTTGCGGGGTGGTGGCTGAGCAGGGGGCCGCAGACTGCCAGGGCCAAAGGCAGCACTGTGCTGTGTACACCCAGCTGGCTGTGCCTTCCCAGTGGGGGGAGAAGAGAGGCTGGGGCAGAGCTGTGGCTTGCCAGGAGTGGGGCTCCCTGCAGCAGCTCGCTCTGAAGAATTCGGGCTGCTTCACCCCTGGCCACCCCAGGCCTGAATGGGCCCAATCTAGGCCCTGGGGGTGAGGCAGCCTCTATTCAGGCCTGGGGTGGCCAGGGGCAAAGTAGCCTGAACTCTTCAGAGCAGGTTGCTCCAGGGAGCCCCACTCCTGGCAAGCCACAGCACCGTGCCGGCCACTCTCCTCCCCTTGGGGAGACACGGCTGGCTGTGGGTAGGTGGGGAGCACTGCTCCACCCCTGCTGGAGAGAAGCTGGGCAGGAAAGCAGGCAGTGCAGCCTCTGGCCCTGGCAGTTCGCCACCCCCCGCAGTCCCAACTCCTATGGAGGGGAGTGGGGGGGGTTAGGGTGGCAGCGGGGTCCCGGTGCTCTGATGATGGCGGCATTGGGAGTCTACAGGGGGCCCCATAAA
The DNA here is from genome assembly GCA_007922195.1 of Podocnemis expansa. Lineage (NCBI taxonomy): Eukaryota > Metazoa > Chordata > Testudines > Podocnemididae > Podocnemis > Podocnemis expansa. Next base: position 2,568,891 of record ML682017.1, on the reverse strand, counting down.
GGGTCTTTATCTAGGGCCCCCAATTGTCTAAGGCTGTCTCTGCACCAAATGGCAAAGAAGGAGGAAGTGATACTCATTTTATAATTTTAGCTTGGTGGGTAGTACACTCTCCTCAGAAGTGGGAACATTGCTGTCCCCTTCAGGCAGAAGAGGGCATTGAGCATAGGTCTCCCACATCCCCAGTAAGTGTTCTAATCATGGACAAGGTAGCCATTGTCACCTCAACCTCCTTCGCATCCAGATTTTAATGCTATGATGATTCTCACCTGACCCCTCACACAATGGACAAATGCCTGGTGTTGTTTGTCCCAGTTCCTGGATTGCTTTGGGAGTTAGGCATCTGGGAACCTACAGTGAGATTGCACTACACAGGCTCGGAGACAGAGTGTTAGGTGCCAAGTGAGGTTAGGGGCTTACAGGGTTGAGTGGGAGTTCTGTGGATCCAGTGGAGCCTAAAATTGGGATTTAGTTGCCTAAAAACCTTTGTGGTTCTGGGCCCCAGGGCCTCAGTTCCTAATCAGTAAAATGGGGATAATCGCACTGCTCCTCCCCTCACAGTGGTATTGTTAGGATAAATAAATTCAAGATTATGAGACCTCCATCATGGGGCCATATTAGTATGGCATAGGTAGGTGGGTAGTACAGACAGATTTTAATTAAATCTGATACCAAATATATTGCGTTCAACTTCAGTTATTCTAACATTGATTTTAAAAGTGCATTAGTTAAATATGTAATTCTGAAAAGCATTCTTAGATACTGGGAGGGAAAGGAAGCAAGTGCAATGCTATATTACGTTCCTAAATGGGAACAACTCCTTTTTGATTATATAGTGTCTGAACAGCCACCACATCCAGATTCCATAAACCACTCAACTTTCCAAGCAAGAAAGAAAAGTTTCCTCCTTCCAAAAGGAGAGAAAGTTCTTCCTGGCACTTAAATGTGAACCCAAGTCAGTCAAGTTATAATTTGCTCTAATTATCTCTTACAAATTGTAAGATTCTTTACATGTAGATGAGGAGCAATACTAAAAAGTGTTCAGTTTTCATAGAATGTGGAAGGTTAGGGTTGAAAGAGACCGTAGGAGGTCATTTAGTCCAAAGCCCCCGCTCAAGCAAGACCAGCCCCAACTAAACCATCTCTGCCAGGGCTTTGTCAAGATGCACCTTAAAATTGTCTAAGGATGGAGATTCTACTATGGCCCTAGGTAACCCATTCCAGTGCTTCAGCATCCTCCTAGTAAATTTTTTTTCCCCTAATATCCAACTTAAACTACCCCACTGCAACTTGAAACCATTGCTCCTAGTTCCATGATCTTCTTCCACTAATAGTCTAGTTCAGTGGTTCCCAACCTGTGGTCCAGGGACCCTCCGGGGTCTGTGGACATGTTGCAGGGGGTCTGTGGGGTGTCTCCCTACCGGAGCCAGAATCCAGCTATAGCCCTGATGCTCCCTGCCAGGGCTGCCTTTCCATGCAGCAGCTCTTTGGCAAGGGCAAGGGCAGGGGGCTATAGTGCTGCGGCTCAGTTCCACTGCCCAGTAGTGAAGGCAATGGTGGTGGCAGAGCTGCTCATCGGCTGTCCCAGTGGTGCCACCAGAGTGGTGTAGTCAGAGTCTGCCCACATGGGCCAGATTACATAATCAGCCAGGGGGGCTGCAAACTTTTTTTTGTTAAAAGGGGTCCCCAGCCTGAAAAAGGCTGGGAACCACTGGTCTAGTTCCATCTTCCCTGGAACCCCCTTTCAGGGGGTTAAAATCTGCTTTCAAACCTCCACTTATTTTTTTGCAGACTAAAGCCCAGCTCTTTTAGCTTCTCTTCATAAGTCATGTATTACAGCCCCCTAATTATGTCTGTTGTTCTCCACTGACTTTCCAGTTTGTCCATAACCTTTCCATAGTGGGGGGAGGGCACAAAGCTGGACACAGTGCTCAAAATGTGGCTTCATCAGTGTGGAATAGAAGGGAATACTGTAATCATATCCCTCAAACTGAGGAAGTCGCAGGCTGTCTCTGCTAGCCAAAGACAGACCAAACTTGTTAGTTTGAACTTAGTTCAAGCTTAGTTCAAACTAAGTTCAGGTTAGTTTGAACTAAGCACAAACTTCTTAGTTCAAATTAGTCCACGTTCTTAGTTTGAACTAACAGTTAGTTCAAACTAGCCTATGTTGTTAGTTCAAACTAACAGCCTTAGTCTGAATTTAATAAGTTCAAACTAAGGGTTAGTTCACATCTTTGCCATACATAGTTCAAACTAACATTCAAACTAAGTGTTTGGTTTGACCTAACCATTAGTACTTACTAGTTCAAGATAAGAGATCCTTAGTTTGAAGTAAGGAAAGGCTAGTGTGCCCAGGGGCTAATTTAATTCTAATTAAGCCTCCCTAATTTGAACTAAATTGCTAGTGTAGACAGCCACAGAAATGTAGGGTTGGAAGGAACCTCCCTGTTCCTACATAAGATTCTCCTTGTTATGGATTGTGTTAGCTCAGGTGTGTCAAGCCTTTTTTGGGCAAGAGGCCACAATGTAATTCTTTTCTCACTTGGGAGGCTGATGAGCAAGTTTTGGATAAATAAGACAGAAATAGATCTTACAATTAACAACATTTAAAGTCAAAACATAAAGTGGTTTACAAATTCAATTTTTTTGTAAAGGTGGAAATTTACATTTCATACCTAAACATGATTCTAAAATAATATCCTTCTTCCCTACAGCAACCTTTAGCTAAGGGTCACTTTCACAACTGTATGCAATGTTTTCACTTGTTAATTAAACCAGGTTTTGTGAAAACTTGAAAAGGGCTTACTGTACTTTTGTTCATTTGTTTTGTTTTTTTTTCCAGGAAGCATCAGTATGTACAGGTGGCAGGAAGCCATAAGAGGGCAAGGAGGGGCTGGGGTGGCCATGGGGGGTGGCAGGGGAGAGTGTGTGGAGCAGGGGCAGGGCAGGGGTGTGGTAGCAAGGGAGGGGTGGCCGGGTTAGCCCTTGTGGCAGCAGCATTGCACTGAAAGTTCATGTTCAGCTTCTTGTCTGCCAGAAGCTGCAAATCTTTTTCAGAGTGACTGCTTCTTTGGATATTTTTGAAAGGGATATCCGTGTTAGTCTAGTCCAGTGAAAAAACAAGGAGTTGTGTGGCACTTTAAGACTAACAGATTTATTTTTTGCATGAGCTTTTGTGGGAGAAGATCCCACTTCTGTAAGGCATTTCTCTTGTTAATGCATGCAATTTTTATTAAAAAAATAGAAATATATAAAATTAACATGGCAGACATTAAATGGATCAAAAGCTAGTTAAGTGATATGTCTCAAGGTAATTATAAGTGAGAAACCACCACATAATGAGTATCTTCCTAGTGCAGATCCATGGGGCTCGGTTCTTGGCCCTATCCTATTTAATATTTTTACTAATGACCTGAAGGAAAACAATCACTAACATTTTCAGAGATATGAAAACTAGGGAAATGGTAAACAACAAGGAGAGGTCACTGATACAGTGAGATTTGGATTTCTTGGTAAGCTGGGTGTAATCAAACAGTGTGCTGAGTAGGATCTTCTCCCATGAAAGCTTGTGCAAAAAATAAATCTGTTAGTCTTAAAGCGCCACACAACTCCTTGTTGCTTCTTTGGATAGTCTCCCATTGTGTAAGCATAGACTGCATTCTTTGTTGCTAGATGTATCATTTACATTTAGTCATATTAAAAAGCACATTGTTTGATTACACCCAGTTTACCAAGAAATCCAAATCTCACTGTATCAGTGACCTCTCCTTGTTGTTTACCATTTCCCTAGTTTTCATATCTCTGAAAGTGTTAGTGATTGTTTTCCTTCAGGTCATTAGTAAAAATATTAAATAGGATAGGGCCAAGAACCGAGCCCCATGGATCTGCACTAGGAAGATACTCATTATGTGGTGGTTTCTCACTTATAATTACCTTGAGACATATCACTTAACTAGCTTTTGATCCATTTAATGTCTGCCATGTTAATTTTATATATTTCTAGATTTTTAATAAAAATTGCATGCATTAACAAGAGAAATGCCTTACAGAAGTCTATTACATCCACACTATTACCTGTATCTTGTGATCTCATCTCATCTATTTATCATGTAATCTCATTTTGTAATCTTGTCTAAAAAGTTATCAAGTTATACAGTACCTGTTTTCTACAACCCCATATTGATTGGCTTACATATATTACCTTTCTTTAATGCTTGATTAATCAAGTCCCATAACAACTGCTCCATTATGTTGCCTGAAATTGATGTCAAACTCAGGGGTGTCAGGTGTCACACTTACATGGCTTGAGCCCTGGGTCCCAGCGCCAGAGCCCTGGGTCTGCCACAGCAGCGGCTGCAATGGCAGCACACTTAAAGCGTGCAAGCCCTGAGTCCCAAAGCCTGAGCCCCAGCTTTTTCCAGGCCAGAGGCACTCCTGGTCAAACTAACAGATTCATAATATTTCAGATAATCTCATGTACCCTTTTGAAATATTGGCACAGCATTAGCTTTATTCTAGTCTTTTGGAACTTCTCTGGTGTTCCAAGACTCATTGAAAAAGCAGCATTAACAGTTTCCGATCTCCTCAGCCAGCTCTTTTAAAATTCTTGTACATCGTTAGGTTGCCCCTTATAATTTCTTTGCCTAAAACTAAACATGCCTAGTTTAACCTTTCCTCAAAAGTCACATTTTCTAAACCTTTCATCTTTTTTGTTGTTCTCTTCCAGACTCTCCAATTTATCTAAATCTTTCCTAATGTCTATGTCTGCATTTACAAAATTATTTCAAAGTAGTTAATTCAAAATAACTGAGTTGCTGAGCACTTCCATCTTCCTAATCACTCAATGATGGATTTGTTAACAACTGTCGTTAGAGCTGTACCTGGGACATCAAGACTTCAAAGAGACAGCTGAACTTGAATTAATATGCAAGCTAAATTCTGTGAAAGCAGGACTGAATTGAGACTATGGATTCTTTTCCCATTACAAAGGGTAATTTGACTTCAGGCTTCCCATGGTTTGAGCCTGTAAACTGCTCTGATTTGCTGTTACTTTATGACCTGATCCTATGTTTTACACCCCCTTGCATTTAGTTTCATTCCTTTCTGTAAGTTCACCCATGTAAGTTGCTGCCTGCAATAATTTTATTGTAATGTCTGTATCCCAAGGCAGTGGTTCCCAACCTTTTCTCTGCTGTGGCACACCTTGAGACCTTCACATTTTTCAAGGCACACCACTATTAAAAAACTCAATATTCAAATTAACTTTATGAATATTCATGAACCATGGCAGTGTTTTGGAAATGCTGCTATATAGGGTAGTAGGGGTAGCAGAGCAAGGGTGGCAAAACATGGGAGGTCAGAAGTCGTGTGCAGTGGCAGGAGTGAGTGTGGGGAGCAGAGCAGAGCAGGGCAGGGCTGGCAAAAGGGGACAAGGGCAGCCATGTGGGGAACAGCACAAGGGTGGCAAGAGAGGAGAGAGGAAAGGAGAACAGGAGTGGCTTGGGGGGGCAGGGGAGCATGGTGCAGCACCCACTTCCCCCTTCTCCACAGTGGCTCCCTGCCACCCAGAGCAAATCTCCACCCTATTGGTGCTCCCTCCCACCACAGTGGGTCCCATCATCCCCTCCACCGGCCCCCTGCTGCCTGTGAGACCCTCCCATCACTGCGGGGGCCAGAACTAGGCCTCCAGCCCCCAGCTACACCCCCCTACACAGCCACCCCACCACCCAGCTACATACACCCCCAACCAAACAGCCACCCCACAACCCCAGCTACACACCCTCTGCTACACATCCATTCCCCCCCCACACACACACCCCCACACAACCCCCAGCAGCCCTCCCCACCAGCACCCTTACCTGGCTGTTTGCAGGCTGCCTTACACAAGCTGCTCCATCCTGCAGGGGGAGATTCACACTCCCAGCCTCCCTGCTCTTGGCTGGCTGGGTTTAAGGTGGAACTTTGCATTGGGGCTGCTCCTAGTATTTTTAGGGGGACCCCTGGAACTCTGCATTTCAGTGTCTTCCTCTATTTTTAAGGGGCAGGAATGCTGCCTGCCTAAAAATTAGGGTGCCCCAGAACTGTGTTCCAGTGCCTTCCCCATTACTTTAACCCCTGCCTTTTCCCAGCCCTGCACAGCCCAGGTAGCTGGGCTGAGCAGGGAAGGAACCTTTAACTCCAGCTTTCAGGGATGCTCATGGCACACTTTGGGTTATGCTGTGCCACACTAGTGTGCCCAGGCACACTGGTTGGGAACCACTGTCCCAAGGTAATATGCAAGTTTTGCTTTTTAACTGTAGAAATGTCTGCTCTGAATTTAGGAATACAGGCAGACGGAGTGATTCCTTTTCCCATCAAGAAGTATGATCAAAATGAAATAAGCCTCTGTGAACCATCATGATACAAAGATTGGGTTGATGGCCCTCTTACACCCATGAATGTGCTGTATTCAAAGAAACTTGTTTCATCAACTTTGAATTCTGGAAGAAGGAAATAAAAATTGCTGGCATGAAAATTCATCTTTTTGCATTTGGTTTGAACTTTCACAGGGCTGGAACTACAAAATAGAAGGAGATATCCTCAGAATCAAGGGCAGAGGTGGGCAATAATATGCAGCATTGAGGCTGGGGGTGGTGGCGGAGAGGTCGCTTGGGGTTGGAGTGGAGGGGCGTGCTGGCAGAAGACAGACAGGGGCAAACCTGTGGTGGGAGGAAGGGCCAGGGCAAAGGACAGCTCACTGGAGGGGAGGTGGAATGGGGCAGAGCAAGGCTGGTCTCAAAGTGCTGCAGCACCGGCCCTGCTGCAGCACCAGTCATGGGACTGGAAAGGGGCAGACCAACTGCTGTGCTGGCCCCAGAGCACCAAACACCAGCCCAAGAGCTAGCATAGTACATTGCTGGCTAAGGGGGAGGAAGGGCACAGCGTAGTGCTGGCCCTGACCCCGTGCAGCACTGGCCAGGGTACTATGGAAAGGGTCATGACCATTGCTGGCCCCAGTCTTGGCCCCTGGAGCACTGCAGCCGTACCAACCAGGAAGCGGAAGAGGGAGGTGCAGTGCTGACCCCAGCCCAAAAGTGGCATAGCACTGGCAGGGAGTTGGGGGTGAAGGTAGCGGGTGGTGGAGCTGTGCAGCACTGGTTCAGCCCTAGTCCCAGAACAAAGACACGCTGACTGGGATGGCAAAAGGGGTCAGTGCAGTGTAGCAGGAGCTGGGTGGGAGCTGGGGGGGGGGGTGTTACCAACTTTGCCCACCGACTCGGGGTATGCTCATTTTTTAGGGTTGCTTTCTCTATGGGGAAGATGGTACTTCTATTAGTGTGCTGCTTGTGTGACTTGTGTTTCTATAGAGGTGCGTCTGAGCGGACCGGGTCTATCAGCACTCTCAGCTGACCCCTTATGTGTCCCTGAACTCAGTAGGCTGGGTCACACAGCACTTCTCTGCTGCTACCCTTATGTGCCCCTGTACCACACCAAACTAGGCTTGATTATGGATCTTGAGCAGGCTGGGTCACACAGCACTTCTCAGCTGCTACCCTTATATGCCCCTGGACTCAATCAGGCTGGGTCAAAACAGCACTTGTCAGCTGTCACCCTTATATGCCCCTGGAGTCAATCAGGCTACTATCCCTATCAATGAGCAAACCTTACAGGGTTGTGGGCATTACAGGGATCTTTGGCTAGGTAATAGAAGCGTTGCTGCAAAGTGATATAAAGAAACCAAGACCACAAAGGAGAGGGAATGATGTCTTAAAAGAGTCTGGAAACTGGCTTAATAACAAAAGTCATTTTATTGCTAGGTATCTAAAACTTGTACTACTACTAATAATTACAAAGGAGAGAAGAATACCCCAAAATACCCAGTTACAGCATTGATAAACATACAAGGAAAGAAGAACACCCAGCTACAATATTACCTAGATTCTACTGTATCAGGCCTGGAGAGGGAGAGGGAGAGGGAGAGGGAGAGAAGTTGGGGGGGGGGGGGTCCTCACCACTCCGTGCAGCAGAAAGGTTTCCAGGTTGTGCAGATCAGGGTCAGAGGCTGGATGGAAACAAAGCTCCCACAGTAATCAGCAAGGAAGAAAAGCCAAATCCCAGTGGAAATGATACAGCTTTAGATCCAAGCATCAGGACTCAATCCAGACTCACACAAGATTCAGAAAGGATCCAGTCAGGACTTGCACAGGACACACTCTACACTACTATGTGGGTAAAGGTTTTTTATAAGGACTTGTTTACATGGCCAATACACATTCCTGGCTGGGTGTAATGGTTCAGAGAAGCTCACAATACAGTCAGGCAGGCTCAGTATTTTGGGTATCAATTATCACATCTGTGACTAGAATGGTCTGATAATTGCTGAGTTTGTTCCTTCTGGTGTGAGATCCCCCATCAGGCAATGCTTCCCTGCTTCTTCAATCCCAGAGTTCAGTACGGCTTCTGCTTTGGAGTCTGGTTCTCCATAGTCAATGCAAATGAAGCTTCATTGTGCTGATGGCTTTTGGATATGGGTAGATTAGGAAAAGGATGTCTCCCATTTCCTACTGTTTTTGGTTTTCAGTTCAAGCAGAGGTTGGGGGATGTGTGTGGGGGGGGGAGGCACAGGCTAGATACTATGCTCTGATTCCTCAAGAACACAGAGCTAACATGTAACAGGGGGGTGAAAAGGAGGGGGAGAGCAGGCCAGGGGCAGCAGGACAGATAGAGGCTTCAGCAGTATTTTTGCCCTTGGGCATTCCAGTCTGACTCCATAATAATGTTGTCCTCATGCTTTAAAAGTTCACATTTGTTACTCAGTTGGTGAAATTTAATTATAGAACATGCACCACAAACTGATTTTATACTCTACTTTTAACTGTCTGTCCTGAGGTTGGCATCCAAGGTCATGAATCACTCCAGACAGTGTGACAGAATATTAGCCTTTTTCACAACTGCATAACATTGTCAACTCATTTTTAATTTCTGATCCATTACATTTAATTTCTGATTCCAGATTTTCAGCAGTACTATCACTCAGCCAGTTATTCCCCATTTTGTAGTTGTACATTTGATTTTTTTCTTCTTCCTAAGTCTAGTACTCTGCATTTCTCTCTGCTGAATTTTATCTTGTTCATTTTAGGTCACTTCTCCAATCTGTTAGGGTGCTTTTGAATTCTAATCCTGTTATCAAAATGCTTACAACCCCTCCCAGCTTGGTGTCATCTGCAAAAATTTTTAAGCACATCCTCATTCCATTGTCCAAGTTATTAATGAAAATATTGATTAGTACCAGGCCAAGTATATACCCCTGCAAAACCCCACTAAGGTATTACCTCTCAGTTTAACTGTGAGCCACTGATAACTACTCTGAGTACAGTTCTTCAACCACCTCATATTAATTTCCTCTAGAGTACATTTCCCTAGTTTACTCATGAGAATGTTGTGGGATTATGTTAAAAGCCTTATTAAAACCAAGATACAGCATCTCTACAGATTCATCTATCCATAAGCCAATAATTCTGGCAAAGAAAAAAATAGGTTGGTTGGCATGATTTGTTCTTGACACATGTGCTGATTATTCCTTACAACTCTTATCATTTAGGTCAGGGGTTCTTGATCTGGGGTGCCTGCACCCCCTAGGGGTGTGGGAATGGAGTCCATGGGGTGCAGGAGTAACATACAATTTAAACATAGAACACCCACCCAATACATTTCAAATGTGATGTCATCATGACTGATGAAGACAGACAATACATGTGCAATGACACATAATATATATGCCTTTTTGTTAGGGGTGCAGGGTTACCATATATTGCTGTAGGGGTGCAGGGCCTCTCAAAGGTTAAGAGGCCCTGCTCTAAGTGCTTACAAACATTGTTTAATAATTCATTCTAGTATGCCCTAGCTTTGAAAAAAGCAAAGAAAAACCAAATAAGTTATTTCTAATTTTATCCATTCAACTGAATGTGACATTAACCAAGTGAAAGAAGGGAGAGCAGAGCAGCACCAGCTGAAAAGGGTACTGAGAACATATCCATATGGCATAATGATCATGACAAGTAGTCATCATATAAAAGTTGAATTTCACCACTTTTATTACTACTATTAATAATCCAACAACATGTGGGGCACCATTGTGTTAAGTACTCTACAATCACAGAACACTAGATCTCTGTGCCAAAGAGATTATAATCTAAATAGACAAGATGGATACAGGTTCATACCACTAACTTCACATGGAATGATTTTCAAAGATGCTCACATACCACAGTCCCCTATTTCTTATAAGCCCTTATGAAAGCAAACAGCTTAGTACATATGGACTCCTTTGCCTGTAAGAAGCAGGCAGAAAGATCAGGACCTCAGGCCCTCATCCCACAAACTCTTATATGTGTGATTCATTTTATTAAAACAAGTAGCACCCTTTGAAATCATAGGAAAGTTAAATGGAAGTATAAGTGTTTGCAGGATTGAGACCTTACTTAGATGCCTAGATGTGGACATAGGATTCTAGTTTTAGAGAAGTTCCAAAGTGGCAGTCAAGTTAGTCTGGTCCAGCAAGCAAGCAAAAAAAAAAAGACCACAGAGTCCTGTAGCACTTACAGACTAACAGATTTATTTTTTCACATGAGCTTTCGTGGGAGAAAATCCCACTTTGTCAGATGCTTCGAAGATGGGGGAACTTACAGAATGGAATGAAAAGAAATTAAAGGGAGTATAAAACACTCCCTTGCATTTCTTTTCATTCCATTCTGTAAGTTCCCCCATCTTCGAAGCATCTGACAAAGTGGGATTTTTCTCCCACAAAAGCTCATGTGAAAAAATAAATCTGGTAGTCTCTAATTTTAGATACCCTGTTATGAACACCCTCAATGCAGTAGGTATGGTTCAATAATGTTTTCCATAGGGAATTATTCTTTCACCTCTTTTATCTTTAATATATCACTTGCAGCCTAAAGAAGTGCAAGAAGAATGTAAGTTTTGTTTTAATTAATATCTTGGTTGCCTACTGTCACAGAGTTTTACACCCCTAGACTACCCCTAGGGTAGGGCAGCACAGCCCAGCAGCCACAGTCCACAAACACACAGTCTCTATATGTCCCCCTGAGCAGGGCAGCATGGCCTAGCAGCTACAGTCCAGAAACAACCAGTCTCTATACAGCCCCAGGGTTCAGCAGCATGGCCTAGCAGCCACAGTCCACAAACAAACAATCAATCTCTATTTGGCCTAGGACCCCAGGTAGGGGGGCTCAGTCCCACCCAACTCTCTGAGCCCCAGCCCAGGGCCCTAGGGGTATGCCACCCAATCACCAGGGCTTCAGACCACAACATGCCAACTTGGTGTTCCCATCTCCCCTAGTCCTTCCCTTATCAGACCCCTGGGCTGTTTCCTACCTGCATCTTGATACAACAGGGATCAGTCTTCCTCTGGATCTTGTCACCCTAGTGCAGAGGTTCCTCAAGTTCCACATTCCTCTGGGGCCTCTACTAGCTAGTTAACCTCCTCAGAAATAGGCTCACAGGAATCTGGAGCAGGAATTCTCTGCGTACTTCCTTCCCCTTCTCTAGCCAGCCCCAACTGAGCTGAGCTGCAGCCTTTTATCCCCACCCAGGTATCTGAGCATGCCCGACAGGGCTTTAGGGGCGGGGCTTCTCCCTTATATAACCCAGCAAGCGCCATGCTAGTATGTCTATTCTGTTACACTTATCATTTATTTACTTGCTAAGGATCTGTCCCTGCAAACTCTGTACAGGCAGACTTCTGGGTCAAAGGAACTCCCATTTGTGTGGCCCACCATCTTCATCAGATCAGATTGTAGGATCAGGGTGTTAGGACTCAGTCCTGCAAGATGTTTAATGCAACAGGAGTTTGAGACCCAGTACTTTGTAGAAGACACTGATAAGTTTGTTCATGAATTAGGGGGAACCTTGCTTTTTGATCTAGCTGCTAATTAGTTAGTGAGCAAATGTGACCTGCTAATGTAACCCTAAGCACCCCTGTTTTCTTACTGCACAAACTATAACTTGTGAGGTATAATTTAAAAGCTAACAAAACACTGATTATCAATATTCTTGTGTAATGTATGTACAATATGCATATCAAGAGTTATGAACATAAGCTGAAATTATGACTACAGTATGTTTACCAGACAAGTCTGGGGAGGAGGTAATCTGGTTTCCCAAAGACAAAAGATAAGCCAAAGCCTCTAGTCAAGTATCAAAGTTGATTGGCAATCACCTGTCAAATGACCATTATTTGGCAAGGAAAGGAGGAAGGAACAAATCAACCATATGATTCCAAGACTCCATCCTCACTGCTGAAAGGAAGCTTCTCTAGAAAATGCATTTCAAAGAGTGATTGGACTATAAAAGTGAGGGGCAAAACCATCCAAGATTCTCTCTCTTTCATCTAAGAAGACAAAAGAGCCAGTTCTTTGATGTTGAGGGATATCCTGAGCTGAGAATTTGGTCAGCCATGTTGCTGGGAAACCATGATAAGGATTTTACCTTGGACCAAGTCTAGCTTGTTGTTTTAGCTATTAGCACAGGTGTTAGAACTAGAGGTGCAGAGAGTACTGCTGCAACACCTGTCTTGAAGTGGTTTCCATCATATATAGGGTTTACAGTTTGGTTCAATGGCTCTGGGCTCCCCTACTAAACAAATGGTTCCATCACACTGACATCATTGGAAGTGTCTCTATTTTTATTTTTCTTGAAATCACTTTTGACGTGAATACCTTATACTTGCACTCACTTAAAACCTCTCTTTTTGTAGTTAAATAAATTTGTTTTATCTTTAAATCTCAACTAATTCAGTGTTGTTTAAACCAAAGTGTGAAAACACCAGTTAACATGCTACTGTTGAATATTGACCCATACAGGGGCAACAGACACTTCAATATCTGAACTGCCCAAGAAAGGGCTGGACAGCATAGAACACTTTTGGGGGGAAAATCTGAAAATGGAAGTGTGTTGGGATCACCCTGTAAGCTGTAACCAAGGCAGGTGGAAGCCAGTGTGTGACTGGCATATTGCTGATTGGTCAGAGGTGCTGGACAGGGTCCCAGTTACACACAGACATTCTGGGTGTGACCCGCATGTTCTTAGGCCAATAGTTTTCCACCAGTGGTCCATGGATCCCTGGGGGGTCCACAGATTATATCTAAGGTTTCCAAAGAAGTTTGAACCTCCAGTCAAAAATTTTTAAGGTCCACAAATGTTGAAAACCACTGGGTTAGGCTGTTTGCCAGTGGCTCAGTTGGGGACAACTGTAACAAAGCACTGTAAGTCACCCAAGGTTGTAGGCCAGGCAATGACACAGCCCCTTGCTGGGCTGGATTGCAGCCCAGAAAGAGGCAGGTGTCTGGGCAGAACTGAACTTAAGCCATTTGAAATCTGTACAACCAGAGTATGGCTACTGTAGAAATACTACAGTGGCACAGCTTCAGTGTTGTAGTGGAGGCACAAACTACAGGGACAAAAGAGGTTCTTTCACCACTGTGGTAAATCAACCTACCCCAGAGGCAATAGTTAGGCTGATGGAAGAATTCTTCCATCTGTGTTTACACCAGAGCTTATTACATTACACAGGGCATGACATTTTTCACAGGTCTGAGTGATATGGTTAAGCTGACATAGCTTTCGAGTGTAAATCAGCCCTGATTAACAGATTTATTCGCGCCTTCCCCCAGCAGTAGCTTTACTGTAGTCAGTGGCTATGTCTACACTGGAGGCTCCGTTAGGTCAACTTAGAGAGTCTTGTCAACTGCCTCCGTCCACACTGGCAGGTACTAGGTTGACCCTTTATGGTAGCCAGGAACTCTGGGAGGTGGCCTGGAGTAGGCGCATCACTGGCGCCTGGCACATGGGGCCCGTGCCCTGAATCCTAGTGCCAGTGCCCTGGGTCCCGGCGGGGCCCCTGCGTCTCCCAGTCTCCGGCCGGATTGGGCCGGAGATCCAGTGTGGGCGGCTGCTTCCAGCCCTTTCCAAGGATGGGCGGCCCTGTGGTAGCAGCTGCCACTTCCTGTCCTGTCCCTGGCTGGGGGCGTGGCCTGCAGTCAGAGGGCAGGGCCTGGGCTGGTGCCCCGGGTCCTTCCCCGGGGCAGCAACTCTTCTGGCCTGGAGGCCAATTAAGTCGACTTAAGGGCTATTCCCCATCTACACTGGCTTAAGTCAACTTAATAAGGTTGACTTAAGTGTTAAGTCGACCTTAAGAGGTAGTGCTTTAAGTCAACTTAAGGAAGCACTTAAGTCAACTTAATAAAAGTCCAGTGTGGCCACAGGAGTCTGTAGATCAACTTAAGCCTCCTTAATAAACTTAAGGCTCCAGTGTAGATGTACCCTTACATAGCAGACTTGCCATTACAGTTATAATTGAATCAGCAAAACAGAGGGTATAGCTCAATGAAGAAGACCCCAAGACTGAAAAGTATTTTGACAGCAAGCTGATATACCTACATCTGTCATCACATAAATGGGTGAATCTAAACAGACAGCCACAGCATGAAATTTTGTTATTTTATAGGAGCAACATTCCTTGAGAAGACTGGCCAATTTTTAGTTATCATCAGCATTTTTATTAACAAGCTTCTAGATATTTCTGCCTTACCACTAGGCTATCGTGTCTTTCTTTCAGCCTAGCGTTAAAAAAGGCACTGACTAGTAGTTTAAATCCCATATTTTTCATGATGGAATTTGAAATGGTTGAAGCTGAAAAGTGGAAATCAAAAAATTTGCAGTCTAATTTTGCTTCTGCTGGAGACCTGCTGTGAGACTTAAAGCAAATAATTTAAACCTCTTTGTGCCTCAGTCTCCACATCTACAGACTAAGGATGTTATTACTTACTTCCTTGATGTTTGTAGCACAAGTCTGAGATTGTTGGATGGAATTAGTGCAGCACAGGCATCAACAATGAAATCTGCCTCATGATGCCTTACCAATGTGTCTCGTTCCTTGTTATGGATGGAACTCTACTTTACTCCTTATGCCCATTCAGTCCTTGTCCTCTTTTTTGAGACAACCACAAATGGGCTTTTATGTGGACACCTGTGCACTAATAGATTGAACATGCTAACTCATGGTTTAGTCTTTATATTGACTTAAGTCAAAAATGAATGAGTCACCCACCAATGATAAAATATGTTTCCCATTACCATGCCCATATGGAGCAGTCTGACCTCTGCTTTTCATTTTATTACATATTTTGAAAAATAAAATGACTTCATTTGCCATATGGCTTCTGAGACCAAAACCCACTGACTTAGCTGCTCAGTAAGTGATATGACTGCTCTATCATGGCAGCATCTTCCAGAAATGTCAAACACATCCATCCACTATCAAAGTTATGACGAGGGCAGTGCATAACCAAATGGCATGCTATTTGTTCTTGAGCTGGAGCAGGACAGGGAGCTCAAAAAGACCCCATAGTAAAAATGTAAGTTTAACCACCTGTAACCACAATAAATTCTATGATAATGAAGAATGATCTTTCTATTCATATGGATGTTCTGAGGAACATGCAAAAGCTGATCTAGAGAGAATAGTGGATGCAGATCTGAGTTGTCTATCTGCCAGGAAATGCACCATAGGTTCAAAATATAGTCCCACACCACTTGCTGTTGCTGTTCCTTAGAAAGAACATGTCTGATGTACCAGCTGAGTGGCTCAATTATTTCAGGGCAGGGGTTTCTTGACTGTATTGAATGTTTTACATATGACTTTGAGATAAAACTGTGAAGAAAACTACCCTGATAGTTGTCTGTGTGCAGTAATATGACTGGGATCCTACCTCCACACCTAATTGCCAGGGAGCAATGCCAGCCAGGACCTCAAGGTTGGAGCCTGAATTTTTCTGAGTTGCTACCAGTCTGTGAGATAGAATAACATGTCACTGTCTTTAGTGAATTCCATATAAGTCCCTACTTCAAAAAGTACATGGCAAAGGTGTCCACATCAGATGACAGACAGGACTCTACTTTGTCAAAGCTCCTTCTGGCTATTGCCAAGCAGATTCACCAAAATAAAACAGATTTGTATTAAACAGGCATAAAATATTTTAGTTGTACACAGCTGATTTCATAGACATCATATATGTATACACACACAAATACCTGTAGATTAAATTACTGTATTAATTCATGGAATACATAAAACATACATGATAAACATATAAATTTGCTCCCAGTGTCTTTCTAATGTGCCCCAACCATGAACTGGATGAAAAAGAGGAGCCTGCCAAAACTTCAGATTCATTATTTGTTTTAAGTCACATAATTTTAAGTCAATATCATGACTGGGGGGGCGGGGAGGAGACCACATGATTTTTGAATGCTCTAGGTTGACAAAACTACACAGGATGACTATGCTTCATTGTAGAGCTTCTGCCTTAAATCTTCCACAGTCCCTGCAGGGCCCCTTCCTGTTGCAGATTTAAATAGATAATTTGCGTAACCTCACACATATACTGCCTTTCATTATTTTCAAACATCTCATCAGGAGAGCAAAAAAAGTAAATCAAAATAAAACATTTGACCATGTCCATTTAAATTGTATGGCTCTTATTAACAAACGTCAGCTCTTTATATTCTGATGCAAATATAAAAAAAGAATTATGTTCTTCCAAAAACATTATCTGAGCTAGCAGTTGAAAGTATAGTGATGAACAATTCTGTTGTCTCTGAACAAATAGCAAAACACAAAACTAAAATAATTTGCCCAGCTAATATCTTTTAAAACATGAACTTAAGTTTCCTTTATTTAAAAAGCTCATAAAGAACAAATTTTGATTATTTTTTCCTTTTTCAAGTACAAAACCTCATATTAATAAAACATATTCTGGCATTTAGTAAAGCAAAAGCCTGAAATTTAAACAACAGTGGCTTCAGAAATTTTGATATGGGGGCGCATACAGGGGGCACAGTGAATTTCAGGATGAGCAAGTGCTCATCCTAAACTTATTTGCTCTGAAATATATCCTACTGATTTAGATGAACTTAGGTGACACAGTTTGCTCTTTATACTGCAAGCAAGCATAAACCAACCAAATTCAAATTACAACAAGGAAAACAGCTTCCAAACAAGTCCCTATGTAAGCATTTCATGTACAAATAAGGCAGAACAGAACACTGGTAATGGATTTCTTTCAAATACATCTTGTCAAGTTCCAAAGGGTCAGTCATGTTAGGCTAGTTCAGCAAAGGAAGCAAGGAGTCCTATGGCACTTAAAGACTAACACATTTATTTATCACGAGTTTGCGTAGGAGAAAATGCCACTTCATCAGCTTTGAAGCTGGGGGATCATCTGATGAAGTGGGATTTTCTACCACAAAAGCTCATGTGACAAATAAATTTGCTAATCTTTAAGTGCCACAGGACCAGGTGTTAAAGTATAATTTGGGGGGCCCCAAATGCTCTTGCGCTGGTGCCCCCCCCCCATGCTAGTGGGCCCCTCTGGACACCAGCTCCTGTCCCCCCCATGCCTGCGCCCCATCCCTTGCCCCCAATACCCACCCCCAGAGCAAGCCAGGCTGCCCCCCTGCACTCACTAGCTGCGGCGCATCTAGGGGGGGGGCGCAGTAGGCCCCAGTTCCAGGCGGTGGCACGGCTGGGCAGGACACAAGCAGGCCTCAAGTTGGGGTGGGGCCTGGAAGGGGAGGGGTTTGGGGCAGGGCTTGAGCCCCCAGCAATGCCCCTGGCCCCCACTCACTCCCCTGCCTTCTGGAGTGCAGCAGAATGATGAACGCTGCTTCAGGGCCTGCTATGTTTAGGGGCCCAGCGTTTGGGCCCGTAAAAATAGAAAGTGGATTCGGACTGCTGCCTTCCAGGCCTGCTGTTTTTAAATGGTGGGCCCTGGAACGCAGTGTTCCAGTTCCACGTTTTGTTTTTAGGGGCCTCAGAATGGTGTTCCAGGGCGTTCCAGCTTACTTTAACCCCTGCGCAAGACTCCTTGCGTCTTTCAAATACAGCTGCTTACTTTTGAGCTAATACTAGTACAGACATATCCAGGAATACACTAGGTGTCGGTGAGAGGAAGCAGAGCAAACTGAGGCAAGACAACCCCTGGCCAGGTAAGAAAGCCAAGACATTCTGTTGTTTACCCAAGATCTGGTTGATTGAGCTGGCAGTACGCAGATGGCTTTCTCCTTCATTTCAGACTCAGAGAGATCAGCAGAGTCTGCATGGCAACTCTTCTTTGATTTGTGATTCTTGTTTCAATCATTCTTAAAGGATCAGACTTTACCCTCCTGTTACACTGCACAATGACCATTCAAAATAGTCCTCTGCTGTACAGTGTGTTCAGATAGAATCAGATGCCAGGCAGAAGCACAAAGGAAATTAAGGTGACATTAACCTAAGGGGCTTTTCGTAAACTTGGGCTGCAAGCAGTCTTCTTGATGGTCTCTGTCATCAGTGGGCCTGTGTGATCTATGGTAAATTATTTCGGTTTGATTAGCTTGAACTTCTCTGGGGGCTTTTGGCCTGTATGTATGAGAACTTCTTGGGATGTGCTATGTAAAGAACATATGGTGGTGATCCTTTACAAGAAGGATTGTCTGGAATTTGAAATTGCAAAAGAATTGAAATGAGATTTGCAAATAAAGAAGAGCTAATAACCTCTGGTCATAGTGATCTTTCAGAAATAAAAGCATGACAACATGTATACAAGAGGTGGCCAAACTTATGGAACTCAAGAGCCGCACAAGTCGATTATTAAACATTCAAGAGCTACACTGAGGCATATAACCACATATTTTTACCTATTCCAAAATTACAAAGCTTAAAATTTATTGCACACTTTAATTTTATCTTAAAAACAGAACAAATATTGATCCTACTAATGTCAGATTCTAATAATGACTTAAGGTTACCATGAAAACTAGGCCTATACAGTAAAAACTGAGCTGTTGCTGGATGTAGAATACTGCAGGCTAGTAGCAAGATTTTTAAAATCTGGGCAGTAACTTGTCAATGCAGTACATAAAAGCTCTCGCAGATGCTGATCTCTAAGTATTGCACAATGTTTTGATTTAACAAATTTCATTGTGGAATACAGTGCTTCATAGCAGTAAGTTGTGCTAAAAATTGAAAGTAATCTACATTCAGTTTTAAACTTTTTCTTCTTTGTATTTTTGTTTCTTAGTATTCCACACCATTTTTAGTACTTGTAAAAACACAATTTTAACAAAGCAGTAAGCTGCATTAGGGCCTATGAGAAAATCTAAACATGCCACGGCTTCTGCGATCATGCCACACTTCCCCCTGCACTCCAGTGCTGCCTCTTACCATGCCACTGCTTCTCTGCTGTCCCCGAGCAATGCTCACTTCTCCCACTGTCTCTGACCATGCTGCCCTTCCCTGCAATGTTCCCCCTAAGCTGCTTAGCAACTTTCGGATGCAGCTGAGCAAGTTCTCTCCCAGTTCCCTGATGCAGTGCTGGGCTCCTGCTCCTGGCTCCCCAAGTGCACCCATAACTTGGTCAGCTGCATCATCACCTTACAAGGAACACTGCATCTGTCTCCCATGACAACTCAGCTGTCCTGGGAAACACTTTCCTATTCCATACATGGCCCAACACTTGTCTTTCAAAACAGGCTTGGGTTTGTAGAATAGGATTCTGCATAACATAATTCTGAAGGGGGAGGATGGTACAGAAAACAGCTCATCCCTAGTCCCAATTCCTCAGGGTCTCTGAAATGCCTCAACTGTCCAGAGCTCCAAAGAGGTAGCCGTGTTAGTCTAGTTCAGCAAAACAAACAAGAAGTCCTGTGGCACTTTTAAAGACTAACACATTTATTGATCGCATGAGCTTTCATGGGAGAAATGTGAGAAATAAATGGTGTAGTCTTTAAAAGTTCCACAAAACTCCTTGTTTGTTTAACTGTCCAGAGCTCTATCTACAGAGTTCTGTAGAGCCGGCAAAAAGGAGTAGGACTCTTCACTGGCTTGTTCCTTCTCCCTCTGCTAAAATGGAAGGGTATGTCTACACAGCACTTTTATTTCAAAATAACACTGGTTATTTTGAAATAAAAGATATTTGGTCCACATGATGTTTCCTTATTTCGAAAGGACAGATCCTGTCCTTTCGAAATAAGAACTGCTGTTTCAAAACAGGTTAAACCCAGATTGTTTTGAAACGGCTGTTATTTTGAAATGGTTATTTTGAAATAAGGCTGTTTGGACATGTTGTTTCGAAACAACGCCATTGTTTCGAAACAACTGTTTTGAAACAACATGTCCAAATGGCTTTATTTCAAAATAACCATTTTGAAATAACAGCCATTTCAATAGCAGGCTTTCCCTTAATTCAAAATAACATTTTGTTAATTCGAATTAACTTATTTCGAAATAAGGACTTTATTTCGAAATAACTCATTTCGAAATCCTTATTTTGAAATAACGATGTGTGTGTAGACATAGCCGAAGACTTTTTAACCTGTTTTCCTGACTAGCATACTTGCAAAGGGAGTGCATGAGGTGCCCCTAAGTTTGTAAAGTGCTGTGGACAGAACTGAGGGTGCTTTGGCATGTGGTATAAGGTAAATACAAAACAAAGAAATAAACAAACCCACCCAAACCAACAAGAGCAAAAGAAAATAAAATTGCAAAGTACACCAAAATAAATAAAGCAATGCAAAATAAAACCCACACTGAAATTTATTAAACAGAAACTAACAATAATTTGTTAGTCTTTAAGTCCTTTACAGCTTGTCTCCTCCCTGATCCCCTCAGTCCCTTCCCTCACTGCCTCCATTCCCTGAATTGCCTTTCTCTTCTGAGACCCCCCAACCCCTCTCGCTTCCCTGATCTACCCAGCTGCTCCTCCCCAACCCTCCTCTTAGCTGGGCTGCTCATCCCCTCTCCCCCACCGCTTCTCTGACCTGCCAGCTCCCTCCTCCCTGCCCCTCCTCTGAGCTCTCCGCTGCAGGCTCTGCTCCTCCTCCCCACCCTACTCTGAGGTGCTGGCTGCAGAGCTGCCTGACAGGCTGGAGATTTTAACTCCACCAGCCTGAAGCAGCTCCCTGCCAGCAGGCCACATTTTTTCTTTGAAGCGCTGTATGCGGCTCTCGAGCCGCAGTTTGGCCATGCCTGCTCTATACTTTGACGTGTTAGGGAGTTGACTCAACCTGGTGTTCTTCCTAATGCATGAGATGTCTTTTTTGCAATTTGATCAAGTGGGAAGTCAGTGAGAGGGAAGAGAACAGAGGCAAAATACACACGTAAATAACTATAGAAGTGGAGTCTGCCAGTTCTTATGCAATTCTGCAAAGTGATTGACCACTGCTGCAATGTCAAGGGCTTTGGAGACTCTCTTTTCCATTGCCAGTACAACAATGATTAATATAGGTGTTCATCACCCATACTGTTACTCAAAGAGATCTTAATTTGATGCAGACATGAAAGTGTCTGTTTACAGCCTTCATTTGATGGACGTATGGTGTTAGCAATAGCAATCAATCAATAGAGTTCACCAAAAGACATTTTCAGGTCTTCCAGTAGATTAAAAATTTGATTCATTGTGGCAATTTTTACTTCTCTCTCACATTCATATCTCCCTAGAATTTTTTGAAATAGTCTCAGTTCTGCTTCAAATTCATCGATATCACTATTGTAATGGATTGCAAATAGTCTGAGTTTCTCTGAATCAAGAAAGTAATGGTACTGCCGCCTGAATGCATTGACCCCATTTAAAACATGACAGTTGTCTGTAAATTGTCATTTAAGTTCAGTGATGGTGCGGTCACAAATAGGAAGGAACACCTTTACTTTCAAATCATGGTCAGTTTTTGGAACCATACTTTCTGCTGTGTTGGGTTCAGTAACATGGCTTTGAAATTCTGGGGGCATATAGGGGATTTTCTTTTCTTTAGTTTGCATTTTGATGGAATTTTTCTGCAATAATCTTTACACCAGCCATAATTTTGTTGAAATTCTTCTCATGATCCTTCAGATCTTGCAGTTTATCACTCAAAGAGTTAAACAGGAAGCAAACTTCAGCCACATCACAATCTGATTTCTGCAAATAATCTGATACCTCTAAGTTCAAGAAGCACTTTGCTAAATAGATTCAGACAAAACATAAAGCAAAAGTCTATGTTGTTTAGAATACCACATGACTCTGCACTTCTTTCAGAATTTGATTCATTGCTAATTCTGTTCAGAAGCAATAAAACTACTGAAAGTGTTGCTTTAACAGCTAAGGATGATGCAATCTGACATACCCAGCAAGTATCTGACAATTTCTTTAATTCAATAATTCTGCTCCCGGTTTCTTTTTTCAATCCAGTGAAACATGAATGCACAGAGGAATGCAATAGAAACATATATAGTTGTTGATGAAGAGTAAAGAAATTTGCAACACCATCTATGTTTTTAGACATCAACAATTGAGTTCAACCTGTGGTTGTAACAATGAGCATAGCTTGTGGTACCTCTTCCAGAAATCGTGCTTGTACACTGTTTAGTGCTCCACTCATTACACTGGCACCAAAGTTCCCTGTGGGTTGTGTGGGTGGGCAGTTGCACAGTAGCCATCTCTCACCTGTGCAGCGAACACTGACCCCCGCATAGCTGACACCCACAGGCTATATCTGGCCCAGGACACATTCCTCCCAGCACCAGGTAGGGGCTGGGGAGTTTAAAATCTCCTGCCCTGAGCATGCTTAGATGTACAATGTTCCGTCTAAGCTGATGATGCAGCTGAGCAAGTTATGGATGCCCTTCAGGGAGCCAGCAGGCAGCGGGGAAGGGGCTGGTGGGGGCTGGTGAACTGGTGGAAAACTTGCTCAGTTGCAGCCATAGCTTGCTCAGCTGCATCATCAGCTTAGAGGGAGCATTGAGGTTAGCGCTATGCAGGTTTTTATATCTATGCCACAACATATCAAGGTGTTCTTTATATAACTCCATACTGAAAGAGCATCCAGTGAATGACATGGATGAAAGCTAACAAATCATTCAAATATATAGCCTCTGTAGCAATAACGGAGAACCACTGAAATTTGTTCCTGCTTACATATGTCCTTTGTTTCATCAGAAATTAATGCAGAAAACCTGGCTTCTTTGACTTCTTGGGAAATTGACTGTAGGTCCATTCTGCTCATGATACTTGACAATTCAAGTTGAATTGAATGATGTGTGTATACTTTCCATTACAGAGTAAACTATCTATTTTAGATTGAATTCTGGGATCATGGTTTGCAACTAGCTGCAAGAGTTAAAAAAAATTTCCTCTGTTGTCACTCATCTCATCACTTTCCCAGTGTCCACACTGAGCATTTTTTTGTTTAGAGGTGAACAAAAGAATTTCTGCAAGAGTAGCCACGTAATGTCTATTTTCTTTTATAAGTTCCTTATGAGCATCATTTAATTGGGCTAACACTGAGCCTCCTTTGCCTGTCTGTGTTTGACTGTAATTCCCCCAAGCCTAGGGTTACTAGATACCAAAGCCTGGAAAGGAGGACAAGGAGGTATGAAGAAGAGGACATTGGAGTACACATAGAGAAAATGTAGTATAAATGTAATATTCTTCTGTTTTCAGGGGGCCCTGGAATGCTTCCCCCTAAAAATAGGGTGTTCCAGAGTATTCCAGCATACTTTAACCCCTGTGGGTAAAAACCCAGACAAAATCATGTATTTTTAAAATGCTTGCCGGATGGAGGACATGAAGGTAAAAAGGAGGACATGTCCTCCTTTTGCCTGACATCTGGTAACCCTACCCAAGCCATCTTGCAGTCTTTGTGGACTGTACTTCTGTTATGCAGCCTCAGACCTGAATCATTCTCAGTAGCCTTTTTCCAGTTGCTGTACCCCTTGTGAGTAAACAAATTTTCACCACTACTTGCATCCTTTCCAGTGAAATGGTGACAAGTGAAGCAAAACACAGCATTTTCAAGGGCACTGTATTCCAACCAGGAGTACAGTTTGTACCAGGCTGGATTGAAATGTCACCCTGATTTGCCAAATTTTGTTGGTGGGAAATATTTTAGCACTGGCTATATAGGACCTTCATGCTTAGACTGTACAACATCACTTGGACCAGGTAACTTATTTACATAAGTAAGTACACACACCTCAGGCAATAGACCAGCACATGGCATCCCCAAATCATTTTCCTCATCACATTCATCCTCACAAACATCAGACTCACTGGTACTGCATAATTCCTCCTCCCAACCCCCTTGCATTTAGTTTCATTCCTTTCTGTAAGTTCACCCATCTTCGAAGCATCTGAGGAAGTGGGATCTTCTCCCACAAAAGCTCATGCAAAAAATAAATCTGTTAGTCTTAAAGTGCCACACAACTCCTTGTTGTTTTTTGCTTCATTGGACCTTTCTGAGAAGCCTTCCTGTACTTCTGTGGCATGAGAACTTTTCTGGGGTGTTTTTTTGGCTGGATATATGAAATTCTGGTCTAAAGCTCCTGAAAATGGGAGTTTTTGCTTAGACTGCATGATAGGGCAGAAATGGAGTGGAATGCTTGGACCTTCACAAAGAAGAACCAAGACTTTTCATTGCCTGGTCCTGGAAACCTCTTCTCGCTTACCAGCTTTCTGGGTGGCAGCTCTGCTTTCCCTCAGCAAGTTGTTTGCTCTTTCCACTTGTCTCTCAGGTTAGCTACCTTTCCCGTGTTAGCAGAAGCACCTGAATAAGGCAGACAGCAGGCAGGACTGGTCTAACAGAACTTCGCTAATTTGAAAGAGGGTTAAAATAAGAATTCACAAGCAACATTACAGTTCAGCGAAACTAGGCCTTCCACCTTCTCAGTCAGAACAGGAGAAATGAAACTCAGATAAAGATTCCTCAGAATAAAAACCCCCACTCCTACTTAGACAATTTAACCCTTTAATAGCAGTCTTTTGATGTGATCCTTTCCAATTGCTGTTTGTGGGGGACAAATTAATCAGGGCTCTCAACCTGGAAAGAGAGACCACCGATCCTCCCCAGTGATGAAGGCCCGTTCCCAGCTGAGACTCAAATTAGCAGAGAACGAGGTGTGGTTCAGGATTTATTATTCAGCTGAATAACAAAAGGAACTGCATCAGAGGGCAGCAAAGAAGTGCTAGCCCCTCTGAGCAGGCCCCCCCAACAACTCGAGTGCAAGAGAGAGCCCCGAGGGGCAGCATCACAACACTTTTATCCAGTACAGTATGATAATCCTACGATAATGCTTACATGATTGACAATGTTTTAGAGACCCTTATATGGTTACATTAACATTATTAAATACATATTAATGATTAAAAAATGCATATAATTATCCCCGCCTCTGTTTACTGTTGACATCATTTGCATTATCCTGGGCAGCCGCAGCACCTGCAAACTCATTAATTTCTGCCTAGAGATGCTGACCTTACATTCTTGTGAGGCTATGGTGCCAAGAAGGGTGAGCAGGAGATAGGAGGCAATACTCCCTTTTCAGTTAGAACAAAGATGGACAGTCTAGCTTACATTCCTTGTCCAGATGGTCAGGAGAAAAAGCATGAGAAAGGGGAGATAACACACTTTAACTATCAACTCTAGGCTGCTTGTTAAAGAAACTTAGATACATGACTTGCCAGAGAAACGACCCCACTACCATAGCAACCCACGGCTCCAACGAGGCCTACACTTCAGCACCTTTCTCACCGTCCTACAGAAGAGATTACATATAATTTCCCTTACATGTTCCAGTATCCTTAAAGGGCCCAGTGAACGTGTGAAACATGCCGAAGTCTGAAACCCTAACAAAATGAACATGTGAAAAGTGCCTTTCCCTCCAACCAGGGGTTAAAGTAAGTTGGAAGACACTGGAACCGTGTTCTGGGGCCCACTATTTTTAGGGGGCTAGCATTCGGAGCCCCCTGAACATAGCAAATGGAGCCAGAATGCTGCGTTCCAGGGCCCACCATCTAAAATAGTGGACCCCGGAAAGCTGCGTTTTGATTCCATTTTCTATTTTGAGGGGCCGTGGAATGCTGAGCCCCTATAAAGAGTAGGCCTCAGAACACCATCCCAGCGCATTCTGGAAGGGAAGGGGAGAGCGGGGAGGAGTATCAGTGATTCTCCCACACTCTGGTGCGTGGCTGCTGGTGAGTGTTGGGGTGGCCCAGTTGCGCACCCCTTCGGGAGTGGGAAGCTCGCTTGGGGTGGAAACCCTGTCTCCATCACAGAGTGCCCGAGCTGGGCTTGGGTAGTGGAGGCAGGGGTGGATTTTGGTGGTGGGTATAGGGGTAGGGGGTGGGTATTGGGGGGCTGTGGGAATATTGGGGACAAGGGAGTGGGTCTTGGGGGCTGGGGCTGGCTATTGGTGGCAGGGTGTGGATTTTGGGGGTGGGTATGGGGGCTGGGGGAATATTGGGGATGGGTGGGGACATTGGGGGCAATAGCTGCAGTGGGGGGCAGGCATTTGAGGCGGCAGTAGCTGGGGTGGGTAAAAGGGGCCCGGACCCATGTGAAGGGGGCCTGGACCTGTGTGAGGGAGGCCTGGAAATTTAGAAGGGTTCTGGGGCTCCCCAAATTATACTTTAACCCCTGCCTCCAACCAATCAAAGTTGTCCTGCCAGACTAGGGGTTGTGGCTGGGGGGCAAGCTCCTTGTTTGCGGGGCAGCTCACCCCCTCGTACTCCCTCTGGAGCCACCACTGATAAACTGATGGTAACTCATCTCAAAAATCACACTTCTAAAATTAAAAAAGAAAAGAGAGAAGCAGAATTGCGGAGAGGAGAAATAGTAGATTCTCATAGTCAAAGCAAACTATTTGTTTAAAATAAAATTAATATTCTCCGCAAATAAGAGTTATAATAACATTGTTGACAAGTTCCAAAGGGGAAGTCCTGTTAGTCTAGTTTAGAAAAACAAACAAAGAGTCCTGTGGCACTTTTAAAGACTAAGAAATTTATTTTCATATGAACTTTGATTGTTACCATCCTAGAAACAAACCTACTATTCAGGTCACAGGGGAAAAAAAAGTGCTAAACTCAATCAGGCTAATTTAAGATTTTGTCTGAACTCAGTTATGTTACATTGCCTTGTATGTTAATTGGGGCCGGATCCTCCAAAGACTTACACACATGCTTAATAGTTCTTGAAGATCAATGAATAATTATTTTTCAGCACATGCCTAAGCGTCCTCAGGATCAGAATTTATGAGTGTCATCACTTTGCTGAGGATGATATTGTGATTTTCCCACACAAAATTATGTATCTTTAAAACCATTTAAGAAATAATGCATTCCTAATTTAAAAAACACTGTAAAACCAGTTACATTAAAATTAGATTGCAAAATACTGTGGGCTTGTCAGCACAGGGCAGGTCGAGGACTGCCTGCTGTGCAGTAGGGGGAGCTCTAGCCTCCCTAAGCCATGCCACCCTGCGGATGGTAACCGCTGAGGCCACGGTGCGAGCAGCTGTGGCCACTGCATCACGTGCGGAAAGGAGGAGATGTTGGGAGATTAGGTTGCCTTCCTCTAGAAAGGCATCATACTCCTCTCTAGCCTCAGGTGGTAGCAGGCTTCTAAATTTCCCGAGTGACTCCCACACATCCAGCAAGTATCTGCTGGTTATAGCTTGGCTGTTTGCGACTCATAGTTGGAAGGCCGATGAGGAGTAGACCTTACGGCCTAGCAGGTTTCCCTGGAGGATGGAAGGGGGTCACTGGGAGGCTCCCTGGTGCCCACTGCCATCTGGACTACGTCCTTCGGGGGGACCAGGTGGCCAAAAAGGGAGGGGTAGTCCGACTCGGACACCCGATACTTTATGCTCGCCGAATCCAAAACCAGTGGAATGGAACTTGGGCTCTGCCACCGGGAGTATGCGAGGTCCTATATGTTCAGGTGGGGCGGGACTGCTAAGGGTGCCATTGAGGCAAAGGCTGGCCCGAAGAGGGTATTGAGAGGGAGGCTCAAGGGCTGCACCTCCATGCCTAAATGGGCCGTAGCCCGGTCCAACAAATCAAAATGCGATGATAGGTTTCCTGTGTAAGACCCCGGTGCCAGAGAGAGAGTGGAACCAGGAGCTCGCTGTGGTGAGGAGGGAGTTCCTTGAGGGGACCATTCCTGTGGCCTAAAACGGAAGGGTGATGGGCCCGATGTGCGGTGCCAAGGCCGTTTGGAACCCCTGGAAGGTCCTTCCTCTGGGCTGGAAGCAGGGGAAGGGGACCGACACTTCCAGGCCAGTACTGGTGATGCCAGCCCCCCACTGGAGTGGACGGGGGGGGCTGTGTGGTGAGGGCGAACACCCTGGGTGGACCCAGGCCTTTGATATGAAGGCTGATTTGCCCCTTCTGGTTGGGAGTGGGGCAGGGGATGTTGGGAGTAGCAGGAGGGCTCATGCTGCCTCCACCGATTCTGGGGTGGACGGGACGAGGAGTGACTCCATTTGGACCTGTGGCAAGTCCTTGCCCGGGGAGAGAGGACTGCCTGGGTGGGGGGACTCCCGCTCCTGCAGCACCAGGCTATGGCAGGCCTGTGGTGCCAAGGGTGAAATTGGCTGGTGCTGGGGTGAGCTCGGCACCAGCGAGGCCAGACTGTACTGGGCCGTCGGTGCCGGAGATGATGTGGAGCGGTGCTGATGCGATCCCGGTACCATCGGTGCCGGGCTAACTGAGGGTGACCTCGAGCGGCGCCGAGGTGCCGGAGTCAGCACCAGGGCCGGCGCTGGGGATCATGGCGCCCTCCCTGCAGCAGAGTGACACCAGTGCAGATGAGTGACGTCATCAGAGGATCGCCACAGTGCTGTCCCCTTTTGACGCCCCTCAAAATGCCGACACCCCCCTTTTATGCAAGGGCTGCTTACCACCTAGCACTGGCCCTGGTTGGCACCGAGGTGGTGGTTGTGCGGCGGCGGTGGCTACTGGTGGTGAGGTGCCGCATAGGCACCGGTGCCAAGCTGGGTCTCGGTGCTGGGCGTGAACCCGAAGCCTTGGGTGAAGGGTGCCGGGCCTCCTCCAAGGCTAGGGTGCAGTGTCACTGTTCCCTCTCCTTGATTGTTCTGGGTTTGAAGGAGAGACAGATGGAACAAGCCGAGACCATGTGGTCTTTGCCCAGGCACCTAAGGCACTTCCTGTGGGGGTTGTCCTGGGGGAAGGCCTTGCTGCACTCAGTGCAGGATTTGAACCCTCGACGAGATGTTCTGGTCCGGTAGTAGAAACTCTTGTAGTGGAATTAAATTCACAAAGAGATGCCCCCAGCTGGACAGCAAGCTGAAGAAAGAGACAGACTGCTTGCGGTTTGCAAGGAGCGGACGTTCCAATTCCGACACGCAAGGCTCAAGAAATGAAACTGAGGAGGGGTCGGGAGGCGGCCGTATATATAGCCACGGGGTGGCGCGAGGGGCAGAGGCCGCCTCCCCTCTCCTAACAGGCTAGGACAAGTTTTTTCTGACCAATCCAGCGCTCCGGCACAGAGACATGTATAATGCCTTGTGTAAATGATGGTGACTTCCTAAGCCGCTGGGACACACTTGGGAAAGCCAACTGCAAATCCCTTGAGGTCAGCTTTCCCCTACATGTCTTGGCCCCCAGGACTTCCGGTGCCGACTTCTGGGAGTGCTGCAGTGACTTCAGACTCGCTGCCCAGCGCTTCCAGAATGCCAGGCTGCTGTCAGTGATTTTGCTGCTGTCAGTGCAGACATAGCCTCAGTGTGTTTGGCAGGCAGGATGTTCGGCATCACTATTCTTCCCGCTCAAAAGTCCCCCAAACAGCCCAGGGGGGTGAAAATATTATTGCCATCTTCCAAAGGGGTAGCTGTCTCAGTCTACTTCAGCAAAACAAGCAAGGAGTCCTGTGGCACTTTTAAAGACTAACACATTTATTCATCGCATGTAGGGCTGCCAGATACCAAGGCCTGGAAAGGGGGACAGGGAAGTGTGAAAACAAGGACATTGGAGGACTCATGGATAGGGTTACCAGATACCAAAGCATGGAAAAGAGGATAGGGAAGTAAGAAAAGGAGGACATTTGAGGATGCATGGAAAAAATGTAGTATTAAAGTAATATTCTTCTGTTTTTAAGGGGCCCTGGAATCAATGTACCCTCTAATTACTTGTAGACTGTGTGTGCAAACAATTTGTGTGCACAAGAACATTTCTTTGTGAGCACCAATATTAGCACTATTGAATTTTTTTGTGCGCACTTTATTTTGTTGTGTGCACAGGTTTCATGACCCATGTGCGCGTGCACATGCGTACAGCTTAGAGGGAATAGTACCTGGAATGCTTCTCCCTAAAAATAGGGTGTTCCGTGGCATTCCAGCATACTTGAACCCTGTAAGTAAAAAGCCAGACAAAATCATGTATTCTAAAATGCCTGCTGGACGGAGGACATGAAGGTAAAAAGGAGGACATGTCCTCCTTCTGCCTGACATCCGGTAACCCTAATCGCATGAGCTTTCCCGGGAGAAAATCCCATTTCCTCAGATACTTTGAAGACAAGGAACTCTATATAGATTCCCCCTACTGAAAGGCTGGGATTTTCTCCCAGGAAAGCTCCTGCAATACAAAAATGTGTTAGTCTTCCAGCGTGCCACAGGACTCCTTGCTTATTACTGCCATTGCAGTCTTTCTGCTGGGTGCAGCCAGCCCTTTAAAATGGATGCACAGCTTTCTCCCTCCTTCTGTCTGCAGCATGGGCGAGGCTGACCCAGGAACAGAAACAATCCCATTAGCTGGCTGGTTGGCAGCCCCGGAAGGCGTCTGTGCAGGCTGCACGTTGCAGCACAGGCTGCATTGCTACAGGTTCCTTGTGACAGAGCAGCTGTGCATGAGCAGCAGGACTGGAGGGGACCCCAGCAGGCTGAGGGTCACAGGAGGGGGAGTTTGGCTGGGGCTTGGTTTCCAGAGCACGTGCTTGCACCAGTTTTCCCCGGGGGCTGTGCATGGAGTGTTTGCAGCAGTGAGGAAATCCTAGGGAGACTCTTTTTGCAGCCGCCGCCATGGGAGCTGAGCAAAGTGCAGAAGCTGAGAGCCGGCCAAATGATGTGAGCACTTCAGGTTGGTCTCCCTGTGCTCCTATCTCTCACTCCTCTTTGCTACAGCTGTAACCCCCCAGGCTGGGAAAAGCCTTGGGGAGTGAGCAGCAGCATGGGCTATTGTGGAGGATGGGTTTCTGGGGTGAGCTGGGTAGTGCTGCTTGTGAGTGGCAGGGCTTTTTATTTTTAGTTTTGTGCTTGTCAATACGTGGCTGGAGGACTGTATAGTACTGAGCCCTGTGTGTTTACAGGGTGCTCAGCAGGAAATGAAAATGACAGTCCCTGCTTATGCAGGTGTCAGGAATGCAAGAAAATGACAGGAAGGGGGAAGCCAGGGGGCAAGACCTAATTTTTATACCCGGGAAAAGCAGCATTTGATAATGGATGCTTAGGGTGAGAGTATGTGTGTGTGTGTTTGCAGAAAGTAGCTGTATATGTTATATTTCTTCCTCTTGCTACTGTTGCAGTGGGTGGAAGTGAAGAGTTGTCTGTGTATGGTGGGAACAGGGGGGTAAGTTGTGCATGAGAGGTGGTAAACTGGTTGAGTCCAAGGAGCAGGAAGGCAGAAGAATTAGGATTCAGGTGGTAGCAACAGAGTAGGGATGTTACTCAGAGCCTTGACAGTGAGACTGAACACTGCATTTATGCTGTAAAACAAGGGTCTCAAACACATGGTCTGTGGGCTGCATGCGGCCCCTAGAGCTATCTCCTGTGGCCTGCACCAGCGCTGTTGTTACTAATATTTGCAATATTGTTGTTTGAAAAGGTTTCAGTGGTGTGGTCCTCAGGCTAATGCACTAGTCTTCATGTGGCCCTCAACTAGTCCTCATGTGGCCCTTGTGGTAATTTGAGTTTGAGACCCTTGCTGTAAAACATGAAACTAGTGGAGGACAGTGAAGAATTTGTAGTCAGAGCAAAGGAGAAAAAGGGTCTGTGTGGCTCCATCCCTGCATGTTAGTGATGATCATATTGTGTATATGGGCAGATGAGCCTCAGGAGTGCAAGGAAAACTGCAGGCGAAGTGGCTACAGAGTAGTGTGTACACTTCAGATCTTTGGCTATGTGCATGCTAATCAGATAGCCATGAGAGGATGGAGAAGGTGAAACTGCAGTCAAGGCCTCTGGAGAAAAGTGCTGTTTAATCTAACTTTCATCACAAAGAGTAACAGCATTAGCCTAAAATGAATAGCTGCCACACAGTGTACACCTAATTAATTTTACAAAGTGATTTGAGCAGGAAATATTTTGAGGATTTAAAAAACCCTAGGTGTAATCAGACTGTCACCTTCAAAATCATGTGTTGTTAACATCTATTTTTATGTTTTCTACTAAGTAGTCTGTTAAATTATTAAAATGGAAAAATATAAAATGCTGTATTCGCATGTGTGCATTTTTGATATATATACTGTATATATACTTTTTGCATTTCTCTGATTAGTGAAAATTAGCAGTCAGTTTCATTTGTTCATAGGGTCATTTACTATGTTCCCCCTAAGCTGTGCACGTGTGTGCGTGCACACAGGTCATGCAACCCGCGCATGCAACAAAATAAAGTGCGCGCACACAAAAAAATTCAACAGTGCTCATATTTTTATGCTCCTTTAAGAAGGCAGTTTCAAGCAGCATGTTTCAAATAAGGTTTTGTAGTTTATAAAATCATTACCATCATCATATCTAAATAAAGTTTCTATATTATTTGCATCATACACATTTTCTTTATTGTGCTCACAAGTTTGGTCACACTCACTGGAGAGTGCACAAATTTCGACACCAGTTCTGAAAATTTGCACATAAGAAATTTTTTGTGCACACAGCCTACAAAAAATTAGAGGGAGCATAGGTCATCTACTGTTCTTTAGGCTTCAGAATTTTTGGTTTTGAACAGTACTGGGGATTGTTAATTTGTTTAAAAATCAATTCTTAACTGTTGTTTGTTTTTTAATTGAAAATATTTCTGTTATTATTTGGCTTGTTTTCATAACATTTTAAGTTTTGGACCAAATTTCAGGGGATAGTGATACTTTAGAACAGGTTGGCCAAACTTATGGAACTCAAGAGTCACACAAGTTGATTATTAAACCTTTGAGAGCTGCAGTGAGGCATATAGCCACATATTTTTACCTATTCCAAAATTACAAAGCTTAAAATTTATTGCACACTTTAATTTTATCTTAAAAGCAGGACAAATATTGATCCTACTAATGTCAGATTCTAATAATGACTTAAGGTTACCCTGAAAACTAGGCCTATACAGTAAAAACTGAGCTGTTGCTGGATGTAGAACACTGCAGGCTAGTGGCAAGTTCTTCTTAAAATCTAGGCAGTAACTTGTCAATGCAGTACATAAAAGCTCTCGCAGGTGCTGATCTCTAAGTATTGCACAATGTTTTGATTTAACTAATTTCATTGTGGAATACAGCACTTCACAGCAGTAAGTTGTGCTAAAAATCGAAAGTAATCTACATTGAGTTTTAAACTTTTCTCCTTTGTATTTTTGTTTCTTAGTATTCCATGTCATGTTTAGGACTTGTGAAACACAGTTTTAACCAAGCAGTAAGCTGCATTAGGGCCTATGAGAAAATCTAAACGTGCCGCCTCTTACCATGCCACTGCTTGTCTGCTGCTCCCCGACCATTGCTTACTTCTCCTGCTGTCTCCAACCATTCTGCCCTTCCCTGCAATGTTCCCTCTAAGCTGCTAATGCAGCTTAGCAGCTTTTGGATGCAGCTGAGCAAGTTCTCTCCCAGTTCCCTGATGCAGTGCCGGGTCCCTGCTCATTGGCTCCCCAGGTGCATCCATAACTTGCTTACCTGCATCATCACCTTAGAAGGAACATTGCTTCTGTCTCCCATGACAGCTCAACTGTCCTGGGAAACACTTTCCTACTCCATACATGGCCCAACACTTGTCTTTCAAAACAGGCTTGGGTTTGTGGCATAGGATTCTGCATAAAATAATTCTGAAGGGGGAGGATGGTACGGAAAACAGCTCATCCCTAGTCACAATTCCTCAGGGTCTCTGAAAAGCCTCAACTGTCCAGAGCTCCAAAGAGGTAGCCGTGTTAGTCTAGTTCAGCAAAACAAACAAGGAGTCCTGTGGCACTTGTAAAGACTAACACATTTATTTATCGCATGAGCTTTCATGGGAGACATGTGATAAATAAATGGCATAGTCTTTAAAAGTGCCACAAAACTCCTTGTTTTACTGTCCAGAGCTTGATCTACAGAGTTCTGTAGAGCTGGCAAGAAGAAGTAGGATTCTTCATTGGCTTGTTCCTTCTCCCTCTGCTACAATGGAAGACTTTTTACCTTGTTTTCCTGACTGGCATACTTGTAAAGGGAGTGCATGAGGTGTCCCTAAGTTTGTGAAGTGCTGTGGACAGGACTGAGGCTGCCATGGCATGTTGTATAAGGTAAATACAAAACAAACCCACCTAAACCAACCAGATCAAAAGAAAATAAAAAATACGACGTACACCAAAATAAATAAAGCAATGCAAATATAAAATCCACACTGAAATCTTTGAAACAGAAAATAACAATTTTTTTAGTCTTTAAGTCCTTTACAGTTTGTCTTCTCCCTGATCCCCTCAGTCCCTTCCCTCACTGCCTCCATTCTCTGAAGTGCCTTTCTCTTCTGAGACCCCCCCGACCTCCATTGCTTCCTAGACCTGCCAGCTTCTCCTCCCTCTGCTGCTCCCTTGTCTCCCATTGCTTCTCTGAGCTCTTGGCTCCCTCCTCCCAGGCCCTCCTCTGAGCTGCTGGCTGCTGCTGGCTGCTCCCTCCCTCCCCTGAGGTCTCCTCCTCTGAGCTGCCAGCTGTGGAGCTGCCTGACAGGCTGGAGATTTTAACTCCCCCAGCCTGAAGGAGCTCCCTGCCCCCGAGCCGCCTGCATGCGGCTCGCAAGCTGCAGTTTGGCCAGGCCTGCCTTAGAATTTTAAGTAGTGTTGCATTTCTGAGCCTAAGTGAAGATTTAAAATAGCTCTCGGCAATTAACCTTTCATCCCTATCCTATTTATTTAAAATTAAAGATTGAACTATCGGAAAGCAGCAAATATTCTGTGTTCAGCATTCAACTGACATTTTAAGAAGCCCTGGAATAAAGTTTAATGTGATGCAAAAGTGATATAAAATGTGTAATTTATAATTTAATGTAACATAATATATAAAACAATGTCTGTGTGTATGTGGTCTATCAAGCAAAGCCTCTCATAACCAGGGAGCGTTGAAGACAGTGTGATGTCTGCCGGAGATCGTGTCATTCAGATTTCATTTATTTGAGAGGCATCTAGGCAGTAGTGTGGTTGGTTGCTATAGAAAACCTTAATATGGACAGACTGCATATGCTAGTCATGTCCTCATGGCAAATGATGAAGCGTATCAGTGCTACTTGAATTTGCTCTGTGCTTCTTTATTCATTTAAATATTTGATTTATTCCCTGTCTCCCCCCAGCATCTCCTTCTCCAGCCAAGCAACGAGCCAAAATGGATGATATTGTGGTTGTGGCTCCGGGAACGCAGTCCTTGCGGAACGTAAGCAATGATCCTGATGTGATAAAATTGCAAGAGATTCCAACTTTCCAGCCACTTTTGACAGGTAAGAGAGAATTTTCCTTCATTTTTTCAGGTACTTTCCCCCTTTGGGAAGTGATCATGGGACACGAACCCCATCTGTAACAAGGCCAGATTCCTGCTGATCTAATGATGTCCCTTCTCTCTCCCATCTCTGTTTTATGCCTTGCACCCATTAAACACCCTACTGTTGTTGCTATCCTGAGGAGAATATGCTGGAAGTCATGTGTCTCACCGGGGCCATGGGAACACTTCCCTGGTTTCAACAGCTCTAGAAAGCTAGTTTAGTTGTTCGGGGGGTGCCCAGCATGGAGTTAGTATTTCAAAACTGCTTTTGGACATTTTTTATTGGAAGCTATTGGAAAATAAAATGGGTAGAGAGAAAGGAAGTACCCATTTGGGCCTATATAACATAAGTGTGCCTTTATCAATTCAAATCCTTCACTCCATGTTCTATCTCCTCACGCTATCTTCGTTCCATGGCTTGTCCTATTTGTCCTATCTTAGCAGACTGTTCTGTTGTTCCTGCCACTCAGTTGCTTTTCTGGTAGTTTGCCTGAAAGTGATACTCCACGTATCTCGTTTCCAAATGTGTTGCTGGTAGGAGCATAGTGTTTGTTTATCATCCTTGCAGTGGCTGCATACTATAGAGATAGTGAATGTCATAAGCCAATCTTTACAGTGCTGGGGAAGCCCCATAGAGCTCTGCATGCCTTGAGTTGTTAGATCGGGGTGGACAAAACTAGCTCACAGCTAGGCACCTTCAGTTTTACTTTTGCTCACCTGAGCGTGCTCATCTATTACATTTCTGCAGGGGAGCTCAGTGACAGACTACTAAAACTGGTTGGCATGGTGACCAGAAACATTGATTTGTTGAGGCCAGAGTTAGATGAGAAAAGTAAATGAATGCAGCAGAAGTAGCAATGAAAGTCTTTTTTTCAGCAAAGTGGAGGTAAGGTGGGCAAGAAGGAGAAGCAAAGTGGTAGAGGTGCAGGAAGGGTTAAGTGAGAACATTTCATTTGGGTTGGTTTTCCCAAAGGGAGGAAAGAGACCACTCTGCTTCAGATAATCAACATTTGTGACTTGCTTCAAAGTCTGTCAGGGATGCTTATTGACTGGTTATGATGTTGCTGAGAGCTGTGAGACAATGCCGTCAAAAGGGCTGAAATTGTTACCAGTTGAGTGCACTCTACCCTTGCCAGTCCAAATTTCCAAAGACCAAGAAGCGGAATCTGGATCTCCCAGAACATAGGGCTGAATGCTCGATCACTGGTGACCTGCTCCTTGCTTCCCTTTTAAAGAAAATTTGTACCATTATTTGCTAGGAAGTCTTTAGTCATGTAGGGCATGCTGACTTTAGTCATGGCTTTACCGTGTAAGTCATGCTGACTGCTGGTGGCTCTTGGGCAATGCTGCAAACTAGACTGTGTTATGCTGACTAAGTAGTTATTATCTTGTCTTTCTAGCCCAGATGTTACATAACTTGTTGGATAAAGTATTTGTGATTCTTGCATTCAAATAATTGAACACAGGGTGGCCTAGAGAATAGAGCACTTGGCTGGGATTTGGGAGAGTTGGATTCCAGTCACGGTTCTGCCACTCTCTGCAGGGTGAGCTTGAAATGTCACTTCCCCCCTGTAAAATGGAGACAATAATATAGACATCCTTGCTGAAGTGCTTTAAAATCTACTGATAAGTTTTGTATTGGAACTAGGTTTTATTACAGTTTGGGTTGCATTTGGGGAACTCTGCTCTCTGTGTGCAATTTACATCGCTCAAAAATCAGTAAAGAAAACTAGGAATCAATTGTGTATATTTTTATTCCACTTTTTATTAAATCTTAGAAAAATTTAAGAAATTCTTTATGTAGTCAGCTGCTATGTCCTTTGTTGTTGGCTTAGGATTCACTGATGTAGGTGCTCTGTAGAAGTTACAACTGTATATGGGAGACAAGTTCTTGAACAATTTGTCCTGTATAGTTGGTGTTCATCAGTTGGTTCTTGGTGCAAGCTCATCTTCACCATTTTTTTCCTTGAAAAAGTAACAAACAGAAAACCAAAAAAAACTACTTATCTATTGCAAGGAAAACATCTAGTGTCTTTTAAATGCTGACTAGGAAGCTGTTTGTCTTCTGGAGAGCAGGATTAACCATTCTGTTTTCCAACATAATAAAGAAATGAGATTTGGTAGTGTGATGGGTTTTTTGGGGGGGGTTTGTGTGTGTGTGTGTTTTTTTTTTTTCTTTTCCCTCCCTCACCCCTGTGAAATTTCTAGGGATATTAATGTTCACTTTCTCCTTCCCTCCGGTTTCTTTAATTGCTAGAATATTTTCATGGAAAACCAGGCTTCTATTTGTTTGTGAGAAGCTTCTGCTGCTTAATCTTTGCCTGAAATCCTAATGCTATGTTCTGGTTACTTGCATTTAAGTTGCTGAGGAAAAGACTTTGCACACAAAGTTTTGCACATTGCTTGTTATTTCTACAAGTGGGGAATGAGCAGCAAGCAGAGATGCTGTCTTCATGTGAATATCCCTAGTAATAACCACACATAATTAAAAGCCAGAAAATGTAATCTGTTGTTCAGTTAGCAGAGTGGTGTCTATGCAATACTTGTCTGTTTGTTTGTTTTGTTATCCTGATGTCAATAACTCTCAGTTCTGTTGGGGGAATCACTGCCATTCTCAAACAAATTTGAGTTTGTTTGTTTTACATACTCCTTTTATCCTTTGCTCCCATTTTACATCCATTTTTGTTGTACCATTTCTTTTTATGTATTACTGCTTTAAACTGACAGTACAAAACTTGTCTTCAGTAGGCATCCCCAAGGGGGTAGAGCTGGACATGGCTTCCTGAGCTGCAAGTTCTCAGACTGTCAGGAGAAAACCAGGAAGTGCTTCCTTCTGGGACTGCATGTACTCTTCAGTGCTTCCCTCAGAAGGGGGACATGAACTTGCATCTCTGATGTGTGAACACCGCACATTGATGCTAGACTGGGGTTCCCAACCTTTTTGTCATCACAACCCCCTTTTTAATGAAGTATTTCTTGCTGCGAACCAAGACATCACGGAGGACGCCATTTTGCTCTTTGCACAGTGTGCCGTCTCATGCTTCGTATGTTCTAGGCTATGCTGTGTGGAGCAAAGTGTTGTCCTTCGTGTGACAGTGATTGTTGTGACACCTGCCTGCTCCTGGCATAACACCATTTGGGGTCACAACCCACAGTCTGGGAATCACTGCGCTGGACTGCTCTACTGACCCTACTGTGTGCTTCGCTTTCTGTCTTCTGTTTGTGTGAATGCAGTGCTGATGAAACTGTCTCTTTCTGTTGTGCTATCATCTAAGAGCCCTAGTCACAGAGCAGGACCCCCACTGTGCTAGGTTGTGTACACATACAATTCCTGCTGTCAAGAACAAAGGTCTGTCTCAGTGGTTCTCAACTGGTGTGGGACACAGAAGTAATCTAGGTGGGATGCAGGGTTTTCATAACAGTTACTAAGAACTTGCTCTCCCTCCCACCGATCTGCCTTGCCCACCTGACCCAGTATGATTATATATAAACCTGCTGACAGCAAACTTTTACAGGTCCTGGAGTGACTCCTTGGAAAATATTGCAATTATTAACTACTAATGGAATTATTATTTTTGTTTTCTTGTGTTTTAGTCATAGCAATAAAACTTATTCCCAATAGTACTACTGCATTTTTTAATATCCTTAAAACTGACTGAAAATGATAAATATAATAACAGAATGCCTGTAAATGTATAAAAGTCCTTCTCGGGGCTTTTTGTTTCTATCATGGTGGAGCTCAGGTTCTTTGATAGAGTGGTAGGTGGGATGTAAAATAAGAGAGGTTGAGAACCACTGGTCTATTTGACAGCTCAGGAGGTGGAAGTAATTAAAAGTTGCATAGGTATTGCCTTGCCTGACCTTGCATGTGATACTCACCCTCAGTGCTCACAGATCTCGGTGAATTTTGAGTGGGCAAGCACCGCTGATTAAGACCTATTTAGTTGTAGTTGTGAGCACAGTTTTTGTTTGGGGGGGGGGTCACAGAACCTGAGTTATGATTTAAAAAATAAAACAAAACACCTTGGCTGGCGTGACAGTCCGAGATTTTTCTCTGACTGGGTGGGTGGGATGATGAAGAGCTATACTAGGACCCACTTATTCTCTTTATCTGGTCTCTGTTATGACAGCATAAGTACAAATCATTTTGGTTGTGCTAAAATGGGAGAAATGGTACTTTGGAAAAAAGGTAGATGCTGCACATTCATATTTTTTGGTTTTGTTTAAATATTACATAGGATCATAGAAACTGGAAGGGACAATGACAGGTCATTGAGTCCAGTTCCTTGTACTCGTGGCAGGTCCAAGAGCCTGTATTAAACCATCCCTGACAGGTGTTTATCTAACCTGCTCGTAAAAACCACCAGTATAGGAGATTCCACAACCTGCCGAGACAACTTATTCCAGTGTTTAATCACCCTGAGAGTTAGGAATTTTTTCCTAATGTTAGGAGGAACCTTCCTTTCTGTAATTTGTCTGTTGCTTATTGTCTTATCTGTGATTAAGGAGAATAATATTTCTCCTTCTTCCTCATAACAGCTTTTAGGTATTTGAAAACTTCTCAGTCTCTTTTTTTTCTTTTTCTTTTTCCCTAGACCAGTGGTTCCCAACCTATTAATGGCTGGGAACCCCTTTTCTATCTGTCTCTATCTCTATCTCTATCTATTTTTTTTTGGTGGCCCCCTGTCTGTATATGAGATCCCATGTTGCTGCTGCGTTGTGGCCAGATCCGTCCTGTGGCAGCACAATCTGTCCCCCTCTGTGAAACAGTAGAGCTGTGACAGGGGACTACTGATGGGGTATGGCCCCTGCTGGTGAGCGACAGAGCTGCAGCGGGGGCTGGACCAGCAAAGCCGTGGTGGTGGTGGGGAAGTGCTGGTGGGGTCAGGCTCCCTCCAGAGAGGCTGCATCCGCGGCAGAGTCCAGCCCTGAGTCACCCCAACCCTCTCCCTGCCCCCCCCCCCCCGCCCTGCCACCAGCTTCCCCCACTGCCCTGGGACAACCCCCCCCCATGTCCTTTCCCCAGCTGCCTGTCCCTGATCCAGACTCCCCACCCAGGGTCCCTTTACCTGGCTGCCAGAGCAGGGACCAGCCATGCCACAGGCTGCTCCTCCCACCCTGAGCGTGATCTAAACATGCTCAGGGTGGCAGGGGAGTTTTAAAAAACTCCCAGCTTGGGGCAGAGCAGCTCCCTGCCATTGTTAGTCTGATGCTGCCGGCTTCTCGCTCCTGCCACCGGTGTCATCTGGCCCCAGCTCCCACCCTGTTCGTGGACCCCTTCAAGTAACTCTGTGGCTTCCCAGGGATCTGTGGACCCCAGGCTGGGAACCACTGTTTTAGACTAAACAAACCCAGCTCTTTCAGTCTTCCCTCATAAGTCAAGTGTTCCAGACTTCTAATCATTTTTGTTGCATTTCTCTGGACCTTCTCCAGTTTTTCCACATTCTTTTTTGAAATGAGGAGCCCAGAACTAGACACAGTACTCGAGTTGAGGCCTAATCAGTGCAGAGTAGATGGAGGAATCACTTCTCATGTCTACTTACAATTCTCCTGTTAATACACCCCAGAATGACGTTTTCCTTTTTTGCAACAGTATTAGGCTGCTGACTCGTATTTAGTTTGTGACCCACAATTACACCCGATCCCTTTCTGCAGTATTGCTTCCTAGGCAATCATTGCCAATTTTGTATGTGTGCAATGGCTTGTTCTTTTCTAAGTAGAGTACTTAGCACTTTTCTTTATTGAATTTCATTCTGTTTACCTCAGACCGTTTCACTGGTTTGTCCAAATTGTTTTGTGTCGTGATCCTACCCTTCAAAGTACTTGCAACCCCTCCCAGCTTGGTATCATCTGCACTTTATAAGTTTGCTCTCTATGCCATCATGTGAGTCATTAATACAAATGTTGAACAAAACCAGACTCAGGATAGATCCCTGTGGCACCCTGCTTGCTCTGTCCTCCCAGCCTGAATGTGAACCATTGATAACTCTTCTCTGGGAGTGGTTATCCAATCAGTTTTTCACTCATTTTATAGTAAATCTGTCTAGGTTGTACCTCCCCAGTTTCTTAAGAAGACTATTATGTGAGACCATATTGAATGCCTTACTAAAGTCTAGATATACCACAGCTACCACTTTCTGTCTAGCCACAAGGCTGGTTACCACATCATAGGAAGCTATCAAGTTGGCTTGACTTTTGTCACCAAAATAAATAAATAAATAAATTAAAAAAGTATGCTGACTAGTCTCTTCTAGATGTTTACAAATTGATTCGTTAATTACTTGTTCCATTATTTTTCCTGGTACAGAGGTTAAACTGACTAGTCTATAATTCCCTGGATTGCTCGTTTCCTTTTTGGTAGATGGGTTAGTTATTTGCACTTTTCCAGCCCTCTGGGATGTCACCCATCTTCTGTGATTTTTCAAAGATAACAGCTAATGGCTCAGGTATCTCCTGAGTCAGCTTCGTGAGTACTCCAGGGCAGTGGTTCCCAACCTTTTTTTCTGCTGTGGCACACCTTGATACCTTCAAATTTTTCAAGGCACACCACCCTTAAAAAATACATATATTCCAATTAATGTAAATTACTTATGAATATTCATGAATGATGGCACAGTGTTTTGGAAATGCTGCTGTGTGGGATAGTAGGGGTAGCAGAGCAGGGGTGGCAAAACACGGGAGGTCAGGAAGTGTGTGCAGTGGCAGAAGTGAGTGTGGGGAGCAGAGCAGGGTAGGGGTGGCAAAAGAGGGGATGGGCAGCCTTTTGGGGAACAGCACAAGGGTGGCTTTGTGGGGGGGTAGGGGGAACCTGGGGAGTGGGAAGGTAGGACAGGGGAGCATGGAGCAGCACCCACTTCCCCCTTCTCTGCAGTGGGTTCCTGCCCCCCAGGGCAAATCCTCACCCCACTGCTGCTCCCTCCCACCCCAGTGGGTCTCGTCCTCCCCTCTTCCAGCCCCCTTCTGCCTGTGATAGATCCTCCCATCATTGCAGGGGCCAGAACTAGGCCTCCAGCCCCCAGCTACACCACCCCCCACAGTCACCACACTCCCCAGCCAGACACACCCCCACCTAAACAGCCAGCCCACAACCCCAGCTACATATCCTCTGCTACGCATCCACTCCCACCCACCTCTGCTACACACACACACACCTGCCCCATACTACCCCCAGCAGCCCTCCCCGCCAAAGCCCTTACCTGGCTGTTTGCAGGCTGCCTGACACAAGCTACTCCGCCCTGCAGGAGGAGTTTGACACACTCCCAGTCTCCCCCAGCTCTCCACTGGCTGGGCTTAAGGTGGAGCCACCTGAACGGTGCATTTGGGCTGCCCCTGCTATTTTTAGGGGGACCCCTGGAACTCCCTGTTCGTGTCTTCCTCTATATTTAGGGGGCCAGAATGCTGCTTGCCTAAAAATAGGGAGCCCCAGAACTGTGTTCCGGTACCTTCCCCCTTACTTTAACCCCTGCCTTTTCCTAGACCTGCACAGCCCAGGTGGCTGGATTGAGCAGGGAGGGAACTTTAACTCCAGCTCTCGGGCATGCCTGTGGCACACTTTGGGTGTTCCCGCGGCACACCAGTGCGCCCCGGCACACTGGTTGGGAACCACTGCTCTAGGGTGCATATCATCAGGACCCGGTGACTTGAAGACGTCTAACTTGGACAAGTAATTTTTAACTTGCTCTTTCCCTATTTTAGCTTCTGACCCTATCTCTTTCCTGTTGCCTTCCTCTATATCAGACATCCAGACTCCCCCAACCTTCTCAGTGAAGATCAAAACAAAGAAATTATTTAGTTCTTCTGTCATTTCCACATTTTCAGTTATTGTTTTACCCTCTTTGTTCAGTAAGGGTCCTACACTGTCCTTGGCTTTCCTCTTGTTTCTGAGGTATTTGAAGAATGTCTTTTTGTTGCCCTTTATATCTTCAGCTAGTTTGATCTCTGTGCTTTGGCCTTTTGGATTTCTCCTCTACCTAATTGTGTTATTTGTTTATAGTCCTCCTTTGTAATTTGACTTAGTTTCCACTTTTTATAGGACTCTATTTTTAAATTATTGAAGGTCTCCTGGTTAAACCAAGGTGGTCTCTTGCCATATTTCTTATCCCTTCTATGCAGTGGAATGGTTAGCTCTTGTGCTTTTAATAACATCTCTGAAGAACTGCCATCTGTCTTTAATTGTTTTTTGTCTTAGACATTCTTCACATGGTATCCTTCCCGTGAACTCTCTGTGTGCCCTAAAATCCATTGTTTTTGTTTTGGTATTCTCTCTCCTATCATTTGATGATTGTTTCCACTAAAGGTACCTTCCACTTTCAATTTCATGACCACTTCCTCTCTTTTTGTCAAAACCAAATCGAGAATAGACTCTCCCCTTGTAGCTTTCTCCACTTTTTGAGATAAAAAATGGTCTTCAATGCATTCCAAGAACTTTTTGGCTAATCGGTGCCTTGCAGTGTTGTTTTCCTAACAGATGTCTGGTTATTTGAAGTCCCACATCACCAAGTCCTGTGCCTTGGATGATTTTGTTAACTGCTGAAAAAAAAGTGTCGTCAACCTCTTCTTCCTGGCTGGGTGGTCTATAGTAGATCCCGACCATGAGATCACCCATGTTTTTTACTCCTTTTGTTTTTACCCAGAGACTTTCAACCTGTCTTCTATTTGCATCCCAACCTCATTCTAAGTGTATGTAGTTTTGATAAACAAGGCAACTCCACCTCCCTTTTTTCCCTTTCTGTCCTTTCTAAGCGAGCTGTGCTCTGCTATATTAATATTCCAGTCATGCATATTATCCCACCAAGTCTCCATGAAACCAACTACATCATAGCTGTATTTGGCTGTAAACATTTCAACTTCCTCCTGCTTATTCCCCATACTCCTTGTATTTATATACAGACATTTAAGATACTGATCTGCTTTTCCTCCCATGGTGTTTTGCTGTAAGATACTGATCTGCTTTTACTTCTATGGTGTTTGCCCTTTTCAGCAGGTCTAGCCTGTGGGCTTTCTAAAGGTTGTCTTAAAAAAACTCTTTGTATTCTGCAGTAGTCTTGTTGTGGGCTCCCAGTGCTATAATTAATCCAGTTGACTGAATAATTTGAATAACTTCTGCTGACACTTAATAAAATCCAAACCCACATCCTCCCCCCCCCAGTTTAGGAGGGAAAGGAGAGGGAGTTGCTGGGTTAATATATCTGTTACATGTTTATAGGACAAGGGACTCAAACTCAGATCACCATGAGGGCTGCATGATAACTAGTACATTAGCCTGAGGGCCACACCACCAAAATCTTTTCATATAAAGTACAGTAAAAATGAAGAGTAATTTATATGCCACTAAAAGTCAAT
The DNA here is from genome assembly GCA_007922195.1 of Podocnemis expansa. Classification (NCBI taxonomy): domain Eukaryota; kingdom Metazoa; phylum Chordata; order Testudines; family Podocnemididae; genus Podocnemis; species Podocnemis expansa. The sequence goes on along the minus strand of ML682017.1, from coordinate 2,523,996 downwards.
TTATTAACTTTAGAAAACTACTGGAAAAAGCAAGTGCTGATTTTTAGTCACTTCCTTTTGGCCACTTAGCTGGCAGCATTTTGCATCAACGAGAGCACCAATGTTAGGTTTGGTATACTGAGCCGAACCCATTCTCACTTTAAATTTTGCATTGTCAGTTATTCGAGAAATTCTATGTGTTAATGCAGGCTGCAGGAAATAACTTTAGGGGCTGCATGTGGCCCACAGGCTGTGAGTTTGAGAGGCCTGGTATAGCAGTTTAGGTCTTTAGCTCTCCAGGTCAGCAATGTGTGAGAGGCAATAGCTTGGCTCCTTGAGAAAGACCATCTCAAGTATCATCTGTTTACCTGATTCAGGAAAGAGGTATTTTCTGTAGAGAGAATACAGAAGGGAAAAGAGGCCTGTGGTAACCCTTGGGGAGGAAGGGGTTAACACTCTGGTCAGTGGGTCCCAGGACAGCCAATAAGAACAAAGTACAGGTTTTTGAATTGGAACAGCAGGCATGCCTGTTCCTATTTGGATGTGCAGAGCTCCTGAAAGGATCAGGAGGAGGCCAGGTAGAAAGGCCTGAAGAAGGATTCAGAGACATCCTTACCAAAGATAAGCTAAGTTCGTTAATGACCAGGCATGAGTAAAACAGGGAATGTCTACTTACACGCAGTCAGGATGTTTCTTTGTTTCTGGATTTCTCTGTGCTGAGCATATGTACCCCCTCCCACTACACTGTAACTACCTAAGTTAAATCCCAGAGAAGCAACTCTCTGTGTTCTTATCTGTTCTTTTTAATTAAGGATTTTTCCCTTGAGTAAGCTCTGGTTCTGTACCCTGAAAGGCAAGAGGCTTGTGTGCATGTGCCTCAGACTGCACAGCCAGCTACTAAAGGGGATTCTGTTCCATTTCCAGCTGATATCCGAGCTGGGTTTCAATCACTCTCCTGAGAGGGGAATAAAAGTGACTCAGGGTACCTCACAGGAAGGAATTCCCAGTTGCATCTTCCTGGGTTTCAAGAGGTTTTTGCATTTGGGTGGTGGGAGCAATACCACTCCAAGGCCAGGAATTGGTGTTCTTGGAGAGTCTTAAGACCAGGCTTTAAGGCCAGTGGGTTTTAGGGCCTGTTGCGGGCCCCCACCTTCTGCATCGAGAGTGCCAGAGTGGGGAAACAGCCTTGACAAGGCCAATCCTAGATAGCCATCTTCTTTGCAGACAGTGAAGTTGCATAGCCAATTAGAATACAAGTGAAAATAACAGCTTTGAAGGTATCTTGTATTTTGTCACCCGTGCACTCAAAAGAAATTTCTTGTCTATTTGTAACCATCATAGATTCTAGGTCATATTCTATTTGTGGCTTCCCAGCAACCTTTTATTTTGAATACGTTTGCTTAAGTTGTTGCAACACACAAAATACACATACTGAAGAGGTAAAACATACACACAGTATAGTATTTGTGTGAGGAATATATGACATAGTCTTGGCTAATAGGGTGCAGTGTCTACTTTGGAGCAGTGCTTCCTCTTTCTGCATTGGTTTTGAGCTGCAATCATTTAAGCAAAATCCCCAGCAGTGCCTGGAGAGCTCTTGACAATTAAGGCCAGTCTGCACTACCAGGTAGATTTGGTAGTAGCTGATGGGAGTTACTCAAGTTATGCAGAGTAACTTTGTACTGGAGTACTTTCTAAAGCTATGCAGAGTAACCCATGTAACTCCCATCAAATTGCTAATACCCCTTCAGTGTGGTGTCTTCACTGTGCTGTGCCGCCTGAGGGGGTGGTTTTATTAAGTCGATTTCTGGATTGACTTAGTGTGCCTTAATTGATTGCTAAGTTGATTTGGAAAGATTGATCTGATGGCAGTAACTTTGGCACCCTTAGTGTAGATGTGGCCGTAGTGTGGTGATAAAGAAGGCTAAATGTCTATGATTTCAAAATGAATGTTGTGTTGCTGAAAGGTGCAGGTTAACAAACAATGGACATGAAGTCTTCTATTTATGTATAGCACAGGTGCAGTGTGGGCAGAGAAAGTTTCCTCATAGTATCCTGCCTCATCTACTTAATGATAGGAATCACCAGTTTCTGGGACTTACTTGGTTATGTGGCCTCCATATTGACTTTCCCAACAAGAATGGCAGTTAGAGTAATTTGTAATGTGACTACTTGCCGTTTAACAGCTGCTCAGTGGCTAGTGGGTAATGACTTTCAGCATCTGCTGATCATGCTTTTGTGAAGTACTGATTTTATTCTAAACCCTCACAATAATCAGTTCCATTATCTTGATTGGGACCAGATGTGGGAGTCAAGGGTTTGCAGAATCTGCCTTAAATTTTGGAAGTGGCATGAAATTTAGGGAATGACCTTTATATGTATTTTTTTAATTTAGTGGAATTCATGGGAAAACTGAAAGAGAGAAATTTTAAGGGTCAGTTAGCTAACACTGAATGTCAGCTGCTTTGAGTTGCCTTGTTTGGTCCTAATTAAAATTCCACTCAGTAATGAACCTTGATTTGTGTGTATATTGAGCACTGAACTATTTGCCTTTTAGAAGACAGTACTTGACAAGAAGTGTACATGTCACTTTATCCAGTTCCCGTGTTTGAGTTTACTGCATTGTAGTTCTGTGAAAAAACCCCTTGACGGAATTAGTAAAATAGTCTGTACCAGGAGTGTTACTGCATTGAGTTTTATGTGGCAGAGCTGTACTGTTAAGCCAATCCATAACACACACAATTATGAATCCCTCCTACTGTGAGAGAATTAACTGGTGTGAGCTTTATTTTCTTTATATAACTGCAGGTGAGATTCTTTACTTCTAATATTTTCACTAAAGTCCAGAGCACTGATGGACATCTATAAAAATGTCACCTCCTGAGGAAACTACTAGTAGAACAATTTACAAAGAGTATGGTGGATTCCCCATCATTGGAAATATTTAAATTAACAGTGGATGTTTTTTCTAATAGATGCATTTGGAAATAACGGGGGCAGTCCCCTGGCCTATGTTTTGCAGGCAGTTGGACTAGATCAGTGGTTTTCAAACTTTTTTCCTTGGGACCCTCTTGTGGGGGGGAAAAACAATTATGCCTGTGACTTAATTAATGTCTTTGAGCAATATGTTCCAGTCACTGGGCAGCAGCAGCAGGGGGTGCTTTGACCCAGTACCTGAGGGTCTGCAAACCAGTATTTGGTCCTGACCCTAATTTTGAGAACCGCTGGGTTAGATGATCAAAATAGTTCCTTCTGGTTTTAAATGTAAGTTCTTGTGTAGTCAAGTTGAAAAACCTTGAAGGGGCCTGATTTTTAGAAAGTGTTAAACTCTCACCTTCTCAAAATGAGGTCCTGTTAAGGGTCTTAGGTATGGCAGCCAAAATCTCATTACTTGAAAATCTTGTTCAGTAGATCTACTAGATCAGTGTTTTTTCGGACTTATGGCTGGGACCCAGAATTGGGTCACAGACTCTTGGGTGCTGGTTCATGGCACCCCTGCTGCTTCCACCAAAAGACTGGAATGCATTGCTGAAAGATGTAATAGTTGGGTCATGGGCATAAATGATTTTTTTTTCAACTGGGTCCCACAAGAAAAAGTTTGAAAACTACTGTAGTAGATGACTTTTTCAGTTACCACAAGATGGCACTGTTTGCTTCTCCTTTACTATGACATTGCAATTTAATTTTGAGTCATCTGTAGAAATATCTCCAAACACAGCACTTACAACAGTAGATGACACAGTGCATCAATAAGAATTTACAATATGGGAACTGGGAGGGAAGAGACTAGATAATAAGGATTTGTAAGCGTGAGCATCAGTGTATGGAATCAAGAAATCTGTTCACTATTGTTTTGGCTCTGGCATATCCATGGGGAAAATATGATGAATCAAGTTCCGATCAATAGCAAATGGGCACAATCCCATTGTCTTTAGCATGGTTGTGTCCGCTTGTACTAGTGCTGAGTTTGACCAAGTACCAAGCTTTTATCCTTGCCCCATATCCCAGTCCTGCCTGAGAGTGTGTGTGTGTGTGTGTGTGTACACTCACATGATAAATGAGCAAAACCTAGGACAATCGGCATTTGAGAAGGTACTCCAACTCTGGAGTTGGATTCCAGACTTGGAGTACTTTCTTAAATGCTGTCTGCCATTGAGCCTCTAATGCCATCAGAAGAATTGTTCTAGGTTTTGCTCATTTATTGTTTGAGTAATAAGAAATAGCACTGAATATTTACTATACTACTGTTTTTAACCAGATTCATCTGGATATCCTTACTGTAGGCCATAAAGTAGCTATTACGTTTTGCAAAAGACCTCTGGACAGATGATGAATTGTATTTTCCTGAACTTGTCTCTTTAGTTTGAATATGGATTTGTTAAAGGACTAGCCCTGCAGACAGGGAGTGCTGCATTTCTAGTATGGTTGTGCTATATTTCTTTGTTAGTGTTTGGGTTTTTTTTGGATTAGCAGTGGCCTATTTCGTTCTGGTGGTAATTGTACAGTCTTAAGGAAAATGTTTTTTCAACTTCAAATAAAACCCCAGGTAGAAAATAAGATGAGCGAACACGCTCTTCAAAAACAAAAATCAGGGATTGGTCCTATGTCTGGCAGATCCCAGCTGGCTCATTAGCTAATCTAGTTGGATGAATGATCTAATGATAAATACCTCTGTGACGTGTTTCGTTTTAAAGTCCTGTGCTGTGTTCCATCAGGGTTGCTTGCTGAGTGGGAATGACATGCCTGTGCAGAGTATTATTGCCTCCTAGATGCATGTACTTGTACAGTTCAATTGAAACACTGGTAACTTAAACAACATGGTTAATAATTTTAAAACAAAATGATGGGACCTATTACCCTGTTAATTTTGGTGGCTTCTTTTGTGCTGGTATTTTCACCCCATCCTCTTTCATTTCCTCCAACGGGAGAGTTGAATTTAGTTTTGCTCCATTGTCAGTTGACAGTGTGATGCTTGCTCTAGAAGTGAAAGAATGAGTGGCTTGTGCAGAGCCAGATAAGCTAGTATGGGCATTTTAACCTCTGTCAGTGGAACTATTTTAGCAGTCCTCTTAATGTTCCACGTTAGATGTGGTGTGAATCTCAAATAACTTGTAATGTACCTTTTTTTTTTTTTTAATGCTACTGAAAGATGCTGCATTGATGGAATTGCTGCTGACCACAGATTATCATGCAGGCCAATATCATTTTATTGTCTTCTTGAACTCCTCTTACATTTCTCTTCGCTGTATCCACCTGCTGTTTATAGTTTTAGACTGGAATTGTAAACTCTTCATAACAGGGAACATCTTTGTTATATGTTTGCATGTTGCTTCGTACAATGTGATCCTGGCTTCCAGATGTGACCCGAATATAATTAAGATGATGGTAATTCTAACAATCAAAACACACAATTCTTGCTTCACAGTATCTCTATCATAAGGGATAGTAACAGAGTCAAAAATTGGAGTGAGAAAGGGATGAAAGAACAGAAGGAATAAAAAACTTTGCAACAAGAAGGAGACTTAAGGTATCTGTTTGAAGGATAGATACAGTGTGGTTAGTGCTGGTTTTGCCTTAAACTAACCTGTTGGAAAAACATAGCAATAAAATGTAACAACTGGTATCCCTGTTTGCATTTTTAGCAGAGGAGCTAAATAAATGGCTGAGAGATCCAGTGTTGGGGAACATGGAGAGCTCCAAACACCTGTTGATTATTCTTGTACTACCTGAGTATAATTGTTAGTCTTCACAGATTTCAGACTGACATGAGAAGTGATCAGAATTTTTCAGACAGAACTTCTTTTGTTTAAAACTGATCTTTTATTGAAAATAAAATATTGTGTAAAGGAAAACTTGACTTTATTTTGCTTGTGTGCAATGCTTTGACACTACTTTGTGTTTCTGTGTGTGCATAGTTTTTTAAGTAGGTAACCATTTCAGAAAAGTTGCTTTTTAAAAAAAAATTTTTTTATTTGAAGCAGATTCAAACCTTACTGAAATCTATGTGTCTAAGTTTTCCAAAAGCCAAGGTTTTGGTAAATGAAAATTTTTGACTGTGTTGACTTATAAAAATTCCCTGAACATTCTGTAAAAATGAAAATAGATAATATTTTGAATCCTGAAAAAAAGAAAAGAGCTCTGGATTTTTTTTTTTTAAATTCTTTTTGGCACCTTGCAACATCATTAGATTCAGGTTTAGAAAAATCTAACTTTGAAAAAAAAAGTCTGTAGCTATAATGGTGGCTAAGTGTGGGAGGAGATGTCGTTAAATTTCATCAGCTTTCTTTTGCAAATAAATTGCAGAATAAAAGCCTGCACATTGGCCCTTCCACTGAATGAACCTGAAGCATTGGGGTGACACTAAAGAGTCAAATGATCAGAATTGTACTGCTTTAACAAAAGTCAAAACAGCCACAACTTAAAACAGGGCTTGACAAAATCTAGGAGCCAGGTTGCCATGGTGACTAAGGTATGTAGCTTGGCTGCTAGCTCTGTTGCGGGAATGCAGCAGAGGAGTGTCCTCTGGCAACCAAAAATAAAATTCCTGGTGCCTAGCTGGGAATGAATTTTGTTGAGTCCTGGCTTAAAAATTGGATGGTAATAGAATTGATATCTTCCATGGAGTGAGCAGGTAGATTGAAATGCTATGTCAATTGCTATATTTCAGCAACTTAATTATAAATCAAAGCTTCAGAGAGAAACTACAGGGTGAGCACTAATGTGTGAATTTTACACTGTTATCTTAGGCTTGAATAGAAATTTGAACTGGCTTTCTCATTACAAAAAGTGACTTTCCCCATCTCTACCTACCCACCTTCTAGTATGTTGTTCCACCCTGTTTGAATCTAAAAACAACTGCTTTGATTTACTGAAATAGTTTGACCTGATCCTATGACTTATACTTCCCTGCCTTTATTTTTCCTCACATTCTGTAAGTTCTCCATCTTCAAGCCTCTGATGAAGTGCGATTTTTTTTTTCTCCCACAAAAGTTCATGAGGCAAATAAACTTGTTAGTCTTCAAAAGTGCTACAAGACTACTTGTTTGTTTAACAGAGTTGTGCAACTCAAGTTCAATCTTTTGATATTGTGAACAAAAAAGCCTTCAGCTATGCATATCCATTGAGTCAGTGTGACCAACTGTATGATAAACTTCAGCATGATGTTCCTGAAACCTTACTAAGTAGATTAATTTGCTTTAAAGGAAATTACAGTGGACAATCATCAGTAGCAACACTTCTGTGCTTTGTTATATTTTTTGTAAGTGGCTGTTGCTGTTATGAGAGTGTCAACAAGTGTAACCAGGGCAAGTGTTTCTCCTAAGTATTGGTTGCTCTTGCAAAGTGTTGCTGCAAACAAGTACTTCCTACTTCACTCAACTATTCCTTTTTCCATGCTATATAGTTAAATTCATCTATTCCATTAGTGCTGACTGTACACCTCTCTATCCAACAAAATCAGCTGCAGTGTTAGGGGAACAGATACAAGAGCTGGGTGTTTGGCATGATACCAGAGGTTGAAAAAAAGACATGGGGCAAAGGGGTCAGATAGAAGTGTGCGTGGAGTCAGAGTTTTAAGTACAGATTGTAGAGGATTAGGGGTGAGTGAGAGAGCCTGAAGGTAGTAAAGTGAGGAGAGAGTGGCATTTGGAGAGATCAGTGAAAGGGCAGTTTTAGGTAAGTATTAGGCCAAGCGATTGTGGTCATGAGTGGATTACTGATCTAGACTTGTAGCACTGATGAAAAAGTGAGGCACAGAAAGCGAGAGGCCATGAGGTGTTATCTGTTTGGAAGTTGTGGAAAAGTATGCTGGAGAACAGGAAGATGCAAATGGTTGGAACCAGGAATCTAAGAGAAGAAGCTGGGAGATTGTTAGATGGCTGCTTTGTACGGGAAGAGAAGGAAGAGAATGGCTAGGTATTCTGAAGAGATTATAGCTGAAGAGGTTAGAACTAATGGTAGTAAGAACAGGAGGCTGGTGTCAGTGGTGCCATCACCATCAGATGGGTATGGTACAGGAAGACAAATTTGGCATTAGAGTGAGAGAGGAAAGTTTCTGAGGAAGCACGATGGAAGGAGTAGAAAATGAGAGTTCGTGAGTGATTAGTTATTTTGTTGACTATGTGGTCTAAGTTCTCAGGAGAGAAAATATGATTGAGATTGCTGAAGGCTGAGCTAAAGGTGTGTGGATGATTGACAAAAATTTCCAGAGAGGTAGCCATGTTAGTCTGTATACAGCAAAAACAATGAGAGTCCTGTGGCACCTTATAAGACTAACAGATTACTTCAGGCATAAGCTTTCATGGGCTCCAACCCACTTCATCAGGTGCAAGACAAAGGTGATGACAAAGCAAGTGTTTGTGCAAATAACTCCAAAAGTAAAAGGAAGAGGTGGTGATATAAGGAAAACTTTGAGTAGCAAAAGACATGGTATTTGGGAGCGGGGTGAGCTAGGAAAGCAAGGTTGTGGAAAAGAAAAGGAGAGTTAAGGGGCAGGGGTCTTGCTGCCCCAGAAAAATAAGGGCTCACCTTCCCTATCTGTCCTCCTCCCCTCCCCCCTACACTGGTCCTGATCCACCTCTGCCACAGCCCGGGCCTGATCTGACTGGGCCTCTGCTAGCAGGCGACCCCGGCCCTCATCCAGCCCCAGCCACTGCTGTCCAGTGGCAGACAGCCCCACCTAGGATCTGGTCTCTGTTGTTGCTGCTGGCCAGCCCTGCCAACTTGGGGTAGGGCTGGAGACATGCAGGCCTTGTGGGCCCAGCAGCAGCAGTGCCCCTGTTACGGAGGCATAAGATAGTAGAAAAGAGATGCCTTGCTTTCTGATCCAATCAGATTTAGAGAAGAGTGAGCAGATTAGAAGCCAATCCATTAAATTACTCTAGTTGTAATCACAGTTCATGGAATTAATTAGGTGGAATTGGACAAAATTAAGTCACTTTATAGTCCAAAAAAGCCAATCAGCAGTGCAACAGGGTTGGTTAAAGACCTGGAATGAATAAAGATAACTCATTAACCCTGGTCTGTGCCAACAGTGAAGTTCACTGTAATGCTGCTTACCTCACCCTTCCACAGTGTCGGTCTCTGCTGTCAGAGCATTAAATTAGAATTAAATGGTGCTGTAATTCAACCTGATAACACCACCCCCGCAAGTTGTGTAGCATTGTGGTGAAAGTCTGCAATTTTGATATAGGGTCATATAGCCAGAGAGCAGCTCTAAATCTTGCTTTTCCTGTTTTCCCAGTCTGCTGCAACATAGCCCCTCCTTTGGCTGCAGCCCTGGTAAAGTTTTCAGTGAATACCTATCTTTGCATGCAGCACTGTCCGTCACTGTTATGCCTGCAGCAGAAAACAGCAAGGAAAGCTTTTCCTGCCCCCTCCCTCATTTTTTTAAGAGAATGGGTGGGGTGGATGAGTGGAGGGCAGTGGCCTCCCCACAGGCCCACGCAACTACTGTTTACAGTGCAGTGTGTTTCAGGAAGTAACTGAGCAGGGGAGACAGAAGACCCAAGCAAGAAATTTGATTTGCCATCACGTGCATTTGCATTTTGTAATTTGATAGCCTGAAATCAAATTACAATCCCACCCCTAGTGTAGACAAGCCCTTGGTCTCTGAAATGAGGCTTTCCTGTGTAGGCAGAGAATGTTGTTACAGACAGGGTATACATGAGCAAGTGTTACAAATTCTGAAAAGCAAAAAACAGGGAGACTTTCTAATAGTAAACTTCGGTAGTGCTGGATGAGCAACACATTGTGTGGCAATGTGTGTTTGGAGCAATGTTTAATAGGAATGCTGTAAGCTTATAAATTATGCTGCAACAGAACCCAGATTTCTCCATGGTAAGAGACAGTGGACACTTGAGTTAATGAAAATGTGTCTCCCCTTCTGAGGGTGCTGTGTTTTATTTAGGCTCTTAACAAAAGGCAAAACTGTGTGACATGCCAAGAACATCTCTGCCTATGGCTGCCGGCCAGGTGCTTCTTCCGCAGTAGCAACTGAAAACAAGAAAGTAACAAACAGTCAAACACAGAAATACCCTCTACATCTTGAATAAATAAATTGGGATACAGGTCTTATTGCAGACAACTTCGGCTCGTCTATTGCATTTCCTCTGCAAAGGTTAACCGGTTTTATGCTTCCTGCTGGCTAACCAAGATTACCTGCCAAGCACACCTCACTGTTTAAACTCTATTGTTCCTGGGATAGTCCCTAAAAATGTACTTTAAAAATGGCATATTTTTCTTTCCTCTGGGATTTATTGGTTTTCTTCCACTGAATCCCAAAAGATAAATATTATCCTTCACAAACACAGATCAATTTACTTAAACGTGCTCACTCAAGTTGTTGCTGTAATAATAATCTAAGTTGAAGATCTATTTGGTTTTCACCAGTGATGCTGCTTGGTCACTTTTCATGTTACTCTCAAAATGAACACTGATCCATTTCTGGACACTTTCATATGTTGTCTTGTGCACAGTTTCTTTTTCTTTTTCAAAGGAATATTTTTTATTCCTAGGTTTTGTAAAAACTCATAATTGCAAATATTTTAAATTATGTTTAACTTGCCTGCACTGCCCTTCATAGGGGAAAGGTTTTAACGGAAATGTTAAAATGTTTTATGATGCAGTTGGTTTGAACATTGAAATCTGACATGTTGTGCATGCAGAATTCGTTATCTTTTTGTAAAGGCCTGATTCTGGGCTACAAGTCTTAGTTGCTAGCACACAGAAGGGGATTGTAAGTTCAGGTCCCATGCTGTGTTTTGGGTTTACATCTAGTGCTGGTGCAATGTGGAATTTGTTTAAGATGCAGTCTTTCAGCTGTGGTATCAAGCTTTTGTTTGGATTTTTTTCGTGGTTTTATTAATTATGCTATGTAAGTGCATAGCATTTTGCAAGCTAGAAAAATATGGCAGGTAACTGACTAATGTAATGTCTTCCAATTTTGCATTGTACTGGAGTAGCATTTGAAGTTGATTTTTAAGGTCAGATACAGATAGAAGACAAAACAAAGGGTTAATGATGGAAGAAGATTTGACTCTTTCTTTATCAGTCAAAATTTGATCAGTATTTCAGAGCAAAGTACTTGTCTGCATTCTTGCGTGTGTTGGCAGCGCTTCTTCATAGTTGGCCTGTATTAAGACACCTTACCTTCAGAAAACATTAGGTCCAGGAGTATATTCTAATTCAAAAGGCAAGATTTTTCAAAATGAAAGGTGCAGTTCTGTTTTTGGGTTGATTTTAAACCCTTGCCCGAACATCATTAACAATCAGATAGAAATAACACACTCCAGAACTGCATTGCAATGAATTACTTGGGAATCCTAGGTGGTGAAGCATGTTTAATTTTTCACCCAGCTTTGTCAGCTTTGAAAGGCTTGACCCATGCAAGTGAAAGCCAAAATAAAATGGTATGATATTTCAACAGTCTCACTATTGCCTTTGACTCTCTCTCTCTCTCTTTCTCTATTCCGCATTGTGGTTTGGACAACACACCACAAGCACACTCTAATCTCTTCTATTAGGGAAGGCATGTATATTTGATACTTCACTAATGAGAAACAACAGGGCTGGTTGGGGCAGCATTTCAGCTTTTTCTCATGTACTTCCTGCCTCTTCATTTTCTTCTGAGGTCTGTGCTAAATATTAGCATAGTAATTCAAATTGTTATTGTTTAGCAAACATTCAACCAGCAGATGACACTACAAAACAAAAAATGAAGTCTGACAACATCTGGAAGTATTCTTGAAACAACCATGAAAATCATTTTCTTTTTCTTTTAAGGAAAAATGAAAGTGTGTCTTAGCTTAGTACAAAGAATATAACTTGTACCCAAGCCAGTAACCAACTTGTCTACACAGGCCAAGATTACAAATTAGTTCCTCCACATCTATGACATTTCACATAGGCTGAGCTTGGTGCATGTAACCAAGGCATGATTGATTTAGGATCAGTCAAGGGGAATGGTATAAGGAGAGTGAAAACTGAGAAGTCTTTGAAAGTCACTCAGAAATTGGAATTTATGATGTTCAATGCAGTATTCTCAGATAAAAGACTTATTATTTTTCTCCTCCATTCTTGATGGTTTATTGTGGATTTTTGTTTATTAATCATACTGATGTTTTTTAATATGATACAGAAGATTACTGGTGTTCAGTTTTCCTGTCTCTGCTTCAGACATCCTATGTGAGCTCTACCACAAAGTCACTTTATCTCTCTGTGTTGCTTCCCTATCTGTATAATGGGGATAATATTACTCTACTTAACAGGGCTATTGTGAACATAAATACAAGCTAGTACTCAGCTGTTGTGATAATGGGGGTTATGTAAGTACCTTAGCTGAGACAGTAGATCATGCAAAGGCTATGCATGTATTTAGTTTTGCATGCTGTGATTCATCTCATTCACTTCAGTAAGACTACTTGAAGTGTGGAGAGTTAGGCAAATACATGAGCCTTTGTAGGATCAGAATATAAGATTTCAGCATTTTTTCCCCCCGAAGGCTGTTCTAGCTGAATAAAATGTTCCTCTGTCTCTAGTCATTAGACCTATCTGCTCAGCATGATGTCTAGTGCTCTGCTAATTCTTGTCACGTATGTGTGCGTGCATAAAATGTCTAGAATCTTCATCACTGTTGTCTTAGATGCCATAAGGACATTTTTCCCTCCCCCTCAGAATTCATAATACCCAGCAGACTTCACAATGGATTTATGTGCCTGTCTTTCATTAATATGTTAGTGGAAAACGATGCCTGGATTTTTTAGTACACAAGTAGAGCGCTATGCCCTTTGTAACAGGCTGTCCAAACTTCGTGCTACCAACAGCTGGGTTGGCAGTTCACCAAGAATTTGAGGTTTTATCTAAATTGCATATAGCTACTTGAAATATACATGCAAACCTTAAGGCTTGCTTGGACTTGTCTTTAGTGAGACATAAACAGAAATTGCTCATGTGTGCTCACAATGTGCAACTGTTGGCCTTTTTCCTGGTGTTGCTGTTACACAGAGAAGATAGGCATGGACTGTGTTCCGAAGATGTGCAGGTTTTGCCTCTTAAGCATGCTTGCATTTGGTAAATGATTAGATTCTCTCATGTCCCCCCAATTGTGGGCAGAAGGGAAGCTTAATGCAAGCATGACGCAAAGCATGTTTAATGCAAGCATTATGTTCATACCATAACAACTAACATGAGTACCCCTCTGGAAGTCATCTGCCAGTTTCCCCAAAATCTGTCTGGGTTACTCTCAATAAATGTAGGGATCTCAATTTTCCTGTCTAGATACTCCACCCTGCTAGAATCCAAACGGTTCAGAGATGAGGATTAGTCCTTTGAAGCAGATTTGTAGTTTCGTCTTACGGAAGATGATATCAACAGTATCTTCACTCATGTGGGACCCTGAATTTCAGCTGTGGAACACAATAGCCCTTGGTTTAAAATTAACACTCTTCTTCATTTACTTTTCCAAGATTCCAGTCACATTTAATGGGTAATTTAAATACAGGGGTATGGACAATGTAAAAGGTACGGAAAATGTAAAAGGTGATGCAATGGCAAACAACAATCCTTCAGTGGTTTCCATTAAGTTTCCTTATCAACTACATTCTCATTGTAAAAATAAGACACTTTAGACCTAGTGTTAACTAGTTATGAGGGTGTGCATAATGTAATGCCATAGTAATCCACAGGTTAAAGATAAGTGAAGACAATATCATTAACATTTCCTTTGAACTAAACTAATACACAAGTGAATTGGCTGATTACACTACAATACCTTGTTTCTATGAGCATGTGAATGAATTAGTCTGGAGCTCTGTCCTGGATTGGTGTCTGGGTAGACAATGTCATAGCTCTGAATTCCAGAACTTTCTGTAACTCTGGATGTCTGGAAGGGTGTTATTAAAACAACTCTCACTGGTATATCTAAAATTTTTCCATTCCCTCTGCTAAACATCTATATTTGCTGTCTCCTGACTGTGCTGTGTGAGACCTTATGTGGGATATTGAGCTGAGTCATAAAGGTGGAGGTCTTGCTGTTTTAAAATTCTTCCCTAAATCTATCTAGGCTGTGTTCATCGAAATCTTTCTGAAGTATATGGGTGTTTCAGTGGCAAGAGGAAACAGATCATTGTGTCAGTGACAGTCCAGGCTTTTCCCAACCTTGTGCTATGCTTGCAACTTAGCAGAAGCCCAGGTTAGTGCAAAATAGAATTGATTGCATCTATCCGCTTCTTCAGTATAAAGGTGCATTCCCTGCATATGTGCACTTTGATCAGGATGGAGCATTGAGTGGGATCTGTATTAAAGATGATATGAAAACTGGGCTTTATTTTTGGAATTCTGGACCACATTTGGCCTATGGACTGAACTGTAGCTAGACTGTGGTTACAGAAAGTGCAAGGCCTTGGATTGCTATTTCTGGTTCCTCCAATAATTTATTTGACATTTTTATCAACATAATTAAACACAATAACAAACACAAGATCATAGGTTAAGCTTCACTGCCTGCAGCAGGTTTTGGCTTGCTTAGTACCTAATAAAGACAACTGGGGATGAGAATTACACTCGGGACCAGTTTTAATACATGAATGACAAATTATTTCAAGGATCCAGATGGCTGTTCTGATAAATGAATTTTTCACACTGTGAATCTAATTAAATTAATTGTGACAATGTGTCTACACAGCGTTCGTGCAGGCATTTTGACTGAGATAACATATCTTGACAGCTAACAAAAGAAGGACTCATTTCATATTTTAAAATTAACTTGTTTATTCTTTCATAGCAACTCACTGACAGTAAAGTGATCTTTGGTATTGGTGAGTACTCGTAAACAGTACACGTAGTAAATAGATGACATTTGTCTGCTTCTGACCATGCCACTTTGATCATCTAAAAGTTAGTTACTGTTCTCTGTGTTTTAAGATCCACATAACAAATAAGGAATTTGGTGGAACTTTTAAAGACTAACCAATTTATTTATCTGGTGAATAAATAATAAATAAATTAGTTAGTCTTCAGAAGTGCCACTGGACTCCTGTTTTCTTTTGCTGAAGTAGACTAACAGTTTTCCCTTGTACAGGGGTGGCCAAACTTATGGAACTCAAGAGCCACACAAGTTGATTATTAAACCTTCAAGAGCCGTTCGAGACATATACTTTTACCTACTCTAAAATTCATTGGACTCTTTAATTTTATTGCAAAAAGAGGGCAAATACTGATGCTGCTAATGTCAGATGCTAATAATTACTTAAGGTTATCATGAAAACTAGGCCTATAAAAACTTATTTTACTAAGTCAGGCATTAGAATACAAGAAAACAGTGGACATAGATAACAGATATACAGCAAACTAGTAAATAAAATAGGTTTCAGGGCTCACATACAAGAATTTCCAACACATGCACAAAAACAGCATATATATTGCATTGAAACAATTTCATTTCTATGCCTTTGATACACTGTACTGAAGGGTATGCTATTAACAGCAATGATGTTGTAAACTGCACTGTTTTTTTCTTTCTGCTGAAAACTTACTGAAACCTATGTATTGAAACCTACTGAAATTGAATAGTTCGTCTCCCCTAGGCTCAAACCATGATACTTATTTCAGTTTTTCCCCAGCTAGAGGAATAAAAGTATACTAGAAAATACAAGGGCACATGAGAATAGTGGGTTGGAGCATGGTAGGTCGGATGCTCATGTGGACCTCTGTTTATCAGAGAAATTGCCTTGAGGACCACCTGTCCTATCTTTGCTGACTATAGACAACTTCCTCTCCCACTGTGATTTTGTAATTTCCCTGTGTCAGCAACATAACGCGACTGTGATTTTTCTTTAAAAAAACTTAAGAATTACAAAGGGATAGCTGTGTTAGTCTAGTTCAGCAAAAGAAGCAAGGAGCCTTGTGGCACTTAAAGACTAACGGATTTATTTATTGGATGAGCTTTCTTGGGAGAAAATTCCTCTTCATCAGATTTTCTCCCACGAAAGCTCCTGCAATAAATGAATCTGTTAGTCTTTAACTTCTTTTCCTGATTTAGGGAAATCCTTGTGGGATCTTGGTCAATGATCCCAGGAATGGCCTGGGTATTTCTGTCAGAGTGGCTTATTTATTTATCAGTACTGTGCTGTGAAGAAGATTACTTTTTTATTAGTTGGTAAAGAGAGGCTGAAGTCTAGAAAGAAAAGTTAGTTAACTTTAGTTACACTATTGCAGGTTAGATTTAAAAACAAAACACGCAACCAATGGAAGTTGGTGAGCCCCCCCCCCCGGGGCGGGGGCGTGGGTCTGTGGTCCGGCCAGACCCTGAGCCCTTCTCCCTCCTGCAAACACACCCCACCCCGGCTTCTGCCTCTGCTCTGGTCTGACTCCGGTCTACGATCCCTTCTCCCTCCCTCTAACAGCACCCCAGCCCCTGCTGCATGCTCCCCCACTGTGGCCTTCTTAACCCCTTCCCCCTTACCTGACCAGCAGCTTTGCCGCTCTGCCCTGAGCATTTTATCTGATGAATGCTCAGGGGTTGGAGAGTTAAATTGTCCCTCCAGCCAGGCACCTGTCTGGGGCCAGGTAAGGCCGGCGGCGAGAAGTTGCACTTTTTCACTGAAGAGCCACATGTGGCTTGTGAGCTGCAGTCTGGCCATACCTGCTTTAGAAGACCCATGTGGTACAACATCTTTTGACATTAGTGTAGATATTAATCAAAATATGAAACACAGTAGCAAAGCCTTTTGCAACACTGTTGCATTAAATCTCTTTTTGGAGAGATTGCAGAAATTGTTCTGATCAGATGTAATTTTAGGAGTTCAAAGAATCTTTAATGTGAGTGAAAAGAATTTTGAAGATGATGTTTTGGGGCATCTCTCAAGTATGTCTGTGCAAATTTCAGAATGACAGATGTGTGTTGGGTGGAGCAGTTGGGTTATGCTAGAATCCGTAATAAGAGTTAATCTGTGAATGAAAATTTGAAGTTTTTTTCTTAAGAAATAAAATTAAATGAAAAGGGAATTGATGAGAACACCCAGGGTCTTGGTACGCCTGACAGGAAGCGACAAGAATGCTACAGAAATTTCTAGAAGGCTAGAGGGACAGGGAAATGGGTGGAGTTATTGCCTGGAAGAAGTACTGGAATCAACTGTCAATGGATATAAGCAAGATGGCTAGTCAGGGTTATAAACTGTTATAAAGTATTAATTAGTTAGTTCTATAAACTTGTGAAAATTCTGCAGAATGTTTGAAAACATGGTTCTGTATGAAGCTAGTTAACTCAATCTCACGTTTTCTGGCCTGGTAGTGTTTGTCATTCTAACGACAGAAAATACAAAGGTTGCTGATGATAGTTACCAAATTATAAGTCACCCTTTTGCAATACAGTATTCAAGAGTAGATGCATGGCTATGTCAGAGTCAACATATCTAAAGTTGAAGGCAGTGATAGAAAACAGTCTATTGAATAGACTCAAGTAATGAAGACACTTAATCTTGGAACGTGAGTCAAAGATTGTTAAGTAGCAAGATGGAAAGGATACATGCTCATTTCAGAAGTGCAGAAAATCTAGTTATTTGAGTCTTCAAGATCAAATATGAAATTGAATGAAACTGTCTTATTTTATTTTGAATGGAATAAAAAGACAGTGAGTTTAATCCTGCAGATGTGACATATTTTAGTACTATCAAAGTTCCTTGCTGAGGACTGTAAGTTTCTGCACCAGACTTTTCAGGATCAGGTTGATTGAGGATCAGGCTTTGCTCATTTTGACACCCAGGAAATGACGATGACTAGTCGCAAGTTATGACACAGAAACAATTGAATTGGGAAAGGCTTGAACTTGGAGATGGGGGTGTGTGTGGGGGGAGGGGGGATCTCAGCCTTCTTTTGTACTAATAATATTGCCTTCAGTGTAGTACAAAACCCAGAGCTGGGCAGAAATTGGATTTCCTTTTATAGGAGTGTCTGGGTGTTTTGTGTGTTTTTGTTTTGTTTATTTTTGTGTTTTAATTAGTTCCTGTACTGAAATGTAGGAAAACCAATGTTTTCTTATGTATCCTGCAAACAAAATCTTATTTTCTTTGCTCTACCCCAAAGTCCTTTCAGGTGATTAAAACATTTTTGTTTCAGTATAATCAAAATCATATTGTATTTTCTGTTATTGGGACAATAGTATTTTGTAAAATAAAAACATTGAAACGAAAAGTGATTGCAAACAGAAAGTTGAAATTTCATTCTGAAAAGGTTGAAACAATATCTTGACAGTGTTGTTTTTGCAGTTTTACTTTTGAAATGAGCATTAGCTGAAATTGATGCATTTTTCACTAACTACTTTTGCTTTTAACAATTACCATTTTTGAGTGGTGGAGGAGAATTCTGTAGTTCTAACCAAACTCTCAATTTAAAGAAGCAATTGGAGTCCTTAGCCCTGGATGTATACTTTCAGAAGGTGAAGCTACAGTGTGTCTTTTCGAAAGACATCCATTTATTATTTAAAGACTCCTCGACCACATCCCTTAGTTAACCATGGGAACTAATGACTTTCCTCACTCTTAAAATAGTGCATTTTCTTTAAAGATAGAAGAGTCAGAACTGCCACTAATGCAGTGGTTGGTCATAAGAGTTGACTCCATGGTCATGAGTATCTGTACACAGGGAAAATGTATTCTTATCTAATGCTATATATCTGAGTGACCAAAAATGTGGAATACAGTAGAACACCAGAGTTATCAACTGACCAGTCAACCACACATCTCATTTGGATTTAGAAGTACACAATCTGGCAGCATCAGAGACAAAATAAAAAAGCAAATTCAGTACAATACTGTGTTAAGCATAAACCATGAAATAAGTGAATAAATAGCATTTTTCCACATAATAGTGGTTCAAAGCTATATTAATTCAGTGTTCAGTTGTAAACTTTTGAAAGAACAACCATTATATTTTGTTCAGAGTTAAGAATATTTTAGAGTTATGAACAACCTCCATTCCCGATGTTGTCATAACTCAGAGATTCTACTATATTGTGTCTAAGTCGCTGGCAGTGCCATTGAAGAATGCAGAATAAAGTATGGCAAATCACACAGAGAAGATGGCAAATGTGAATATTAATTTTTAATGCTAGCATGCAGAGCAATTCCACTGCTGGAGTAGTTATCAATAAAGGCAATTAATGGAGTCACACAGGGCTAACTGGAGCATCAGAAGATCAGACAAGCTTTGTGGTTCTGGAATAACTTCATTTACCACATGGTAGACCAGTGGTTCCCAGCCTTTTCTCTGCTGTGGCACACTTTGATGCCTTCAATTATGTTGTGTAACACTGCCATTATAAATAACAAATATTCAAATTAAAGCATGAATATTCATGAGCTCTGGCACCAGGGGTTTCCCTAACACCCCCCAACATTTCCTACCCCCTCCAGTTGTCAGTTAGTAACTCTGTTATATCAATTTAGTGAGCACTCCCCTACACCTCTCCCTAATTTCAAGGCCTTAGGAAGTTGCTGCATGGCAGCCTGTTTTGGGGCTGCCACCTGGGGCTCCAGCTCCGGGGAACCCCCAGCAGGGGCCGCATGGGGCCACTGCCCATGGCTCCAATGAACCTTCTGGTTGGGGCTGCGTCTGGCGGCTGCCTGGGGCTCCTTCCCCTAGGAGCCCTCCTGGCTGGGGCCACATGGAGCCGTTGGCGGGAGCTTGGGGGATTCCCTGACTGGGGCCACATGGGCCGCTGCCTGCGGCAGTGACTCCAGCCCCAGGGGACCCCCCAGCCAGGGCTGGGGCCGCTGCAGTGGCTCCAGGACCCCCCCCCCAGCCGAGGCTGCTACCCCAGATGCGGCTCTAGCTCAGGGGATTCTGACGGCACACTGCAGGAGTTGCTGCGGCACACCGGTTGGGAACCACTCACTGTAGTTGACATCCATAGGATGTCAAGGAGGTTCGTATGAAAGACCAGCCTGGAAAGAACCAGTTCATGTGCTGAAGTTGCAGCAGTTCAGTTGCATCAGCAGTAATAAACCTAAAATAAACTGTTCTGCACTACACATCAGTGGACCTTCACAATGACTCAGCAAAGGTGCTTGGGATAGACTGTATGTCAGTCAAATACAGCCCTTAAATTTCATCTCATGGAACAGGAGTGATGTGAATAAAGCTAATCTACAAAGAGAGGTGCAGAACTGCATAGGTAAATGGCTTCAGCTTGTGATAATAGTCAAATAGCAAGAGATATAACAATGGAGAGACTCCACAGGATAGGTGCTTGACTTGTCTAGATTGGCTTAATTCCTTGAACATCAATGGAACTGTAAAAATTTACACCTGCTGAGGCTACATACCTCAGGAAAAATAGGGAAAATGTGCCGCCTGCATACCAGCAGTGCTCAAAATAGTAAGTGTTCGGTTTGCCATGAGTTGAAGAAAAAGAAAAGGATCAAAACCAGGACCCTCCACTAAACCTATCAGGAAGAAAGTTAGTTAGAAGATACAAACCGTAGACCATAAATGATTAAAAGCATTAAATCAAGAGGCTGTCCTGTCCTAGTTGCCGGGTACTGAGAAAAGTTGAGACAAAAGTGTCTCATGATCCAGTGCTTCAGATTTTGGAAACAAATTCTGTAGAATTCAGTCAGATAATAATCCACTCAACCTTTTTTTTTTTTTTTTTTTTTTTTTAAAGAGCCATAGTAAGATCATTATGTACATCTTTAAATAAGGCAGTTTTCTTTGGAATGTACCACTCTTAACATTGATGCAAGTGGGTCAGACTTAAAGAGGGCATATGGGAAAAGGTAATTAGTGTTCATGCATTCAGAACAAAAATAATAAAGTGCTCTCTTTTAAAATATTGACAGCTCAGTTACCTGTCTTAAACAAAAACAAGCCATCACATTCAACCAACCCCACCTCCAAACAACTTAAAGTGCCAGCCAATTGTCTATCAGAAAAATGGCAGACAGTAAGAAGTTAATGATACTAGTATGTCTGACTGCTACTAACATTTTCATGTGAAGGGATGATGCATTAGGCTAACTGTCTCACCAGAGGAATTAGCTGTCCAGTGATTCTATAGGGCAGTGGTCTCCAACCTGTAGGTTGCAATCTGCTTTTGAACAGCAGTTGCAGTTAAAACCTGTCACTGTTGTACCATCTGCTGGTGAAAGCTTGGAGACCACTGCTGCAGTGGGCAATAGGTGCACTGTGAGGACAGTGCAAACTTGATGACTGACTATGCTTTTTTCTTACTCAGACATTCTATAATTGTGTGCTACCTCAGACTGTAGACTCGTATTTAACTATGCAAACTTATGGCAGTCCTTTCTAAAGGCGTTTTTCATAAATAGCTTGTTGATGGGGGCCCATTACATTTATTTTTGCCTGGAAAAGATGCAAGCTGGGAAATTGGGGGGTAACACCCTGGTAATCAGATAATACTGCCTATCATTCTCATAAGAGACTGTGGCTAGCTGCAGCATAGGATGGACAGCCTTTACATTAAGGCTGATCTCTTTAAAATTAAGAATCATTGGTTGTTCCTGAGCATTGTAGACAGTTGTTTTTTTGTTTTTTTTTTTCCTGTTCACTGGTGGTTGTTATGATTTTTCCTTATGTATTGGTATCATAAAGACTGAAAAGAAAACATCTGCTTCTGTTCTAGCATCCTGCTGGTTATTAGTCAGAACCTTTGCAATGTGAGTCATGCTGGCACTGTGTTAAACTTAATGAAACACTTACCTAAATGGTTTTCTGGTAAATATGTTACCAAACTAGATTCAGGGAAGAAGCAGCTCTTCACTACTGCAGAATTTATTAGGTGATTTGGACTTCAAGCAGAGATGACTCCTATCTGATGATAGTGGGGTGACATTTTAAAGGTTTGAGGGAGGTGCATGGCTGTCTCACAGAGGAACCTTGCAGCCCTATCTGTCTGGGCCAGAGCAGCAAAATTTGCCACCCAGGACCTGGGAGGAGAGGCAAGCATGGGCCTCTGTGGGTTGGCTGTGGCCTTGCTGTGGGGGGGTGGGTGGGCTGGTAATGCCCCTAATTCAGGCTGAGCAGGGGTAACTTGCTGCTGGTGCCTTCCCCAGCAGCCATATCCATCCTGGGCCATCACGCTCTCCCTGCCCTGCCATGCCAGAGAAGAGTGGGCTCTGTTCTTCTCACACTGCACATTTCTTGCTTGCTCAGCCCTTCTCCCCAGCAGTTGAGCCTACAGGATAGGGGAGTGGAGATAGTGAGACAGAGCCATTTCTTGTGCCAGGTGTGGGCAGCCACTCTGAGTTGCTGCCTCCATGGAGTGTGCTGGTTGCCAGCAAGAGAGGCCGAGCAAGCCAGAAACATGCCTGGGAGAGAGGTGGAGCATGAGAAGGACAGAGCCTTTCTGTTCCCCAGCAGGCTGGCTTGGCTCTTGAGAAAATCTTGGGCTGGGGAAGGGGAGGAATGAGAAGGGAGGATGGATGGGATTCTACTTGACCCAGACACATTACCTCTGACTTCAAGGCAGATGAGTTATGTCCTGATAGATTGGCTTCCCTGCTTTATTTTGGGACTTCAAAAATGCTGAGCAGGTGTTGAGATGTGTCCTAAAGGAATGGGGTGCGGCTGGCACCTGCCCTGTCCCATCTCAGTTCCCAGAGACAATTCACCAGAAAGCAACAGTCCAGAGTCTAATCTGCAAGTACACTGGGAAGGGTTTATTGGGGTGATGAGTTTTTAAAATCACAGCAGCACCCAAGCCCTACACACCAGAACTTTTCCACACCAGTCTGCTTTATTTCTGTACACAGTTTCCTTCCACCCACCCTACCCAAATCCTACTTTTCTATTCCCATAAAACCCCCTCTTTCCCTGACCATGGTTCCATGTGCTGATGAAATCCCGCCTGTTTTTGATAGCCTTAATTATAATTAGCACCCTCTCACACCACCCTTTCAATGTATGGTTATATTCCATTTTGGGTGGGTCTGAGGGCTTTGGTACAGCCCTCTGTGTACCCCGTGGGAGGGATAGGGATTGGTGTCTTGTCTTGGTCATGGTTATTTTAGGGCCCTTTGTTCTTATGGTTCTTTTTAGCACCTGCCTTCACCTCCCTCACTGTTCAACCTGCTTGCTAGGCCTTGATCTGGGATCTTGAAAAGGAGTCAGAGCTTTCTGACACTTGTGCAGTTATATATCACACCTCCACTGTGCCTAGAAACATTTTAGCTGCACCTCTTATCTTTTCTTGTGGACAGGCAAAAGGAACACATTCCATCTTTGTTCTTTGGTAATGTGTGTAGCTCAGAGACTTTAGCTTTCAGGCAGCTGAGAAGCCTAGAATCCCATCTCAAGCCTAAATACGTATATCAACTTAGGTTATATTCTTATACTGTATAAGGTGCATGTGATACCATGGCCTTATGAGTATAGGGAAATTGTAGCAATATGCTGCAATGAGAAGTAGGCTGCATCCATGCAGATGTGAGGCCTTTGCTTGCTGTCCCTGTGCTGCCAAAGTACTCACTGTGTTGGGGAAAAGCCTCCAGCAGTGGGCCTAGGCAGCAGGACACTAGAGCACTAAAATTAGCAGGGTAATGTTGGTAGGCTGCCATGTGTCCGGCAAGGTGAGATACTGATCAGATGTACTGACTGGACACCAAAAGTCCAGTTCTATGGAAGGAGGGGAAGCACTGGCTCATCAGCCTGTGCCAGCCCTTGCGCAGCTAGGACTGCCTCCTACATTATCTTGTGGACAGGCAGGCTTTGTGTCAGGGCTGCAGCTCCCATGTCAGCCCTGAAGCAGAGGGAGCCCAGCTTGGGATGGAGGGAGGTGGAGCAGATTAAGTGATGAGGAGAGAGAAGCGGTCCTGTGGTAATGTCTGGCTTTCAGAAATTAGAGCATTGGCAACCCTGGGTCAGACCTGCTTTGGTGTGTTGAGAACCATACAGGTCTATCTCCTAAGGTTCTGCTCAAGTTCCAAAGGGGTAGCCGTGTTAGTCTAGCCCAGCAAAACAAACAAGGCATCTGATGGCACTTTTAAAGACCAACAAATTTATTTATCATATGAGCTTTTATGGGAGAAAATCTCACTTGGTCAGATGCTTGAGGGCTCTTCCATGTCTTCATTCTTGTAAGCAGTGCCTCACCATATACACTGCTTAGTTATGCCCATGCTAGCAAGATGCTCAGCATCTGTGCTCCACAGACAAAACCCATGATAGCATGATGAGAATTTTTCTTGGCTTCATAAACGAGAAGGCCTGTGGCATCTTTAAAGATTAGCCAAATTATCTGAGCATAAGGTTTTGCGGCCTAGAACCTACTTCCTCAGATGCATGAGAGTTTCAAACTTTTCCTTGGGCATTTGCGCGCGCGTGTGTGTGTGTGTGTGTGTGAGAGAGAGAGAGAGAGAGAGCGCATGCTAGTTTAATCTGAGATCTTGTGATCTGATTGGGTACTTCATTCAATTTAATGTCTACTAGTAGGAATAAATAGAGAAGGTGGATTAATCCCTTTATTTTCTTTTTTGAGAGGTAGGAAAGCATAACCATATTCAACTAGCTTTTTTTTTTTTGGTGATTGTGAGAGGACTTTGCTTAAAAATTTGCTGACTCTATAGGAAACCTTAATTTAGAAACTGTTTAGAAGATATCTCATTCTGGGTCTTCTTCCTTAATTTTAATTCCAAGCATGTCTCCTGGAGCATTTGCTGCTTTAGCAACTCATTCTGCTTGTTGAGTGTACTTTTCAGTTTTAGAGGGCACACTGTATTATGCTGAGCTATTTATTCTTTTTATGTTCCTAAAGATGTGGAGTATTTTGACGTGTCATCTTTCCTATTTTACCTTATTCAAAATAAGGTAGAATAAAATCAAGACAATGATATTTGATGACTATTAGGCAATGCAAGTATTTGAACAACAAGTAGAACAAGTTTTACTAACCCTACATTGGAAAAAGCACATAATCTTTCTCCCTGTCTCTCCAAGTCTTCTCTACATGTGAGTAACTGTGTGTGTGGATGCATTTACTTTGGAATAAAAGTACCTTATTCTGAATAAACTTAATCCACTGAACCCTCTCCTTTACCTTAATCCAGTAGAGTCGAGATTGTACCTTTGGAATAAGGTGCTTTTATTCTGAAATAAGGGTGTCCACACACTGAGTTAATAAGGAATAACTAATATATGTAAATTCAAACCATACTTTATTCCAGATTAATGTTCTCATGTAGACAAGCCCTTAGCCTGTGCTACCAGGTTTTAAATGATAATCAGTTGTGAGTGTCTGATAACATTTTAGCAATGTCTCTGTCCACCTCTTCTGCCTTTACTCACAAAATAAACTTATTTCAGTCAGTGTTCTTCAGATGGCCATCTTATCTCGAATATGTAGGGGTGTGTGTACACCTGCAGAATGAAAGGGGTGGCTCAGAGATGAATGGCAAGAGTGGTTGGTTAGAAATAAAGGTTTCCTTATACAGACACTAAAACATACTGAAATTGTTCAGATATGAAATGAACAAGGGAATATAATAGATGGATACAGAATGATATAATGAAGAAAAATCAACAAACTAGAGAGAATCCAGTTTCTCTCTAAGTATCCTTTTTTTCTCATAATAAAAAAATGAAAGTAAGGGGAAACTGAAATGTAAAGGCCAGAAATTTAAATACTCATTTTCACTAGAGAGCTTTGAATTCAAGATCTCAGTAGAATTTAAAAATTAGGTTTTTTTTGTATGAATTATGAGAACATCCACAGTTACACCAGGTTAAAGCAAGACTTTTTAGAAAGGGTATTAACTCAAATGTTTCATGATATAAATCAATTACTAACTTCCCCTATGGACAGGTTATTCCTATTGTTCAATGCAGGAGTTCTTTCACTTTTCTCTGGCGCCAGTAGCTGGAACTGTGGTTTGGTGACAGTTTCCAGGGGGGTAGCAGTGTTAGCCTCTGTACAGCAAAAACAAGGAGATTACTTTGGCATCTTAAAGACTAACAGAATTCTTCGGGCATTTTGATTTGGGTGTTCTGTTACTTGAACTTGTCTCATAAAACCTATAATAGTGTAAATAGAATAATTTTGGTGCATTGGCATTTTTCTGATGGGAAAATTGTTTCACTGGAAAATTTATGATTAGCTTTAGTGTGTGTGTGTGTGTGTGTGTGTGTGTGTGTGTGTGTGTGTGTTTCAATGGGCTCGATCTTCTCTTTGTTCCTTTAGCTACACTTATTTAAGGAATAATATTTTCTTTGCATTTTTTCCCCTTACCTATTTTAACCCATCTCATTCATTGTAGTATCTGCTGATATATGTACTTGTTACAGCCAAATGAGTGTGCTCTTTTGCACAGCCTTTGAGATATGGATAGAATACAGGGATTTAGTACTGACAGTTAGCTTCTGAGACATTGCCATTCTGTACTTAAGTACTACATGTCAGCAAAACATAGGACTTTAAAATAAATAAATAAAAGGCCAGAAAGTTGAATCCATTTCATGAAGACAAAAGAGAGGATTTCTGCCAAAGTCCTAGCTGTGGTGTATCTTGGCATAGTAGTCTGTTTTAAAATGCACATGCATTCTCTGTGATAGTGAGATAAGAGCTATTTTAACTGGACGAAATGTCATCGCAATCCTCAAAAAGCAGATCTATCCCTCTAATTTATGGATAGTATCTTTGTACATTTCTTGCTTTAAAGTGAAAAAAACTCTTCTTCTGGTAAGGATATAGCCTGAGCTGTATTTAGAACGTCAGTAGTTTTCCCAGAGCCATTGCTTCTCCAGTTTATGTTGTCAGCTGTGAGACAAAACAAACATGGAGTCCTTTGGCACTTTTAAAGGCTAACAAGTATATTTAATGCTTGAGGTTTCATGAGCATAACCCACTTCCTCAGATGCATGAAATAGGAACTGCAGTATGTTAGGTATATAAACATATACAGAGAAGGGTGAACTGCGAGGTCAATTCAAACAGTTCCAGAGGGGTAATGTTAGTCTATTTCAGCAAAACACACATATTGATTTAATTCAGCCAGTGTCGATGTGGGCCATTAATAACAACTGATGAGCGGGTGAGAATATTAAGAGGGGAATTTGCCTTCTGTAATGAGTTAGCCATTCTAAGTTCCTATTAAAACCCACTCTGATAGTGTCAAGTTTCCATATGATTTCAGGCTCTTCAGTTTCATGCTGGAGTCTGGTTTTGAAGTGCTGTGCTTCCTCAGCTCTCATCCCCAGGTGCCCCTCCTCTGCTTGTGCTACATTGATGACATTGTCCACCAAAGAACCCATGGAAAGGGCCCCTTGAGGAATTCTACTGAGATTTCAAAATGTCCACTCCACCACCAGTCTCTGCCTGGACCAGTCCACGAAGGAGATCCACTTCCTGGATGATACATTATAAATAAGTACTGACCATACACTGGAACCCTGCTGACTGCTAGACTATGTACATGCCTTCAGCTTTCATCCGGGGCACTCTGCTTGGTCCATTGTCTACAGACATGCCCTAAGATATAACCATATGTGCTCCAGTCCTTCAGACAGAGACAGACACCTTCAGGATCTCTATCAAGCATTCTTAAAACTACAGTACCCACCTGAGGAAGTGAGGAAACAGGTTGACAGTGCCAGATGGGTGCCCAGAAATCACCTACTACAGGATAGGCCAAACAAGGAAAGCAACAAAACACTAGTGGTCATCACCTACAGCCTCCAGATCAAACCTCTTGAGCACATCATCGAGCATCTATAACCTACCTTGGAAGACTATCACAGTCTTTCTCTCAAGCCTTGGAAGGTAGGCTAGTCCTTGCTTACAGACAGGCACTCCTCAACCTTAAGCAAATACTAGGAACTAGACAGCATACAACAAAAACTATAACTCGCGTACCCATCCCTGCAGCAAACCCCATTGCCAACTCTGCCCACCTATCTACTCAAGTGCAGTCATCATGGAACATAATCAAACTAGCTACTCCATCAGGGTCTCATTCACCTGCACATCTGCCAGTGTGATATGTGCCATCACATGTCAGCAAAGCCCCTCTGCCTTATACATTGACCAGCCTGGGCTGTCTCTATGCAAAAGAATAAATGGAAACAAATCCGACATCAAGAATGATAACATTCGTAAACCAGTAGGGGAGAACTTCAGTCTTCCTGGACACTCAGTAACAGACATGAAAGTTACCATACTTCAGCAAAAAAATTCAAAACCAGACTGCAGCTTGAAACTTCAGAGCTGGAATTTATTTGTAGACTTGACACTATCAGTCCGGATTTGAACAGAGACTCTAGAATGGCTAACTTACTACAAAAGGTATTTTCTCCTATTTTAACATTCTCACCTTCTCTCTCAGCAAGTGCTACTAATGGTTCATATCCACATTGTTTAAATTAAACTAACTTGTTTGTTTTGCTGAAATAGACTAACATGGCCCCCCTTCTGGAGCTATGAGATAGGTTCTCTTATGGTTAAGGCAGAATCTGTTTGTTCATGTAGAGCTTCTTTACAAGGTTTTTTGTTTACTCATATGAGCCTCAGACTACCTCAGATCTGTAATTCTCTGTTAGCTAGCATTTTCGTCTTTCGTTTAATATGACGGACTAGGTTTGACTAATATGTTTAATCTTGCAAAGGAGGGATCAGAAATTTAATTAAAGATTTTAAATTTCTTTAATTCTTCCTAGGAAAAATATCCTTACACTGAAATTAAGGTTGAGAATGAATATGACTAACATACAATTGTATTTTTTAAAATTTGCTATTGTAAAAACAACTTAAAAACCCGTGAATTGCTAATGACTGGGTTGTAAGATTAAAATGTAAAGAAAAACCACAGAAATGAAATGATGGAAATTCAGTTAAGGCAGCCAAAAAGGATGATAAAAAAACATGGACTGTTGTCTCATTTTTCGCTGCTTTACCATGTGTAACAAAGGCCTGAAATGCTTGTGGTGTTCTTTGTTGTTGTTGCTTCCTATTTGTTCTTTACATTATTATTTCAGATCTCCTCTACCTGCAGGGGCTTGTCCTCAACACAAAACTTCACCAAGTTTGAATGTGGGTGTGAAGAATAATTAATTGACATATTGCTGGCAGCAGTCTAAAGTCTGTAGCAAACCCTGCGACAAATCGTGTTCAGCATCATGTTTGCTAATTGTGGTTAAACCCTAGACCCACCAAAGGGTCCTTTAAAATCAGTGAAGACTAGATGTTTTTGAAGCTTCTAACTTAATAAACATGCAAGGGAACGTGTTTTTTGTTGTTTTTTTTTTTTAAAGGTTGCTTATAATAATAAACCTTCAAGATCTTTTATACCATAAGAGTAATACAACAGGTACAATCTTAACACTCTTTCCTAAGACAGGTCTACCTGAGCTTTTGCATTGCTCCCTCTGCCCCCCAGATATAGCCTCTGGATGAAAAAATGACAAACCTGGAACAACCATAGTCAGTCAGATCCAAAATTACCTCATGTCCAATTGCTGTTCTTGCTTCAGAGTAGAGACAAGGAAATACTAATACTTCATGAAGCATCTCTGGTATTATCTACTTAAAACTGTCGGTGGTTTCTCAAGTAGTTTCATTATACAAATCTCAACCAATGAAGAATCCAAGGGAGGTGATAAAACTGATGAAAGATTTGAAGATGCAGCCTTCTGAGTAGATGCTAATGAAATCAGATAGAGGTAGTTGGTGAGAGGGGCGTAAAATAGCTGCCTATCTATATGCATGAAGGGGTAATAAAAAGCTGCAGTTCTCAACCACTGTGTCAGGACACGTTACGGTGTCACCACACATTGATGTATCAAGACCAGCCGGGGAGATAGCTAGGTTTGGCCTGGGGTGGGTGGGTTGGCGTGTCCTGTAGGGTTGTGACACCCTGCCATGTGTGTCATGATCTGCAAAAGGTTGAGAACTGATATAAAGGGGGTGTGTGTGTCCCTGCATATTTTTATGCACACATGAATACACACACTTATGGGGTCATTTACTCTGTGTCAGATTAATGCATCAAAGAGCAGTGTCTAAAACAAAAAAAGAAATTCTGGTGATCTTAAAGGTCCAGTCTTGTGATGTACAGTGGGAGAGTTGGTGGCTGATGTCATTTTCATTTGGGTTTTGTGAAGTTGCAGTAATTTGCCTGTGAATTTGTATGGAGCAGGATTGGTACTAAGCGGTGATATGCCTGCTACTGTCCTGCCAGTTAACTCTAAAGGTGTGTGGAGGCAATGGTGGGTTTTAAAATCTTAATGCAGGATCATGTGCCTGACTATCTCTGTGTGCAGGGTCATTGCCATGGAATCTTGCTTGGGCACAGTATAATAAATTTGGGGACAAAGAAATAAAATCTTATCTAAAATTGTGCTTTATAATAAAATAAGTACCAGTTGCTATAGGTTGGTGCTGCTGTGGGGACATTTGCATTTACTTTTGACTTATTTTTTAACCTTATTTTTAATGTTCTTAGTAGAGTGATAAAACACAAGACGTTACTATAAAAATCCAATTCTATGGCTTATTGGAAGTTGAACAAGCTTTCTTGGATTATTTAGTTTAGTCCTCTTAAATATCTTCCAAGACTTCATTGTATTAAAGGTATCAGAGTCTTCAAGTCAGAATGACATGGAACAAAGTTCCCTTCTATGAGATGATGCTTTTAAATAAAAAAAACACAGTTTCCAAAAAAATGGCTAGTGGTTGTTAGGCCCATCGTCATCTCAAGTTGGGTACCCAATATTTTTTCCGCTGGAAATTGGAACTCTATAAGGTGTCTCCATTGGATACCCAAACTACTAGTTGCTGCTAAAAGTCTTGGCCATCTTTTTCCTTCTTAGTTGTCTCACTATCTTAAATGCAAATAAATGGTTTAGTTCAGTGGTTTCCAGACTGAGGTTCAGGACCCAGTACTAGGTCACAGATCCTTAGGCACTGATTACCACTGCCAAAAGACTGGACTGCATTGCTCAAAAATGTAATTGTTGGGTCTTGGGCATAATTTTTTTTTTTTTTTCACCTGGGCTCCAAGAGAAAACCAGTTATTTTCAAACTCTTAGTTGCTTTAGTTGTTTTCTGATCCATGCCTTTAGAATAATACTGCTTCCACATAGTGGGTAGTCTCTGTATCGTAAGACACAGGATTCGGTGCACTACTGAATTGCTAATTTTCCCTTGGACAGCTCTCTGGGAATGCAGTTCGATAAACTTTTTCATTTCAGATCCTCTATTAAGAAACTGCACCTAATAGTTAACATTTGAATTGTTCCACAGATAGCAAGCTTGTACGTTCAGTATGGTTTGGAAAAATAACATGAGATGAAAATATTCATTTAAAAACCCCCAAGGCAAATTTCCTTCCCATCAGAATTGGATTTGTTACGTTCAAATATTGTATTCCTATTTTACTAAAACAAGCAAAGCACTGGCAGACTGCGCTTAATATGGGTTTCATCGTGAAAGCCTTAAGATGTCAAAATTCTGGTGGAGTGCGGAGAGAGTTTGGTGTGTGTACTATGACTACAGGATCAATCCCCCGAAGAATAATTGGGCAGTTCTTATTTGCAAGCTCTGTTTAGGGTGTTTAGAATGTATTTGGCTTTGCTGGTGATTAGAAATATTGCTACAAGTAAGCAGGTTTCCATTTGGATGGAATCTTTTTAGCTGAAAGGCTGATGGGAAGAGTTTGGTGTGCCTTTTCCAAGGGAGAAAGAAGACTTTCTGCACTGTATCCAGGGGTTTGAATTGTACAGTTGTGACAAACAAGCTATACATATTGCTTTAGATCAGTGATTCTCAATCACTGTGTCAGGACACATTACTGTGTTTCCAAGCATTGGTAAGTGTGTCGTGGAGAGCTGGGGAGATGGCTGGATTTAACCTGTGTGTGTGTGGGGGGGGGGAACTAGTGTGTCCTGTGGAATTGCAATGCACTGCCAAGTGTGTTGTGACGCACAGAAGTTTGACAACCACTGCTTTAGATGAAATAGTGCCCTCTACTGGCAGCCATTGCAAAGCAAAATTAGTTTCTGTTTTAGGTGATACACTTGGAAGTGTATGTTAGCACAGTGGTTCTCAGTACTGTGTTGCCACATAGTGGCAATTGTGTCACGGAGAGCCAGCGAGATGGCTGGATTTGGCCTGGGGAGCATGGGATGGTGTGTCCTGTCATGCCACGAAGTGCCACCAAGTGGAGGATCTGCTCGCTCACAGCGCTCCTGTCCTGACCCTGGGCTGGTTGGTTGGCCCCAGCAGGTCTGCGACCTGCTGGGGCTGTCCTGCCAGCGAGTGCTGTTGGACTGCTGTGCTGGAGCTCCCAGCTGTAGTGCTCAGGTTGGGGCTGGATTTTGGCAGGGGTCCCCTTAGCTGCAGCCACTAAAGCCCCTGCCTTAATCCAGCCATGTCTGTTACAATCTCACTTCCCAGCTCAACTATAGGAGACGTAACTGGTGTGGTGAGGTGAACCTTGAGGATGTTGCTAACAACATGGGTTTTCAGCACCCATTATTCTCTCAGGTTAATAAAGTTTG
The DNA here is from genome assembly GCA_007922195.1 of Podocnemis expansa. NCBI lineage: Eukaryota > Metazoa > Chordata > Testudines > Podocnemididae > Podocnemis > Podocnemis expansa. The sequence continues at coordinate 2,491,518 of ML682017.1, read as the reverse complement.
GCATAAAATACAAAAGCTCTTTTGCAATTCTTTGACTGGCTGTAAAACAAGAAGAAGGCTTAGTTAAAAAATCCTTCGCTCTCGTGTGCTGCCTCTCTCTTCCAAAGAGTACTCACTACAGGGCTCAGCAAAATTGGCTCCCAGCTAAATGCCAGCAATTTTATTTGTGGTCACCAGAGGGCACGCAGCAGAGGTAGGAGCCAGGTTGCAAACCGTGGTCGCTATGGTGACCTGGCTCCCAGGTTTTGTCGAGCCCTGACTTAATGACAAGATGGTTCCTGGTAGAGGCAAGGCCTGCACTACCAATACTAATGAAGAATTGCGGGGCAGCATCTGTTCAGTTGATCCTGGATTTACCTGCGGTCAGAATGTTTTCTGCACCATGATCTTGAAGGCTGCTCAGTGGGTCAGTTCCAAAGTGTCCCTATAAATATTAGTGCACAAAAACTGCAGTGAGTGCATTTTCAGGATTATGGGAAGAACTGGGTGCAAACTAGGCTACTGTTGCTGGAAAGGGTGGCGATCACTGATGCTTGGTTTTTTTTAGCAACAACAGATCTTATTGACTCTTCTGATTCTGTTTCTTGCCATTTTATAACCCATGTGTGCACAATATCACTGTCTATCTTACCTAATAAAAAAGAAGACAGTGGAACTTTGACGAAGGCAATCCACAACAAAGTGAGGTGAATGAAACCTTTTCACTGTGTGATAGTTATTGACAAGCCAGCATGAGCCTTTCTTCAGGAGAAATTGCCATTGCTTTTTTTTAATCAGTGGAAGGTGGAGATCTGTTTGAAGTGGAAGGCAAAGATGTTGCAGCGAGGGTTTACTTGATGCCAGCTCATCTAGGACAGTGTGCCTGGGATTTTGTGCTTCAGTCTTGACTGAGAAGAGATTAAATAGTCCTGTGGCACTTCTAAAGAATAATAAATTTATTTATTGCCATAGCTTTTGTGGAAGAAAATACCACTTTATCCCCATCCTCAAGCATCTGATGAAGTGGGATTTTTCTCCCATGAAAGCTAATATGATAAATTTTTTATTTTTTAAAAGTGCCACAGGACTCCTCGTTTGCTTTTTGCTGAACTAGACTAACATGGCTCCTCCCTTTGAAACTTCAGAAGGGATCGAAGTTTCTTTAGCATAAGGGAGAATCTTATGAAGCAATGTAGTTATAATGGTGAAGGTGAACTAGTGCGAACCTCCACAGGAGGTGCAGCGCAGCAGTATTAAAAAAATAACTAACCAGTGCAGTTGGAAACTGGTGAATTGCAGTCATGCACACTCTTTTTTTGCATTAGTTTGTGCTGGTGCAGCTACTTCAATGTCTCCTATACTAGAGTAGACAATTTCTTTATTTTGAGGGGTTTCTAGCAGATAGGATTGAGGTGGCTTACATTTCCTTAAGTGCTTAATTACAGCCCCATGACTTCACCAGTATTGAACAAGTCCAACCAAAATTTTTAGATGCTACACTTTTTAATAAGGGCAGGTTTTTGTAAGTATTTATTTCATATTGGATGAACCATTTCAGAGATCAAGAAGATGGTTATAAAACATGAGTATACTTTCCATATTTAAAATTTTTGTGCTCCTTGTTATTTCCAGAAGTGACCAACTGAGATCCGAATCCAGCCAGGGAAATGCATTTCAAATGTTCTCAGGTGTTTGAATAATCCAGAATTTTTCTTTGTGTTACAGGGTTTCTTACATTCACAATGGCATCTGACATAAACCAAGCAATACATTTTTATCTTCAGACTCAGTCTAGGGATCCATTTTCATTGATGATGGCACTGCCTGCAGGGCAGGATCAATTATGTGTGTATTCGGTTGAGTGGCAGTGAAGAGTAATTCAATCAAACTTGAAGTTGACTCTGTTAATCCGCTCCAGCAAGTAGCATAGCACTACATCCATGGCTCAGCGGAGTGGAAACACCATGGTAAGTAGATGTTAGGAAGTTGATGGGAGATATGCAAGTTACTGTTGGTAGTTTGCATATCGCCTGTCAATTGCCACTGAAATCTGTGCTTAGTGTGGACCAGGCCTAGATTGGCTTGTGTTATCCAAGAGGTATGAAAGAGGAGTGTGGTCTGAGCTTAGAACTGGGAGCTAAAAATTAGTTCTAGAGCAAGTTTATAGCAGAGATTCTCTCTTTGGCTATTGGCAAGTTACTTTAGTCTTTTGTCTCTGTTTCTGCAACTGGCTTAGGGAGGTGATATTTACCTACTTCAAAGTGGTATTGTGCATTGTTTATATTGGTAAAGAACTTTAAAGGTGAAATATGTCAGAGGCCTGGTCTACTCTGCCAACAGAATTCAGCAGCAGTCGATGGAAGTTACCCAGGCTGTGCAGAATAGCTTGCATAGCTCCCATTGACTTTTTGTAACTTTTATTACGCTATCTCCACTGAGCTGTCCTGATGGGAACGGTGTACCTGTTGATGCAGCGCTAAGCTATTTGGGGCAGTGGTTTTGTTAAATTGACTTCTGGATCAATTCAGTGGGTCTTCATTTCCATTCAGTTGATAGGATAAATTGATCTGACTGGCGAATTTGTCAGTGTAGGTGACAGTGTAGACATAGGTGGAATTATTTACTAGCGATGGATGAACTCATTTTGCCCAACTTGCATCTATTCTACATTCGTGGGATTTAAGTGTGTATCATGGCACTTCAGTGTGGAACTTGTGTAAGGCATAAATACTATAAATCCATTCCACCATTCTTAGTTCAGAAGTTGCACTTGAATGTTTGTTGATGAGGAGAAACTGAAAAAAGGATGTTTTAATGGAAAAATAAATAAACGTTGGCTGAAAAGGTGAGAAGATGAAGAATTCTAATAGATGAGTACAGTATGGGGGTGGTGTTCTATGAATAAACTATTGAATTTTTTTAGATGGCGAGAAATCTGAGTCTAAAAGTTCAGATTGATATAGAAGAAGGGTTATGGCTACATTTACAAGAGGAAAAAGGATCAGCAATTTGAACTAGCTTTGCAATCCAACTCCAGTTTACCTGTGGTCCACCTCATCCTTTTTAATTTCTGGTTACTGTGGAGATTGGCAGAAACTGATGTATTGAATTGTAAACCATTTTATTACTTTGAGGAGGATTTTCATGTGGTTACTGTTTCTGTAATTCTTCTTCCTGCCTAAGAAGAAAGCAATCCAATCCTTGATTATTAAGCACTGTGAACCTAAACCTCCTAACGGATTTGAATATTTACAAGAAAGCTATGTGAAGAAATGTCAGTTTAGTCCTATGAAGGTTATGCATATTAGGGTACATGTTTATCTCTGCTTGTTCTGTTTAAATTGATAGTGATTGGCTTTGTGACAGGCAAAAACTGATAAGATGTATTTTATCAACATTCCTGCTGTGCTGATTAAACCCAGGAGACAGTGTCACAGTGTGTGTGTTACTATGTGTACTGATGAAGTATGCTTTTGTTTTGAGTTTACAGTAAAAAGAATTACTTTACTGTGGCCATCACCTCTCCCATTACACTAGAGCTTTTTATTTTGCTAAAAGGGCACTTCCAGCAAATTCTGCTGTCTGCATAAACAGAGACAAAACGACCCAAGGCAGCCCGATGTGTTGGTAAGCAATCTAATTATAGTGGCATATGGTCTGTTACAGACAAGGTCATTTATTTATTTCTTTGTTTCATGTTTCTGTGGCCAAACACCCTATTTCTAGGTGTTTAAAAGGCATGTAAAAATATGCTATGAATTATAGTTTGGTGAAAAAAGATTTATGCCCTTTAAACGAACAAATGTGAAAATTGACTGAATATCAGTTGGAATAGGAAAGATATATGTACTTTCTCCCCTGCCTTCTTCCCTTTTGCAAAATAAATTATATAAGCCCTGCAAATAGTGTAGTGGCTAGTACCGCTGCTTAATATGCAGAAGGTCCTGGGTTCAAGCCCCAGGGGGTTAGACTCGATGATCTCACGAGGTCCCTTCCAACCCTATGATTCGATTTGATTCTATTCTATTCTAAAATAATAATATAATGGACCTCTAATGTGAAAGAAATAGAGGTTGCTATTTTCAGATGTAGTCTTTGTTCCTGTAATTTAAACCGCATGCTTTCCCCCCCCCCCCCCGGCCCTCGACCACTGACCTCTTACAGTGCTGTTCTGTGTTTGGGAGAAACTCCCGTATCTGAGCCCCACAGCTTTCATATAGGAATCCATGCTTGTAATTAATGCACTCCTTTTTTAAAAAAAAAATTGACAATTTCACAAGGCATTTTGTTGCATAAACAGATCTGAAGAATAGTTCTTCTACCAATTATTTTTCCTTGCGGACTTACGTGCATAACTGCGTCCCTGAATTAATGCTGAATGTCTAGTTACAGTATCATGGTTGCCTTTCATGACAGCGCAGTGTAGTACTGGTGCCTGTCATTGTCTGTAACCTGACTGGTACTGGGACAAGCAGCATGACATTTCATGAAGTGTGTGTTTTTGTAGAGCTGAAATTTGAATACACAGCAGCCATTTGAGAGGTGAGGAGGGAGAGAGAATGTTCATACACTAAGCTTTCTGAAGAATCCAATAGACATTTATTTTCTACAATGTCAAATAGAATGTGATGTAACAGAGCATACAAGATTCTAAAGATTCTGGTATTTCCTGTGCTTCAGCCTAAAAAAAGAGAACATTTTTTCCATCAGAAAAACATGTGTAATAGAATAAGTATCCTTTTGCTATTCAGTGAGAAGTTGTGTATGCCTTGTGCAACAGCTTTGTTTGGCGTTTGCTTTGGAACATATTCCTGCCTGTCCTTGATTGCAGTTGTTACCTGTAAAAAGTGCTTGTTGCCTAAGGACTGCTGCTTCCATTAACTTTAGTGGGAGTAGTAAAGGAGTCAGTTCTTTTTTTTTAGGAAGCAGGTGATGAGTTCACAAAATGTTTTTGATCGCGTTATGTCTATTACAGAGGAGATGCTAAGATGGGGTGGACAAAACTGGCTCACAGCTAGGCACTAGCAATTTTATTTTTGGTCTCCAGAGGGCACTCCTCCATGACATTTCTGCAGTGGAACTAGGTGACAGGCTACTAAAACTGGTCGCCATCATGCCCAGAAACGTGGATTTGTGCTAAGAACACTTAGACCAGATTTTAAAAATCTGTTCTTCCTTGCTAGAACAGATGCAAAGCATCTTGTTTGTGAATGTGCAGGTACAATCAAGTAGTTCAGATGTCTAAATGATATTAACTGCATCTTCTATGAACTGTGACTGTTAAAAATAAAGAGGATGGGCTTTTGAAGCTGGTCTGAAAATCAGGTCCATAATTTTTTTTTGAGGAAAAATATTTGAATTTTGTTATTGTCCGCATTAAAATTGGAGGGAAAAATAATCTTAGCAATGTAGACTTTCTCAGTACTTACAACATGTACTGATGTCTACATGTGTTTAATGGTAATACTTGACAGTGATTGCTCTTCATGCTCATTTTAAACGTAATTGCTTTCTGTCCTATATTTAAGCTAAAAGGGTATTTTTACTGTTTGCTGTCCAGTCTTACTCTGAATAGCAGCAGCCTTTTTCATGAATGCTAGAGGAGTCTGTAGGGCTTGTTTCCTAGAAGAGAGAAAGCCTGTAGGTGTTTGCTATCAGGACTTGTCCCTTTAATTAAAACAGTCCACATTCTTTCTTTCCCTTTTGGGAGGTTATATATACATTGATTTTTTTTTTCTTTTGCTCTCCCACTTCGCTGGAGAAAATCAGTAATGGAGATGTACTCTGAATACATAAGAAACAACAAGAGTCCTTTGCACTTCAAAGATTTAACAGAGTTCTTTGGGCATAAGTTTTCATGCATCAGTTGCATCTGAAGTGGGTTGCAGCCCATGAAAGCTTGTGCCAGAAGAAATTTGTTAGTCTTCAAGGGGTGCCACAGGACTCTCATTATTTCTGCTGTATACAGACTAACATAGCTAACCCTCTGGAATCTGAATACATCAGTTCTTCTGGAGTATGAAGGCTTGTAAAATTCCTTTTCTTTAAAATGGGTTTATATGCGATACTGTTGCAGTTCAGAGAGAGTAAATGGTCACTCTTAACCTCTTGGTTGATTACTAGGGCCAGCTGGGAACCCTTAAATCTTGAAGTACCTAGAGCAACACTGGTTGCTTGAGAGTAACCAGCTCATGGCTATGTTAGAGATCTATCAGGAACAGCCTCGAGCAGGAGTGGCCAAACTTATGGAACTCAAGAGCCACACAAGTTGATTATTTAAACCTTTGAGAGCCTCACTGAGTCGTATAGCCATATATGTTTACCTACTACAAAATCACACTCTAATTTTATCGTAGAAAGAGGACAAATATTGATCCTATTAATGTCAGATTCTAATAATTACTTAAGGTTAGCACAAAAATTAGCCCTATAGAGTAAAAACTTAGCTGTTGCTCAGTGTAGAAGACTGCAGGCTAGTGGCAAGTTTTTAAAAATCCCAGTCATGCTGCACTTCTCTTGCTATCCCCGATCATGGTGCGCTTCACCCCACTATCCCAACCCCCTCCTGAACTCCTAGGCTGGGGCTCCTTTCCTAAATTGGTTTGCTGATGTTTTTCCAGGAGCCAGAATTTTTCATTCAAGAGCTGCATGTGGCTCCCGAGCCGCAGTTTGGCCATGCTTGGCCTAGATACTGGGGGAGAAAAAGGAACATTTAGTTTCTTCCATCCCAGTAAGTGGAACAGTTTGTGGGGAATGAGCATAGAGAAAGAAAACCTCATCCCTAAAAAGGGGGCTAGACAGCTAAGAAGGTAGGAGGGAAGGAGCAAATATGGAAGAGAGAAATTTGGGTGCTGTGGGAGAAGTGCCGCAGCAAGGGGGATAGCATTAGGGATTTGTGTCTTCTCCTCTTAACCTGTGTCCCCACACGTCTTTCTGGTCTTCTCTGAATAGAGCATTTCCCCCATGCATTTCTACGCTGAGTAGGAGGCCTGGAATGGTGAAAGATACAGACTTATTCATTTTTGACTATGCTGAACAATCTCAAAAAAAAAAAATTCGAAGATATGGGGTTGAACTTGGACTTGCTCTTCATTCTTGTTTCATAGACTTTCTGCTTGCTGCCAGGATCACTTTTCACTGCTGAAACAGAAACTAAGTGACACCTGATACAATTTTTTTTGTTTTTTCCCCCTAGTCTAACCCTAGCCGTAGGCTGGGGGGGGGGGGGGGGGGGGGGTGCGCGTGCGTGCGTGCAATGTTATGGTGGCCCCAGGTCTAAGAAATGTAGTGAGCTTAAAGTATAAGGACTTGCACAGGCAACAGCAAAGAATCAGAAAACAAGCGACAATGAAAACAAAACACAACCAGTAACCTTGTGGCATTGAAACTGAGCAAATGTTTGTCAGAGTGAGATTTTACTGGGCATCACCGAATAAGAATGAGTTGAGGTCACACTTGGCAAGATGAGGAGCTCATTTCCCGCTCCCCTCCCCCATACAAACAGCACAACATGGCAAAGGGGAAAAGAGGGAGGAAGGGAGAGAGAGTTGTTTGCTGTAAATTGAACTAATAAAAATATATAAAAGCTCTGTTTTGTTGGAAGGAGTCTGAGTCCTAGGACATAAATAGACAAAGGTTAAGGACGCTTGTGGGCTCCTCCTACACAGCAACTATGAACTGTACACAGATCTCTGCAAAATATTGCATAACTGCTTTTGAATCTTTTCCAGAAGTGTGTTGTGGACTCGTTCATCAAATCTTTACTCAAGCAAAACCTTTAATGAACTTTAATGGGAGTTTTTGTTTGAGTAAAGAAGTTCAGAATTGTGATCTTTGGTAACTTCAGAGCTTTGATGATGTATATGAGGCTCTCTGTGTAATGTGGGTATTCTTGTGTTAAAACTTCATTGCATGTTATGAAACAACATGAGCTTAACTGCAAAATGGATGTTAAGATGTACAGTGACACAAAAGGCATGCCATCTAATACAGAATATCTGAAAGCTAGGCAGTAGCAGTAATTGGTGTATTTTTCACAAGTGTGCAGACAGTGCCATATGTGAAAGTTATGGACAACAGTGGCATTTATATGTCCTCAGAAATAAGATAGCTTTGCTGAACGGATTTAGTAGTGGTTTATTGTTTGTATTACTGTAGTTCCTGACTTACACTTCCTTGTATTTATTTCTTCCCATTCTGTAAGTTTCCCCATCTTCAAAGCATCTGCAGAAGTGGGATTTTCTCCCACAAAAGCTCATGCGATAAATACATTTGTTAGTCTTGAAGTGCCATAGGACTCCTTGTTTGTCTTACTGAACTAGTCATGGAGCAGAAACCCATTTGTGCTAGGCATCAAGCAAACACAGGACAAGATGGTCTGTATTCTAATTGCAAGCTGTAACTTGTCCTTCTTTGTGATGCTAACCCATTCTCCTGGAGGAACAGAAAAGGATTAATTTAAAGTTTTATCTATTTGGAAATTTATTGGCATAACTCCCTATGTGGTCATCCTTATCCAAAATAAGAGGTTCTTTTTTCTAGTTTAACAGTGGTTCCCAACCTTTTTGAATATAAGGGCCCCTTTTTAAATGTCAACAAATTTTATGGACCCCCAAATGATAAGAGTTGTTATCAGGGACTGACTCCAGGCAGCAGTGCTGCAGAAGGGCAGTGGAGGTACCTGGGTCCCACCTGCTTCCAAGGGGTGGAGACATACCCAGGGTGTAGCTGCTCACAGCAGGCGAATTTAGAGCTCTCTCCAACATGGATCACTGCCTGGCTGCAGGTGGGGCCGGATGTATTCATGGACCCCTTGCAATAACCCCATGGACCCCCAGGGATCCCTCGACCACAGGTTGGGAACCATGGTTTATACTGCTTCCAAAGTGATGCAAACTAAACCAGAAAAAAGAACTCTTATTACAGTATACAGGTGTCCACACTGGGAGTTATTCCAGTGTGGTTGTACCATTATAATTATTTAGATAAATTTTAACAATGTAAACAAGCCCTCGGGCCAGATTTTTTTAAATTTTGTTTTCTTTAACTGGCAGGTCAGTTAATGTTGCTTAGGTGTTTGTTGTCTTCGATAAGGTTGCAAAACACCCTCCCGGCCTGAACCTCCCTCCCCCTGGCATCTGCAAATTTCACAGACTTCAATGGGATTTATGGATGCTTAGAACTCTTATAAATTGGGCAGCTTGATTTAAAAATATGAATGATTCATAAACAAGGTGAGGGTCTTAAAATTATTTTCAGCAAACTGCTGTCCCTTTGCCTTTAAAAGCATTGGTCAAATGTATGGTAGCGTAAGCAGACGCAAGTCTACATTTAACTTGTTAGCTTTATAATTATCTTCAGTCTGGAAATGTCTTGATGACTTCCTGACAGGCATACACACCATTCAGAAATTTCTGCTGATGTATGATGGGTTGAGTAGAAATGAGCACTCTGTTCTGCTGAATGACCTTATTAGAAATACTTAAACTTCTTTTTACTTCCATTGCAATGATTTATTTGTGGGTATGAGCAGGGAGTAATGCATCAGATGGCACTGCTTGAGGTACATTGGCATTCAGAATCAGGATAGTTTAAAAGGAGGGTTGTGTAACTTTCATTGGACTATCAAGTTAGTCTTGCTTTTATTTCCACAACTGAGAATTACCAAAGTAAAATTTCTCATGTAACAATTGCTGTACATGCAGAAGAGAGAAAGGAAACAAACACTGTACATTGCATGAAGAGGTGAAGGTACAGTAGCATTTCACAGACACTGCCTTGTAGTTTTTATACCCAAAATTTGACCTAAAGTAAACATTAAAGAGAGTCTTCAGAATTCAATGCCTCTTGCTTTAAGTTCTACTCCACTGTTTCTTGAAAAGTCAAAAAAAATTGTACCTAAACCAAAATACCAACAGGAGCTGCTGACTAGTGTTCTCAAATGCTGTTTTCAGGGCTGTGCTAATCACCCCAATGAGTTTTGTGCCCAGTGAAATAAACTAGAAAGTCCATGTAATTTCAGTTTTTGTAAGAAACAAAGAAAATATAAAGTCCCACCCTGAAAGGATAGCATAATGGTGAAACAGTTATAGGTTTTTAAAAGTGACCCAGCCTGGATTAAATTTGGAGCTATAAGTTAAAAGTTTGAGTTCTAGATTTGACTTTGACACTCAACCCTTCTGTGGCTTTTGTATAAGCTATCGAATTTCTCAAGTTGGTTTTCTGCTGTGTAAAATGGGAGTAGTTCCAAGTAGCTCACAAAATGTTGTCTTAATATTTATGCAACTCTTTGAAAGTGTGACGTTTTTGTTTGCCTAGCAACAAGAACGTCTTCGGTTTCAGAGCTCATCCCTTCCTTCTGTTGTGTTCCTTATCTGAAGTTGCAACCCTCTGCATCCAAAATCAAAATTAATTGCCGTCGATGTCAGAGACATCATCATAGCTTCAGGAGGGGAGTAAGCAGCAGGGGAAATAGTATGTGAATGTGCATCTGAACTTCTTTGTATATTTAGTTTATATTGTATCTCTTTTTCTGAGAGTCTGGCTAAATCGCTACCATTTTTCCATTTTGATTCTGAACACAATAAGCTCAGTCCTCTGCTCTTGTCTGACCTCCATTTGGTGCTGCTTGGAATGGAGGCCCAAGTTGTTCCCAAGAGGCCTATCTACCAGCTAGATATGGCTGGAAAGCAAGGGTGCTGTGCTCTGCCGATGCCCCTGGGTAAATGAGGCTGCTAAGGGATGACATGGAGCTAGCTCTGCCAAGTTTGGAGGATTCTTCTATACAAAGCAAAGTCTCAGCTACATTTACAGATCCTTTGTTCTGTGGAAGTGGGCTGCGGGATTTGGTGCATTATTTCTAATAGCATTGCATATATAGCAACAGCCAAAGGAAATCTGTTCAGTCAAGATCAGTTATAGCAGACATCTGACTTAGAAAGCTTTTTTTAAAGCCATGCTGGACTAGTGCCATGCAAGTGAATAGCTATTCTCACCGCAAAATCTTTTGTCTGTCATATTGTGCATGTTTTCTAATAATACGAGCCATAATATTTTATATCACTGTATGTCCTACCTAGTGTCGTTGGGGTACAATTATACATTCCTTAATTCTGGTGTGTTGACAAGATTGATTCATTTGATGTGGTTAAATCTCATTGATGAGAGAGGAAGGATTGTCTGAGGCCCTAACCTGGGATGGTGGGGACCTGGATTCAATACCCTGCTCTGTCACAGACTTCCTGTGTGACCTTGAATAGGTCATACAGGGTAAATCTACAGTTCAGTGGGGTGTAATTCCCAGTTTGGTGGAGACACCTGCACTAGTTTTCATTGAGGTAGCACACTAAAAATAGAGTGTAACTGTGACAATCTTAGGGGCAAAAAGGACTGGCTAGCCTGAGTTCATCTGAGATGGTGGGAACATAGTTGGAATGACCTGTTCCTCCTGCCACTTGCACTGCCCCAGCTAAGCTCTGTTTCTAGCACACTAGCACAACCAGAGCTAGTCTAGGTGTGTCTCTGTAAGATGGGAATTACACTTCCAGTTCAAATGTGGACGTACCTTTCGTTTCTCCGAGTCTGAAGTTCCAATGTGTAAAATGGGGAGGAGGCTGCCTCCCTACCACAAAGAGGTATTGTATCAATAAATGTAGGGTTTTTAAAGGAACTTAGATGCTATGGTGATAGGAGTCATGCAAGCACCTCAAGTGGACAGAGAAGTGGTGTAGGGAAAATAAACTCTATCTACCACACACAGATGTATGGTACCTACTTAAATATTGTCTTTTGAGGAATGAGATCTTGAAGATGAACTGTAAAATGACTGATACTTTCCATTCTGAAGTTTAGGAAATTGTTTCATGCTGTGTTTTTGAGTACATCGTCTACAGTATTTTATCAGAAAACAGGTATGTTTTTACAGCTGTGTTCCTTGGGGGCTGTAGGGAGAAATGAATTATTATCATTTGGGTATTTATAACCACAAAGGCAGCGACACACATGCTTGGCAGAGCTGAAATGTGAAAATTCACTCTGTTGGCTAGGTGATATAAAACTCATTGTTAATTCAATCTCAGGGTGCTCCTCATCATTTCACAGTGGAGGAAGTCAGGGTTCAGGAAACGCTTATGCTTGCTTAATGCATGATGTCATTTGCGGTGTATATATAACTGAAAGCTGTACTCTTAGAAGAGAAAGTAGGGTATAATGGAAGAAATTTCAGGAGTTGGGGAAAAAAATTAATGGGTGCCTTGGGTCCATATTCTACAGTTCTTTGCAAATATATGTAGTCCTTCCAGGATATAATCAAGCATTTTCTTATTGCATAAGTAAATCTTTTAGAACTTGGATGATATCTTACAACATGGATCATACCAATGAATTCACTTAACAAAAAGGTCTGAATGGAATGTAAATTATTTATGAAGGGGGAGGTGATTATTTGATATGCTTTTCAAAGATCTTTTTCAAAACATTTTGCATGATGTGGATATCATTCTTTCCTTAAGGTGCATTTATCTCTTATTAGTAATGACAGTAGAGAGATATGGAAGTGCTGTAAAGAAAAATGGGTCATTTTTTATTTGAGTAATTGTTTCATAACTTGGGTGTTGTAAAAAGCCAAATGATTTAAAAAACACTTATGTAAATTTTGTACTGTCCTTCACAACTTTCCATTTTAACTGATGGTTGAATTTAACATCCATTTGCCTTATTTACTAATTTCACTTTCATGTCAGCTACAGTCACCCTGATGGGTGCTTCCCTTTAGATACATATGTGCCTGTGCAACTTTGATTAGAGATTTTTGTAAGTGTCTGTTTGGCTCATGCATGCACCCTATGTGTTCCTGAGGTCTGCACAGGGGCTGTGGAGGGCTGCATGGATGACCTGCCCTCGGCTTTTTCATAACTGCCTTTGGCCTGTTATGGAGCATAGAGTGCTCCTGTTCTCTTCACAACAGTTTAAATGTAGTTAGCATTGTCAGTGTTTGTTAGTCAGTTTGTTAAAAGTTGTTGGTGCTGTTGTTTATCCTTTTTGCTTTTCTCACATAAGAGGTTGTTCTGGACTTTATTCTGGAGTATACTGGGATCCCTGGGGTTTAATAGGTATCATTCCTGCCTTGATGCTGTCCCAGTCACTGACAGGTGTCCTTGCTGCCTCTGCTGTTTAGGAGACTCATCCCTCGCAAGTGTAAAATCAAAGCTTCTTCAAAAGTAAATCTCAGAAAAATAGGAAGAACCTCCAGCGATATAAACGGTATTGCACCATCCACCCCCAGGTCTTGGTTACCAAAAGCCTTAGGAGAGACAGCTTCTGCATCAGTGTCCATGTATAGAGATGTGTAATTTGAGTCTCTGGCTATCAGTAAGGAGACTAGGAGTACCAGCTCTCTTAAGAACTCTGTCACCCACCCACAAGAAGACTACAAAGATCTCAGGTTCCCAGGGAAGTTTCACAGAGGTTTTTGGAGGCTCTGGTGCTGGGATGGTATCAGAACTGTTCCTGAAGAGCCAGGCTACAAAATGGTATTTGGTACTAAGATTATTTTCTACTTTGGGTACCCCTGTTCAGACTAATGGAGACTTCCTCTAAGAGGTCTGCCCTACCTAAGATATCTCTGGTACCTATAGCAGTGTTGCATGACTGCAAAGTACTGGTGACATTTCATGCTTCTGTGGTACTGACGGACTCTGTCCTTGTCTATTCTCTTGCCAAGTGTGTGGTACCCACAACAAAGTTGATCTCCGCAGTCTTGCCAAATTGCCTTCCCTGCGCCATCAGTACCTTACCTCAGGAACTGAGGTATTCTAAGGACCTCCTTATTTCCAGTGAGGTGGAATAATTGTTGCTTTGTGATATTGGACATCTATCCAAACCAAAATCCACCCAGTCACTGACTCTTCTTTATTGAGGCCACCTTACTCAACAACTTTCTACCATCCAGGGTGATCAGTAGTCAGATCCCCTGTATTATGCTGAGGAAAACTTTTTGGGTTCACAGATACTGGTATAGAGCTCTCCTGGGTGTTCTTGGTGTCATTGTTCTTGTGCACACACTGACATGATGGAGGAAACAAGAATGCAGCTTCTGTCCACCTGGTATGACCAACCCCCCTCCTGGCTCTATGGACCCTCCCTTGTGGCCTTGTAGGAATCCTCCAACGCTATCATGCAGTTTGACAGCCTCTGCTCTCTCACAGATGGAGCATAAACAGACACATTCTCTTCAGCCACCATGACAACCATAAGAAGAAAGCTTTGAGGAACAGGAATCAAGGGCTGATAAGGAGGGTTCTCCCTCTTTTATAAATATATCATTGTCAGCACCTGATGAGGTTGTTCTCTTTCCACTGCCAGCTATAGTGGATGACTTCAGTGAGTTTCAAGGACTGAAAGTGCATTGTTGATGTGCTTGAAGCTCTATTAGAGGACGTCCAGGATTCACATAAACTCCTGAACATTTCACACACCGGCTTTTCTATGGTAGCCATGTATGTCAATTAAGCATTATTGGAGCCTGCTAAGGCCATGTGGCAGATTCCAGTAACTGCCCCACCTCCTTGCAAGAGTGTGGATAAAGAGGGTGGCACTATGTTCCAGCCAGTTTTTATTTTTTCATCCTGTGCTGAACTGCCTGGAAATAAATGCAATTACGGAGTGTGGCACATAACACAGTGCTAAGTCTGCTCCTTACAGCAAAGATCCAAAGAGCTCTGACTTCTTTGATTGCAAAGTGGACAAGGAGAAAATTTTATAGTTTCAAATAGTGAAAATCGGGTAGCTATATCAAAATGACTGTTTGGTCTACAATATATTTAATGACTTACTGACCATCTACCAGAGGAGCACTGTGTTCAGTTCAAGGCCATTATATAGGAGCACCAACTTTTAGTCAGACCACCATTGGAAGCCTCCTTAGGTACAGCTAGTACTGTAGCTGAAATATTCCCACTGCAGTTATGATGCATCTTAGTTACGGCTACTGGGCTTCTTGAGGGAGGTGTAGAGAACTGTTGAGGAACTTCCTTTTGATGCTCATTCTTTGATTGCGGAATCTACAGACGACTTCCCTCACACCTTGAAAGATTCAAGGACTGCTCTACAATTACCTCAAAAGCATTATCCCTACAAACAGAAAGAAGTGCACCAAGCCTTTGGATGGTCCAGAGATCTTGTTCAGCTTATTATTCTATTTTTGGTGCCACTGACTTTGCAATCAAATTGATGACTTCAGGGTTAACAATGTGCAGGACTTGCTCATGAAATGCAATAGACAAATCAAGACTTCTCATCTGGGGGATAACACAGCTACTCACCCTCCTGAGGGGGAGAGGCAGCCAACCAGGGTTTCCAGCCCTTTGTAGGGCGAGACCTCCAAGTCTTTAGTCCCTTGTCAGGGCAAAGTCACAAAGTCTTCGGCCCTTCGTAGGGCGGTACCGCCAAGTCTCTAGCCACTTGGCAGGGCAAAGTCACAACCCAAGCCTTTAGGATATAGGGGGAATGGCAGGGCCACCTCTAGGGTCCGCAAACCACAAGGGCATGTGGAGTGGGGAGGGGAATCTGTGGAGGCACAGGGTCACACAACTCCACTGCGTCCCAGCCCAGGTCAGTGGGATCCTGGCTGCAACACGCTGACCCTGAGGCATGGCGCATAGCAGAGGGTTGAGACCCATGCTCCCCTGGGTCACTCCTGGACCCATATCATGGCAGTACCTCATCCCGTTGTCTCTTCGTGATAATCGCCCAGGGGTAGGTTGTAGAAGTGCTCCATCTCATTGGGCGGTGGCAGGTCTGGTAGCCCCTCCAGTTCATTGGCAGATGGCAACTCCTCCAGGTTGCATATCTTGGAGGTCAGGGGTTCCTTCACAGCCAGGGGTAGTTCCTCCAAGTCAGAAGAAGTGGGCAGAGGCTTGGGGTCTCCAGCAGGAGGTGACTTGTGGGCACCAGCAGGCCTCCCTCCTAGCGACTCCTCCTCCAGGGCTTGCAGTGGCCCAGGGCTTGGGCATCACCTCCTAGTCTCCAGCTGTGGGCTGCTGGGGCCCAGGTCTGTAGACCAGAGCCCGGCTTTGCCACAGGGTCAGGAGAGAGCACAGGTACATCCTTCCCCTTCGGTGGCTTGAGCTGAACTGAGCTGGCTGCCTCCCTTTTTATACTTCCTGTCCCCCTCTGCTTCTGGCTTGATTGACAGGTTGTTCCTGGCTCCACCCCCCTGCAGTCAGGCAGATCCTTCCCGGCTATCCCCGAGGGGGCCATGCCTTCCTGCTACAGGGATCGCTACTTTTCTCAGAGCAAACGGATGCTAGACTGCACAGCTTTAAGGACTCTAAGGCAATCTTGAAATCCCTGAGACTTGATGTAGTAGCAGGATCAAGAAAGCAGTCCGGGCTGCAGTAGGTGAGCTGTTACTTCTCTCACGCTGCCAGGCAGGACCAAGAGAGGAGAAAGAGCAGAGGGTTCAGGCTCAAACTGCCTCTCCTAACATCCTCAGCAGGACTTACACAGACAAAAGCATCCAGACACTTAGGATATTGAAAGCACTCATTTTGATGAGATGCTTGAGGCCAGCTTCATAGTTCCCTTACATTGGCTCCCGATACGCTCCCTTGTTCACCAACCACTTCTCCTACTTCCTGGATGCTTGCATGCAGATCATTTCTGACTTTTGGGTTTGCCATATCAGAGAACTTGGTTACACCATCTGATTTCTGTCAACCCCACCTTCCTACCCTGTTTCCTAGTTCCTCTTTAGGGACCTTTCTCATAAGCATCTGTTGGAATAAGGAGTCCAATATCTCCTTTGGGTGGAAAATTGAAAGAGGTTCCTTTTCACTAGAAAGGAATAGGGTTCTATTCCTGCTACTTGCTAATTGTGAAAGCCAAGGGAAGGGAGTCTCTGACCTATTTTAGGCCTGGTTCATCTCAACTGTTGGTTCCCAACCGCAATGGGAGAAGGAGACACCGGACTCAGTAGTTCTAACTGAGAAATGGGTTCGTTTATTTAGTGCAACAATGGGGAAAATTTTTCAATGGATAATCACAGTGACAGCTTAGTAACAACACTTGTTTCAAAGCATCAATTGAGGTAGCAATCAACAACTAAAACAGCAATCTTACAAGACTAACTGAGGTAGCAAATCTATATAAGTAACACAGCAAAACTGCAAGGTATTTGCAACAAAGTAAAACTTCTAGGTATTCACAATGAAACAAAATTGCAAGGTAAAACAAACTGCAAAGTACTCGTAGGGGATTTTTATATACATACCACAACCCAGGCACCACTAACCAGCAGCATGAACACAAGGGGCATGGTAAGGGACACGACACGAGCTAGCTTTCCTCGGGAGATCCAACCGTCAGAGTGATCAGTTCCAGTGGGTAACACGTGAACATCCATAACTTTTGCCAGTTGGCATCTCCTTTTTATAGGATTTTTAGCTCGGTGTTTTTCTGGTCCCCACACTAGGGGAGGGTTTGTCATATTAGTGGTTCCCACGATTGAGTTAGTAATTTTCCAGCTAAGTTTCAAATTCCCAGGTGGGTCATAAATTCCCAGGTGGGTCCAGATTCCCAGGTAGTCATAAATTCCTAGGTAAGACCCAATTTTCAGGTGGTCATAAATTCCTAGGTGGGTCCCAATTCCCACCAGGTTAGTGCCTTTGAGTTATGCTAGTCTGTAGTCTCCCAGATTCCAGGCCAGAGCCCCCCACGCTGTTCATAAGGGGTTTTTTAGGGTGCGCTTGGTGGCGAATGGGGTGCCCGGGCAAGCAGCCTCTTATTATTACATTGGGCACGAACATCAACCAATATTTCAATTTCCCATAGTTTCACAGGGTCGTCTTGGCATCCATCTTTCCCTTGCGGATCCTAGGGAATGGTATGCTGCCCTTTATTTAAAGGATGTTTTGTTTTTATTAATAATTGAATAGAACTTTAAACTAGGTTCAACGGGGGAAGGAGACCAAAGCCCACAGGTAAGTGGCAATGTGGGAGATCTGGGAGAAGGGATGGAACTTGGGGGGTGTTGGGACTGTAGTACCAGGAATAAAAGAGAAGGTGGTTGGAACATGGGGGGGGAAATCAAATAATTGTCTTAAATGTTCCATTGAAGTGCCAACACATGAGGAGAGTGGGGGAGGAGGACTCCAAGAAAAAATGCAAGGAGGTATATGTAATAGAATTGAAAACCAAACTGACAAAGTAGGGCAAGTGACCGGGTATCTTAGGTGCCTATACACTAATGCGAGGAGCCTGGGAAATAAACAGGAAGAATTGGAAGTAGTAGTGCAGACAAGGAACTATGATATCATAGGAATAACGGAGACGTGGTGGGATAGTCTGCATGACTGGAGCTCTGCCATGGATGGGTATAAACTGTTCAGGAAAGACAGGCAGGGAAGAAGAGGGGGAGGAGTAGCACTATATGTAAAAGAGCTCTATGACTGCTCAGAGCTCCATTATGGAAGCGGACGCGTGCCAATAGAAAGTCTGTGGGTTACACCGAGAGGCAAAAACAACACGGGGGATGTTGTGGTGGGGGTCTGCTATAGACCACCAGACCAGAAGCAGGAGGTGGATGAGGTGTTCTATGGACAACTAGTGGAAGCTTCTAGATTGCAGGCCCTGGTGCTGATGGGGGACTTCAATTACCCTGACATCTGCTGGGAGGCCAATACAGCAGTGCATGGGCAATCCAGGAAGTTTTTAGAGTGTGTTGGGGACAACTTTCTAGTACAAATGCTGGAGGAACCAACTAGGGGCCTTGCACCTCTCGACCTGCTGCTCACAAACAGGGAAGAATTGATCAGGGAGGTAGGGGTAAATGGCAAGCTAGGCAGTAGTGACCATGACATGGTTGAGTTCAGGATGCTCATTAAAGGAAGGAAAGAAGCAAAACAAAGACCCTGGACTTCAAAAGAGCAGATTTTGGGTCCCTCAGGGAACTGATGGGCAGGATCCCTTGGGAAGCTAATCTCAAGGGGAAAGGAGTCCAAGAAAGCTGGTTATATTTTAAAGAAACCCTGCTAAGGGCACAGGAAGTTGCCATTCCAATTAGGAGAAAGAATAAACATGTGAGGCAGCCAGAATGGCTTAGGCGAGAACTCTGATCTGAGCTTAAACATAAAAAGGAAGCTTACAGGAAGTGGAAGCTTGGTCAGATGACCAAGGAGACTTATAAAGACATTGCTAGGGACTGCAGGGATAAAATCAGAAAGGCCAAAGGACAAATGGAGCTGCAGCTAGCGAGGGATGTAAAGGATAACAAGAAGGGGTTCTACAAGTATGTTAATAACAAGAAGAGGATCAGGGATGGTGTAGGTCCCTTGCTGAATGGGGCAGGCATCTTCGTGACAGAGGATGAGGAAAAAGCTGAAATGCTCAATGCTTTTTTTGCTTCAGTTGTCACAGGCAGGTTCAGCTCCCAGCCCACTACCATGGGTATGGCAGATTGGAGAGAAGAAGAGAGGCCCTTGGTGACAGAAGGTCAGGTTAGGGACTGCTTAAAGAAGCTGGATGTGCACAAGTCCATGGGGCTGGACAAACTGCATCCAAGGGTGCTGAAGGAATTGGCCGATGAGATAGCAGCACCGCTGGCTGTTATCTTTCAAAACTCATGGAGAACAGGGGAGGTGCCAGAGGATTGGAAAAAAGCAAATGTAGTACCTATTTTCAAGAAAGGGAAAAAGGAGGATCCGGGGAATTACAGACCAGTCAGCCTCACCTCAATCCCTGGCAAAATTATGGAGCAGATTCTTGAAGAATCCATCTTCAAACACTTAGAAGAAAATAAAGTGATCAGGAACAGTCAGCATGGATTTACCAAAGGTAAATCATGTCTGACCAATCTCATTTCCTTCTATGAGCAGATGACTGGTTTTCTGGATGCAGGAAGAACCGTTGATGTGATATACCTTGATTTTAGCAAGGCTTTTGATACAGTTTCCCACAGCATTCTCATTGGCAAATTAAAGAAGTATGGGTTGGATAGGTGAACTATAAGGTGGATAGAAAACTGGCTAGATCACCGGTTTCAGCGTGTAGGAATCAATGGTTCCATGTCTAGCTGGCAACCGGTCACGAGTGGTGTGCCCCAGGGGTCGGTCCTGGGGCCAGTTCTGTTCAACATTTTCATCAATGATCTGGATGATGGAATAGACTACACTATCAATAAGTTTGCGGATGACACCAAGCTGGGGGGCCAGTAGACATGTTGGAGGGCGAGGACAGGATTCAGGGAGACCTAGATAAATTGGAACAGTGGGCCAATAAAAATCTTATGAAGTTCAATAAGGACAAGTGTAAAATCCTGCATGTGGGATGGAAAAACCCCATGCACTGCTACAGGCTGGGGAACATTCAGCTAAGTAGCAGCAGTGTAGAAAAGGACGTGAGGGTCATGGTGGATGGGAAGCTGGAGATGAGTCAGCAGTGTGCTCTTGCTGCCAAAAAGGCCAATGGCATACTGGGCTGCATCAAAAGAAGTATTACCAGCAGATCAAGGGTTGTGATCATTCCCCTCTATTCTGCACTGGTGAGACCACATCTAGAATACTGTGTTCAGTTTTGGGCTCCCCACTACAAAAAGGACAGGGACATGCTAGAGAGAGTTCAGAGGAGGTCAACCAAAATGATTAAAGGGTTGGAGCACAAGCCCTATGAGGAAAGACTGAAAGCATTAGGCTTATTTAGTCTGCAGAAGAGAAGATTGAGGGGGGATTTGATAGCAACCTTCAGCTACTTGAAGGGATGCTCTAAGGAAGATGGAGCTCGACTGTTCTCAGTGGTAACAGAGGACAGAACAAGGAGCAATGGTCTCAAGTTGCAGTTAGGGAGGTCGAGGCTGGATATTAGAAAAAACTTTTTTACTAGGCGAGTGGTGAAGCATTGGAATGAGCTGCCTAGGGAGGTGGTGGAGTCTCCATCTTTGGAGGTGTTTAAGGCCCGGCTGGACAAAACCATGACTGGGATGGTTTAGTGGGAGTGGTCCTGCCTCTGGCAGGGGGTTGGACTAGATGACCTATGAGGTCCCTTCCAACCCTAGGATTCTATGATTCTATGATTCTAACTTTTGAATAATAACATTGATAATGGCTAAATTCAATATCTTGTGTTCACTAGTCTTTCTTGGTGCTGAACTGGTTTTGCTTTTGAAAAAGCCATCTGAAAAAGACAACAGAACTTGTTGTGGCTTCTCAGGGAAGCTTCTGTTTTAGTTAAATACTATGTTTTATTCACATTTGTTTGACCCATTTTACAGTGTATACTACATGTTTCATGGGAATGAACCTTTCTTCCATATTGCAACCCTGTGGTTACTATAGTATTGTTAGCTATATTAATTTTTATGAGGTATACCTTTAGTTTTGTGCTTGCAGAGTTTTTCATGTACCTATCAGTGTTAATGTTGTTGTCTGCCACTATAAGGGTCATTATTCCTAGTACTGCTAATCTTGTTGTGACCCAAGTCCTCCCTATACCATCTCCCTATTGCTTTTATTACAGAGGTGCATTGTCTCTGTATTTTTCACTTTGCAGCTCTCTTAGCTGCTGTTGTATTAATGTAAAAGGATTTAGAGTTTATTTCCCTGCTGTTTGGGTTTTAGCAGTTTCTGCCACAGCCACAACTTCTGTCTTTAATCATTGTTTAAAAAGATGTTGAACTTCATAAAAACATTGAGGTAGTCAAATGATAAAATACTAAATAATAAAGACAGATACCATCACCTACATGTGTTTGGACTGAGGGAGCAGAGGGAGAATTTAACAAAGATTACCAGCAAGTATCAATGGCTGCTTAAAAAATGCCTGTCAGTTTTTTGCATCTTTTAAAGAGAGCCTTAAATGAATTTTTAGTGGAATTTTTAAAAAGTCGATTCATTTTCAAACGATCCAATGGGTTTTCATAAACCAAGTGTTCAGGTTATTAAATTTGGAGTGCTTATGCAAAGATTTATTCGCATTTCTTTAAATACTCTGCCCTACACTACTTGTGTTGCTGTAATTTTTACACAAACAGTATTTAGATTACGTTTCTTACTTGTACATTGGAGGCAGCCAAGTTCAAATGGAAACCCCTTATTTCCTTTTAGCAATTTTGATGAAATTGTATATAGTCAAATAATATAAATCAGATTCTTTCTGCCCACAGCAGTAATTTACAATTGATTATTTTCATATGGCTTCTTTGGGAAAATGGCCCCTTTCCCTTCAGAATGACTGTTAAGTTTTTGGGGACAAAAGCCTGATGGTGGTAGTTGTCACCGCCTGACCTCACTTGCATAATTTGTGTGACTCCCAAGGTTCCACCTGTGACACTGCATTGAGTTGTATAGCCATAACTAGGGTTGATTATGAAACTAAGCATTTTATTCTCCCTTCTACATTAGCCTGCTTAATCTCTTCAGCACTCTGTAAAGCTCTTAATGTCTGCATAAATGCTACAAGGAGTTGTGTGGCACTTCAAGACTAACAGATTTATTTTTTGCATGAGCTTTCGTGGGAGAAAATCCCACTTCCTCAGATGCTTCGAAGATGGGTGAACTTACAGGAAAGAATGAAAGCTTGCATATTAATTTGAGTTCAGCTGTTTCTCTTTGAAGTCTTGATGTCCCAGGTACATCTCTAACGACAGTCATTAACAAATCACAATGGCATAGACCACATTAGTAGATGAGCAGGTAAATGAGCCTTTGACGGAGTAGCAGGCTTGATTAGGACCTATGATGGTATCTGTTGTGCAGATATGTGGGCAGACTTGGCAGCGTGGTTTTTTGCAGGGGTGTGTGCCTGCTTCAGTGTTTCTGTTGTTAGATCTGTAGTTGCTGGTGAGAATCTGTTTAAGATTAGGGGGCTGCCTATAAGCAAGGAATGGTCTGTCTCCTAACGCTTGAGAGAGAGAGGGATCATCTTTTAGAATAGGCTGTAGGTCCTTAAGGATCTTTTGCAGAGGTCTGACTTGAGGATTGTATGTGGTGACTAGTGGTGTTCTGTTGCTTTCTTTCTTGGGTCTCTCCTGCAGTAGATGACTTTGGGGAACCCTTCTAGCTCTTTCAATTTGTATTCTTACTTCCCCTGGTGGGTACTGTAGTTTCAAGAATGCTTGATAAAGATCCTCAATATGTCTGTCTCTGTCTGAGGGATCAGAGCAGATGCGGGCACACACCCCTGCAACAACCACACTGCCAAGTCTGCCCACATATCTGCACAACAGATACCATCATAGGTCCTAATCAAGCCAGCTACTCCATCAAAGGCTCATTTACCTGCTCATCTACTAATGTGGTCTATGCCATCACGTGCAAGAAATGCCCCAACACCTTATATATTGGACAAACAGGAAGATCACTGCGTTAAGAGACTGAAAGAGCACAGAGCTGATATCAGAAATCAAAGAAGAAAGAAATCAGTTGCTGAGCACTTCCATCTTCCTCATCACTTGATGACTGATTTGTAAATGACTGTCGTTTAGAGATGTACCTGGGACATCAAGACTTAAAAGAGAAACAGCTGAACTCAAATTAATATGCAAGCTAAATTCTGTGAAAGCAGGACTTAATTGAGACTATGGGTTCTTTTCCCATTACAAAGGGTAATTTGACTTCAGGCTTCCCATGGTTTGAGCCTGAAAACTGCTCTGATTTGCTGTTACTGTATGACCTGATCCTATGTTTTACACCCCCTTGCATTTAGTTTCATTCCTTTCTGTAAGTTCACCCATCTTCGAAGCATCTGTGGAAGTGGGATTTTCTCCCACGAAAGCTCATGCAAAAAATAAATCTGTTAGTCTTAAGGTGGCACACAACGCCTTGGTTTTTTTTACTGGACTAGACTAACACGGCTATCCCTTTTGAAATTGCATAAATGTTCACTTTAACTCCCCTCTTTCTGTAAATTGCTCATTTTCCAAAGTGACACATTACTCAGCTACTCAACTGACTCTTTTCTTGAAGGCTCTGAGCTCATCTTTGTGCTTCTAGCTATTATTAGTGTTTTCATTCTGATTGCCAAATGGTCTTTAAAAAATAACTTTTAGTAGCATTTAAAAAATCTTTACTATGCTTTGCCTGGCATTCTTTTACTGTTGTATCTAGGTATTTTTATTTCCTGTATGTTGTTGAATTTCTATTTAGGAGATAATTTTCAATTATGATTTAGTATTTTAGGTTTGGTTTTCTTTTTTTTTTTTTTATTTCTTGTTTATTATTATTCACTGTATCTCCCCATGATCTCCGTCTTCCCATATCACTTCCAAGGAAGTCCACAGGGACCTCCATTGGATCTAACCCACTTTTCCAGTGCCTTGATAGACTTTTAAATTTACCCTTTGCAATGCCATTGCTGAGCTGGTTGGTTGTGATTTTTTTGATAGCAAAGCTGTACGTATTATAAACTATGCCAATGGTTCCCAGCCTTTTTGAGTATGAGGACCCCAGTTTAACATCAAAAAATTTTGTGGACCCCCAAATGATGATAGCTGTTATTGGGGACTGACTGCAGGCAGTGGTACTGCAGAAGGGCAGCGGAGGACTTGGCCCCCGCCAGCTTCTAAGGGGTGGGGACAGATCTAGGGTGTGGCTACTCACAGCAGGCAAATACAGTTCATTTAGACTCTAAATTATAGAGCCCTCTCCAACATTGATGGCGGGGCAGCAGCAGCTGGGGCCAGATCTGGCCTGTTGTGCCTGTGGCCAGCTGGCTGCCAGCGGCTGCGGCCAGATGTATTCACGGACCCCTTGCAATAACACCACAGACCCGCTGGGGTCCCTGGACCACAGGTTGGGAACCACTGAACTATGTGTTCCCTGCTTCAGGCAGATGGAGCCCAGGTCATGGCACCACTAGGTTGGAGTTTCCTCAGAGACCTCTTTGCGCTTGATTTTTCTACCTCAGATCTCAGTTCAACTCCAGATTTCCTCACTTAGGTATCTTTATTTGGGCATGCAGTAAAGCAACTCCAAATTAATTAGACTGAAAACCTGGGTAGTGGTTATATGTACCACACAGCCAAAGTTGCACAGAAAATCTTTCTATAACTCATTTTTAAATTATGTTGCTTTTACTATAGATAACTACACATTTGGAATTGACTTGATTCTTTGGTAGGAGGCAATGCCTGTACAGCACGCTTTGTCCGTGCACTGGCCAGGCACAATTTACTCATTACTTTCTCTTACATTGCAGGCTTACCTCATCCATTGTTGTTTTGTCTAATGTGAATGTTTTCTTCTGTGTTCTCCCTTATCTTTGCTAGCTGAAACGTTCTGTCTCTTAGCTTACTGAGCCATTTACCCATCTTAGTTAGCACAGGCATTCTGTTTCCAGCCTGCTTAATTCATTTACCTCCCTAATCTGGTCTCCTAAAAAATGAAGCTTCATTTATATATAATGACTTGTGTCAAGGCAGGTCTATAGTATTCAACCTAATATTTCACAATTTTTCTGGTTTTAGGACTATCTATTAAGGAATATTTGTTCTATGTGCTCTGTGGAACATTGAGCTTACTCATCCATCATACGAGCAAACTCAATTGAAGTGTAAGCAGTAGCTCCCTTTAATCTGATTTCTAAATCACTAATTAAGGGAATTGCCACATATGATAGGTTGGTACTTTAATAGTGTGATTTGTTTTTGAAATATTTTATTAATAGGTTTGTCACTAAGACTTTCTCTGGTTTGGTTTGGTAAGCATATCTGTTCCATGTACTTTTTTGTCGCCCTTTTTAATGCCTAGGAACTGGATGCTGTACAATCAAGAGTAAAACCACAACACTTCTTGGTGGTTCCTTGCCCTCACTGGCATCTTCCCTGCCCACCCCCAGTATGTGTCCATATTGATCTTGGAGTTCACTTTTATGGGTCTGACCACTGGCACCACTAGACAGAAGCATGGTTGAGGGTGACTGAGTTAATGATGGGAAGGGATAAATGTTCTGGGCTATATGGATTCCTCCGGGTCCTTGATATCCTCAAAAGAGAATAATGATACCTGCATTGACAAGAATTGTAGCATCTTCTTGGATTCACTGGGTCTCAGGCTTACACAGGCCCAGCTTGTAGGGAGGTGAACCCAGCCCTGGAAGTTCTAATGCTCCTATATTTTGTGTGCAGCTCTGGTCTCTCTTTTACAGGAGAGGAAGATGAGAAGATGTTTTCATTGCTATATATAGATATATACACACAGATACAATCTGTTGGTGTCTCAAGAGTGAAATGTGTTTGGGGACTAGCTGATACTCTAGTTTTTGTCACTGGTCTGAGTAAGGAAAGCAAGATAAAAATGATGAATTGGCTTTTAAATAGCTTATTTTGCCATTATATGGAAATAACAATTGGGTTCAGTTAGCTTTAGAAGTTTCGAAGTAATTTTGTCACAGGCCAAATGATGAATGAGCTCAATGTAACTTTTAAAATACAGAAACAGAATTATGGATTACATTAGTCATTGGCCTAGCAATCCTTACAAATCCTTTAACAAACAGGTTTTAATATGCATGTTGCTCATACCTTGAAGATGTGGTTATAGAAAAATGCTGAGTGGAAAATTACATTAATTTTATCAACAGATCAGTTCCCATGAGAATTTTCTAGCTGAGATCTATTAAAAATATATTTTACCTCTCCTGCTTAATGTTGCTTTGCTGGTTCAGGTGCAGGGAAGTTCCTTTTTACCCTCTGCCTCATCAGCACAATTGTCCATTATGTCCCAAGTTCAGAATCTTTATTATTGATGAAGTTAGAAAGAATGCTGCTTGACTTCCAGGTGTGACGTCAGGCTGAGTTAGCTAGGTTAGTAGTGCTCTTCTTCACATGTGCAAATTTGATGTGGAACCTACTAAAAACAATAGATGTAGAACTCCGCAATGCTTCTGACACCGCAGTTGCCCCTCAGAGCTGAACCACACTTTGAGTATGCTGCCAGGACGATGGTGTGCTGAGACGGTGTTGAGAATGAAGGTGGCCCAGAAGGTGACAAATTGTGAAATTAAGCTTGGAGGCTCAGAATTCTAGCACTGGCTTTCGCTTGGATGTGATTTCTGGCCTTGAATAAGTGAAATAGCCTATTTGCCTCAGTTTCTGCCAGGGGTGGTGACACTTGTGCACTTCACAGGTTCATAGTGAGGACTAATGTTTGTCAATACTTGGCAGGAGGAAAGTATTATTTAGATGTGAAATGTTACCATCTAAATTTCAAAAGATGCTGTTTCAGTTTTTGTAACTCTAAGGAGAGCTTGGTGCATAAGCAATCTAGTCAGTTTTCACCAAGATCCTGCCTCTTAAGCTATTTTTTTTTTTAAGCTAAATTGTGTGGTAAAAAGGTATGGAGTTGCTTGCCCGGTATCTCTTGATGAGTTGGTTGCTCAGTCCCAGCAAGAGTCTAAAATCTTGTGTTTCCATCAATTGTTGTTATAACTTGTTCTCACACCTGCCTTGTCTCTTTCTTGTTTCTCAGGTAGTTTTGGCTCCCTGGATGAGTTTTAGGTTTATTTAAGGATTCTTTGTGTCTATTCAGAATATTTGTCATCTGTAAAGTGTCCAGTACTTGGTGCCTAATCCCATGGTGGAAGTACCTGGACATACTTTCAAGGTGGGGCCTTAGTGAACTGATAGGCTTTAAGCTGCAGTCAGTAGTCTTATGAATTCAAAGGTGCTGTATGGAATCTTCCTTTCTCTCTGCAGGTCAGTAGGCAATGTTGATGCACAAGTTTCTAAGTAAGAGGCATTTCAGAAAAGTTGATAGATACTGCAAATTTGAGACTTCGGTTGCTCCCTAGAAGAAAGCAAAACTGCTTTGGTGGGTGGTTTTTAATTTTGTTGTTGTTGGGGCTCCTATGTCCCTTAGCTTGTCTCAACTGCACTGTTGATCAAAAGAAGCAAGCAAATCCAGTTTTTGTTAAAGGCTCATGTAACAAGGTGTGCAGAGTTAAGAGCTAACTCAGCACCCTTGTAACTCTAATATCACAAATGTAGGTTAAGTTGGAATTAGCTGGAAGATTAATTAGCCGAGCAGAGCTACATTTGAGGGACTAATTTAAATGGTGAAGCAACCCCAGCAGCTGGGATCATATAACTTGAAAGGAAGGAAGTGCTGGCGAGGAATTCTTTCAAGCTCTGAAGAAGCTTGTCTCTTTCACCAACAGAAGTTGGGTTGACAAAAGATATTACTCATGTATGTTGCGTCTATAGTATCCTGGAATCAACCCAGCTACAATAACACTGCAAAGCTGAATGATAAAATATCATTTCTGTATTAAAATCTATGCTTTTATCCTTGTGTTGTTGCTTTTCTTCCTGGCAAACATCAATTCTCTCCTCTGATCCCCACCGTGGTTTGTTTTACTTCCTTTCTTGTGCACCAGCCTGCTGAGCAGTGCCAGCAGAATCCTTGCAAATGGCTTTCATCAATGAACCTGTGCTTTCTCTGTTTAGTGATGCAGCAGCTCAGTACAGGAAGAAATTGTACCCAACATAAGAGGGGGGGCAAATCCATCTGAAATCCTGTGAAGACTTAAATTCGCTCAGAAGCTGTTACTGGCTTGTTATCAGAAAATCTTGGGAGGGCAGATTTTGTTGTTGCTGGGTTGGGTTCCCCCCCTTAAACAATTATTGGGAATCTGGCTGAGATTCCCGTCACACAAAAAGTGAGGTCAAATTCTGGACCCGAATGGCAGGACAATATCCCATTCACTGTGGTATTAAAGGCAATAACAAAGCATTGCTATCTCTGTTAACCTTCTACATTAGAAGCCTGCCAACGTTTTGTCATGTACCGTGAAGGGCACTTTTAGTATCAGACCTCCTGCAGTGATCACATGAGTCATTACTCTGGAGATGCCACACGGGCTTTTGTCTCCTCTTCAATATCGAGTAGAGGGAAAAAGGTTCAGTCAACCTTATTTTAATTTGAATAACTTCTTTTTTAAAAAAAAAAAAAAAGATAAAAAAGGAACTCGATATAATGGTCCAGATCTTGGCTGAAGCAAAGAGCACAGTGCAGCTTAAATAAAGGAGGTGCAAAGGTGGCTTTAAGACGTACAGTTCTGCAGTTCTGAGTTGCTTGTGAGCCAGTTTGGTTCTTCTACTGTGTTTTTATGCTGAAAGGCTAATTAAGAGGGTTCTTCTAATTTGCAGTAACTGTCAGTGGGATAGGTTTTGTCTGTAGGGTATTGGGCTGGGACTCAGGGACCTGGGTGCAGTTTCTGGCACAGTATCTTAATCGATTCCCATTCTGTGCATTATGGGGATCCCACTTCTCTATTGCATGGGGTGCTGATGGTACATAAAATCTAGTAATGATGATTGTGAGGCTTTCAGATACTACAGTGATGAGGGGCATATAAGTAACTAGAAAGAGAGGGCCTCCAAGGGGTTGATGTGGGAACTAAGGATCATCTGAGCTAGGGAAGCATGAACCGTGGCCTCTTTCTTCACTTATGCTACACGAACTCAAACACCACATCCCCCTACAGTAGGGTGATTGCTTTTTCTCCCATTGCCAGCTATGATTCCTTTATGGCCACGTTGCAGTCATGATGCAGTGTAAAGCAGTTGCATTGCAACACACAGTTGGGTTGCTATTTGCCAATTCAATGTACTACTGCTGCTGTGCATCTTCTCAAATATGGTGGTGTGTGGCTCTGCCTCCTGGGATTTGAGAAGTCTTTCATTCTGTACCAGGAACTGTGCTAAAGCAAGGTATGTCATGTTCACCACTTCTCCAGAGCCACAGAGCCAGTTGTTTTATCATGGAAGTTGAGCCAGATTGGTTAGACGTGACTTGCCCTTGGTGAATTTGTGTTGGCTGTTCCCGGTCATCTTACTCTCCCCTTGGTGCTTCAAACTGATTTTTTGAGGACCTCATTCATGATTTTTCCAGGGACTGGGTTGAGTCCTGTATTTCCCAAGATCCTCTTCCTCTTGTCTTTTGCAGATGGGCGCTATATTTGTCTGTTTTCAGTTGTCAGGGGTCTTCCCCACTCACCATGAGTTTTCAGAGATCATGGTCAATGGCTCCGTCATCACATTAGCCAGCTACTTCAGCATCCTCAGATGCAGTGTCAAGCCCCACACTTGTGCATGTGCAGCTTTTTAAAAAGGTTCTGAACCAGTTTTTTCACCGTTGAGGGTTGTTCACTTCTTCACTGTTCTGTGCTGCCCAGTGCCAAGAGTGTAGGAATGGGTGGGCCCAGGTGGGCAGGGGCCTTCCCACTTGGCCCTGAGGCCCACCCATCTTAGCCTCTTGCAGTGGCACAAACTTTGCTGCCAGGGCCATGTGGCCACCCAGCAGCTGGTGGCCATGAGCAGGGCAGAGGCACCAGTGCAAGCACCTCTGCTCTGCTCGTGGCTGTGGTCCCTGCTGCCTGTGGCTGCAAGCAGGGCATGGTGGCCGCAGCCATGGGGCTGTAGAGGTGCTGCTGCTGACGCCCCGCCTGCAGCCACAGAGGGTTGGCCAAGTTCATGCAGCTTCCAGCTCAGATGCATGGCTATCGCCCTTGGGGAGGTTGGATGCCCAGATTCTGATCAAGTGATCATAAGCTGCCCTTGGCTGTGCCCGCCCCCAGAAAACGGGCTGGCTATCCCCTGCCCAGGGCAGTAGTCTTGGATCTGACCTTGTCTGTGAAGACAGACAAAAACGCATTGAATATTTTATCTTTTTTTCATATCATATGTCACAAGGTTGCCTCCCCCATTCTGTAAGGTGACCCACACTTTCTCCAACCTCCTTGTTGCTAACGCATCCTTTTTGTTACTGTTCAGGCCTTGGCAAGCTGAAATTCCAGTTGTGCTTTGGCTTTTCTGATTTCACTCCTGCATCCTCAGGCGGTATCTTTGTACTCCATCCTGGTAATCTGGTCTAGCTTCCACTTCTTATAAAGGTCCTTCTTCTGCTTAAATTCCCTGAGCATATCTTTGTTAAGCCAAGATGATCACCTGCCATACTTGCTGTTCTTTCTGCTCATTGGGATGACTTGTTCCTGCATCTTCCTGTAATCCCTAAAAATCTAATTGAAAACTGAGTGCCTGCAAATCAGTGTTTTTAAAAATTGAAGACAGAGACAACAGAAATGTTGTCATGCTATAACACAGCATGTCTGAATGGTTTTAACCAGTTTTATTTACTTATTTTTCTTTATTTTGAGAACTAGAATGTCATCTGAATGAAGTGGTAGGCCATAACACAAATGAAAGCAGTTGAATGTTAAATTACTGTGGGGTAAAAGGGGTTTAAAATGGGAAATGCCAGCTAGACTTGTAACAGTTACAAATCACTGCTGCTCTTGTGTGGGTTTTACTGAATACATCTAATGCACAATAATAGGCCTAAATTACACTTCCTAGTAATCATAGTACAAACTGCCAGTACTCCAAGTTTCACTCTGTGCTTCCATTAACAGACCTACTGAGTGACCATCTAGGAAAAATATTACTAAGTAGAGGGAATGAAGATGCTTTTTAACAAGCACACAAAAGCCAAGTGACAGGCAGTGCTGGATTTAGTAGCAAACCAAGTAAGCGATGGCTTATGGCCTCTCATTATGAGGGGCCTCCAAATATGTTGGAGAAAACTAACAAGATTTATCATAAGATATTGAATAAGGCAAATAATGTTTTTTTTTTTTTTTTTGCAAGATGTATGTTTTATTTAGTTGTTTTTCATTGCATCTTTGCCTATGTATATATGCAAATATATCAGTTTGATTTATTTATTCATTACCTTTTCTGTTATAATATAATACACTTTTTTCTGTTTATTTTTATGGTATGAGGCCTCCAAATCTTGACATAGCTTAGGGCCTCAGCATGTTTTAATCTGACTCTAGTGACAGGTTACATACCACTGAACCAAAGCAGGCCAGTAACTTTTTAGTCATCAAGTCTAACAGTCTCTTTGTCTTTTCCCAAAGGGGGCAACCTCTGTGAATCTTGGTTCAGTTGGTTATAGGCTACATGGAGACATGAACCTCCTGAGGAAATGAACAAGTTCCTTTTAATGATGATGTTAGAGAACCCAAGGGAGAGAAGTTCCAAGGGGAGCCGTGTTAGTCTAGTTCAGCAAAACAAACAAGGAGTCCTGTCGCACTTTTAAAAACCAACATATTTATTTATCACATGAGCTTTCATGGGTGGAATCCCATTTTCATGTGTCTGAAATCTAGTGTGATAAATACATTTGTTAGTCTTTAAAAAGTGCCATGGGACTCCCAGAGAGAGAAGCCAGATGAAGGAAAAGCCTGGGTGAGTATCTGTGTGAATAATGGAAAGACACAGAAAAAAGCAGACAATGATTCACAGTAAGTCAAGCATGATGAAAGTTTGAGCTTTAAAAATGGTGCACTTGAAAAATAAAGTCAGGAATGTAGAGTAAAGCTTGCAGGAAGGCAACAGAGGCAGAGTGGCCATGAGCAGTTGCTGTAAAAGACTTTTCAAATGTGTCTTTTATGACAGGTATATTAAAAACAAATGAAATAAGGCAAGATATTTGAATATTATAAATGTAAAACTTCCTTGGTAGTGAGGGCAAGATTTTGTTTCTCACAATGCCAGGAAATTAACATGCACTTAACATTCCTTTTTGTTCAGGTTACCTGCATTAAATATAGTAGTGCTGGTGGAGAGTAGGTCTTGGGGTGGGGTAGGGTGGGGACTGCTACTTGGCTTCATCACAGTGGAGCATGTGGAGCCTTGATTCAGTGCCCCTCCTGCCCAGGTGACCTGATGTGGAGGGAGAAATCATCTGCCCCAGGTAAGGGACTGGTGCTAGTCCCCCATCCTGCTCCCTGAAGTCCACACTAAGACAAAGCCAGGCAGCAAATAGTGATTTTTGTATTAGAGTCCTGATCCATCCTGGGACACTGAAACTATGTACTCCCTACTAGGGACTAGTGACAAGTCCACAGTCTAACTCTGAACTAGGAGAATCTGATGTTGGGAAGGGTAGGTTAGACTCTGATCTAATTAGAGGGTAGGTTGTCTTCTAATCATTAGAAGGTGCTGCATAGCAAATTTATGAGGGCAGGGAAGAAACATTTTTCCTAGAACCCTAATAGCAAAGAGAGGTAGCTGTAGAAAGTAAACAAGATAATTCTAAAAGGAGATGAGAAAACAATGTAGAAATTTTTTGCTCCATTCAGGCACCCCTCTGTTAGTGTAAGGTACCTTATTAGGTATTCCTGTTGCTCTCTGTAGCATTAGAGCGTCTGAGCAAGTGCTAAAGACAGGAATGGGACCCGCAGGACCAAATTTGATAAACACTGCATTCCTGTAGCAACTGATTTATGTCATTGCAGCCAAATGAAAGAGAATCCTAAGCCCAGTTACCTGATGCTGCATTTTCTGTAAGAAGCTGGTCCTGATGAGGCATTTTTACACTGCTGTGCAGATTCCAGATCTGTGTTGTTTCTCTGCCTGTGGTTGATGAGGGAAATAATTGTACTTGCATACGGAAAGTGTTTCCAACAAGAGCTCCAAGCTGGTTTGAGAATGAGTGTTCATTATTCCTTCTCTCCCTCCTCCTTCTCCTCAATGAGGACAAACAGAAGAGCATTGTGACGTTTTAGCATGTCTGGCCATTTCACTTCAAGTCAGAGGTCTTTTCCCTCTTTAGTCACCCTCGATTGCATCCAGCAAGGCTTCAGAGCTGTGTGATCTAGTGGATGTGGTCCTGGTCTGGGACTTGGGAGACCTGGGTTCAGGTTCTGGACCTGCCATTGACCTGCTGAGTGACCTCAGGCAAGTCACTTCCCTCCATTTGCCTTAGTTTTCCCATCTGTAACATGGGGATAATGTCATTGCTCTCCTTTTTGATTACTTTGAGATCTAAAGATGAAAAGTGCCATATAAGAGCATGGTGGTCTTATTATTATTGATGGGCTGAGATCTCCATGAAAGCTCTTTGAAGGAGGAAGAGGAAGGTAAAATAGAATTTTATTTTAGACCTATTAGTAGAGTTAAATGTTTAAGTCTTGAGGAGAATGTTGTAAAACTAGTTAAATCTACATAGACATTATATTGCTGCCTCTCCCTTCCGGAGATACAACTCGATACATTGCTAGCTTCAGTGAGTTTACAGAGAGTATTGTCATTTTTAGCTTCATGGTTTCCCTGCTACATTTTTAAACCATACTGTGCACCTCAGAAAAATTTAAAGGGCAAACTAAATAATAGTTTGAATCTTAGCAAAGTAGAATCATAGGGTTGGAAGGGGCCTCATAGGTCATCTAGTCCAACCCCCTGCCAGAGGCAGGACCACTCCCACTAAACCATCCCAGTCATGCTTTTATCCAGCTGGGCCTTAAACACCTCCAAAGATGGAGACTCCACCACCTCCCTCGGCAGCTCATTCCAATGCTTCACCACTCGCCTAGTAAAAAAGTTTTTCCCAATATCCAGCCTCGGTCTCCCTAACTGTAACTTGAGACCATTGCTCCTCGTTCTGTCCTCCGTTACTACCAAGAATAGTCGCACTCCATCCTCCTTGGAGCATCCCTTCAAGTAGTTGAAGGTTGCTATCAAATCCCCCCTCAATCTTCTCTTCTGCAGACTAAATAAGCCTAATGCTTTCAGTCTTTCCTCATAGGGCTTGTGTTCCAACCCTTTAATCATTTTGGTCGCCCTCCTCTGAACTCTCTCTAGCATGTCCCTATCCTTTTTGTAGTGGTGAGCCCAAAACTGAACACAGTAACCTGTATGTCGATGCTCTTTCCTGCCATAGTGTGAATGTGAACTGCATCAGGAAAACTGTAGAATTAACACTAACAGCACTCAGGACTAAACACTAACTTGCCCTAACTTATTTGGCTGTTTCCTTCTCTGCCATTTATCCTTAATAGTGAGATCTTTGCTTTAAGCCAGGGGTCTCAAACTCAAATCGCCACAAGGACCGCATGAGGACTAGTACGTTAACCTGAGGGCCACACCACTCAAACCTTTTCATACAATAATATTGCAAATATTGATAACAATAGTGTCATTGTGGGCTGCCGGAAATAGCTTTAGGGGCCGCATGTGGCCCGTGGGCCGCGTCTTTGAGACCCCTGCTTTAAGCTACATCTATACTGCAATGTGCAGTGTAATCTGCAGCTTCTGTAGATGTAGTTCTGCAAACTGTACTCAAGGTATCTTGCTAAAAACAATGGTGGTGATGCAGTGGTGTGGACTTCAGCATGGGCTGTATGAACATGTGCGTACCTGAAAGGAACAGGTGGCCTTGTACACTTTAACTACAGTGTTATACAAAACCTATGGGCATGACTGGGGCTGGTCTGGATCAGTTGACTCAGGCTTGTGGGGCTTGAGCTGTAGGGCTAAAAATTTCAATGTAGTTCTGGGGACTCAGGCTGAAATTTGGCCTCAGAGGTCCTGCAAGAGAGGAGAGCCACAGAGCCCAGTCACCAGCCCGTGCCTGAATGTCTGCACTTCAGTTTTTAGCCCCCAGGACTGTGAACCCAAATCAGTTAATCTGGGCTTGTGACTCAAGACCACGGGCTTTTTATTTCAGTGTAGCCACTCCAGCAGAGCACATGTTGAACTCTGCTCTGCTATGTTCTCATTGCAGTTCTTAGCAAGCAAACACAGCTGTATCTACATGAGTTGTAAAGCAGTGATTCCCAACCTTTTTGGTAACACGGCACACTTCAGTGAGACAGACAATTCCATGACGCACCTACTTTTTTTCAGCTGAATTGATTGCTCACAAATGCCTCTTTCATTTTTATTTATTGTGGTTACAGTCTTACTAGAGATGTTTGCAAAGTAGTGCATACAACAAGGTAAAGATGGATCAAATGTATTAATGTTTCAAACCCACTGGAAAAAAATAGGCATCATCTCAATTTTGCCCTTTGGCCACCTGCGTTTAAAATGTTCATGCTTTAGAATCAAAAGATTAATACCTTGCTTTTAATTTGATGATTAATTTTCATGAGTTTTATGTGTTGTAATTTTGGTTGGATAGAATGTTGTTTAAGATGAAACAATGTTTGTTTTTACCTTGATTTTCACCACCTTTGTACAAAATTTCGTGGCACACTGACAGTTCTTATGGCACACCAGCATGCCGTAGCAAACTGGTTGAAAACCACTGCTGTAAAGCATGCCCCTAATTGTAGCACAGTGGCAGAGATGAATCTAGATTTCATTTTGAAAACCAGAACCCTCCCGTAATTTTTTTTTTTCTTTTTTGCTAGTTACTGCTGTTAATGTATTCATCCTGTAAGTGCTTTTGCCTACAGGTAATCATTATTAGTCCCAAGGAGTGGTCAGTAGTTTTGGTAATAGGACAAATTAGCTGATTCTCTCCCAGTTCTCAAATACTGGAAGGGGAAAGGGGATGGTTTTTTGGTTAAGGCACTGGACAGGGACTCTGAAATCTGGATTCTGTTCCTATCTGCACTACAGCTATTCCTCCATGACCTTGTATAAGTCACGCCATCTATCTGTATCTCAGGATAAGTCTATACTGATGGTGGCAGAACTACCACTGTCACCACAGTCTCCCGAGTTCAATTGACTGGTCTGTGTAGATGTGCTCAGTCGATCCAGAATTAGCCCTAGCAACTCCAGCCCCATAACTGGAGTATTGATAAGCCGACTGGAAGACATTTCCAGTAGGCTTAGCATAGTGTGTAGGGAGTAATTAGTAAGTCGGCAGGAGATATGCAAGGTATTTTACGTACCTCGTGTGCCTCCCTTTGACTGCCACCAAAAAATGTGGCAAGTATAGGTTAGGGCTCAGTTCCCCCATCTGTTTTGTGAGCCATAGTATTGTTTTCTTCTTTCCTTTATATTTATGTAGTATTTACAATAATGGGGTTCTGATCTTGTTTGCAGCTTTCTAAGTGCTATTGTAATAGAAATAATAATAGATCTTGATCAGTTTTGATGTGTCTTAAAGTCACATTCCTGCAAAGTTACAGCAGCTTCTTGGTTCTATTTAAATCAGGGGCTCTACTAGATTTAAAGATTAGGTGGGGCCGAGGACCCCACCAGCTGCCAGGGCCCCGATCTGTTCCCTACCCACTCCCCCCCCACATGTTTCCCTGAGCCCTTCCCTAACCTCCGGTCCCGCCACTGGTCCCCGCTGTCCTGGGCTGACCCCCTTCCCCATGCCCTTTCTCCGCTGGGCTGGCTTGCCTGTGGCTGGACTCTGTGCCCCCAGCTCCCTTACCTGGCTGCCGGAGGGAGAGCATGGCCTGGCAGAGGCTGAGGCTCCTGGCCTGACCCTGCTCTGAGCATCCTCAGAGCAGGGTCAGGCCAGGGCAGGAATTTAAAAACTCCCAGGCCCAGCCTGGGAAGACTCTGTCCTCTGGGCAGGTTCAGGCCGCGGCTGCTGCAGTGTTCCCTGTGTGTGGGAGAGATGACTTGCCCCCTGCAGTGTACTGGCCCTGAGTTTCAGGGGAGCTGAGGGCCCCGGAGCCCCCTGCTAGTGACGCCTCTGCTTTAAATCACTTGAGCATCAAACAGCTTGTCCGTGTGGCTCTCACAACCATTTTTTAGTGTTATTTATTTTTATATTTTCATGTGTGCATGAGGAAGTAGAATATGCTACATTGCAAATAAGTAGAAGAAAACATGCTTTGAAAACCCCTTCTGAGTAGCAGAAGTAGAGAATCAACATGGAAGTGCACTTGGCTGTGTGTGGCTATCTGACTAGTTTAACACAACTGTGTGCGTGCCATTAGAATACTGTGTGTGTGCGTGTGTGCGCACGCTCTCACCTCACCTGTGGCCCAACCCCTCCCTGATCTATAGCTTCAAAAGAAAGATATTGATAAACACAACTTTTTTCCAAAGTGCTGGCAACTGGTGATGATTCTTCTGTAGTGCAAACTATTTAACAGACTGCATGTGTGCACATTATCAGTCACTGCATGCTTGGCTTATGAAATATTCAGCCTCATTCATGTTTTTGTGTTTCCAATAATTTGTTGAAATACAGGGATTCTAATAGACACAAATGGGAAAGTATTACCAGTATTTAAAGGTGGGAGTTTCAAAATTCTGTACATCTATAGCAGTGGTTCTCAACCTTTCGCAGGTGGCAACACTCTTGGCAGTGTATTGTGACCCTATAGGACACACCAGCTCACATTTCCCAGCTGAATCCAGCCATCTCCTCAGGTCTCCGTGACTTACTGCTGTGTGGTGACCCAGTAATGTGTCCTTTCACAGTGGTTGAGAACGACTGACCTACAGCATCACTAAGATATTTTTGGCTTTATCATCATGAGTTGGCAGGATCATGGTGGTAGGCATTCTACAAGCAGAAAATAAGAGGCAGTCATCTTTACTTCAAGGAACTTAAAAGCTAGGTCCTTGATCCTGCAAAAATTTATGGTTGTGCTTAATTTCGCAGGCATTAGTTTTACTATAGGCCTAGTTATCCAGCCAGATAACATTAAGCCCATACAAATCTTTGCAGTTTGCCTATAGTCACTGCATTGCTTCCCCTAACTACAAAGTATTTTAAAATATGTGGAGTCTAAACACACACGTTATTCTGGAATGAATATGTCAGTGTCGATATTCAGGTGGCCAGATCTAGTGATTGGAGTAGGAATCAGAATCCATGAATTGAGCAAAGGGTCAAATTGGAGTCAGAGGCCATAGGCAAAGATCAAGAGTAAGGCGGCAAGTAGGATTTGGGAGTCAGGCAAGAAGGCGAGATCCAACGTAGCAGCTCCATTGGGTAGACGAATTCCTGTGCCTCTCTCTTGTTTTAAAGAGAGCTCATGATGTTCCTCAATCAGATGCAGGGAAGCCATCCCCAAAGTAACTTCAGGTTTCATGATTTCTCCTGCTCAGTTGGCGAGTAATGAGCTGCTGGCTGGGTGCCAGGATGCAACAGCTGACCGCGGACCAAGGTTTGGCCGAGACAAATATAAATTTTATTTCAGAATCTTAATGAAACTACACTTTTAACTTAAACTTGCTGGCAATAGAGTTTGCATGATTTGTATTTGAGTTCATAGATTTCTGCATAACCAATAGTGGTTTAAAGTGAGATATCTTGCAGTTTCTTAGCACCTTTGATCTGCTCTACACTTCACAGTTAGGTCAAAGTAAGCTGCCTTGCATTGACCTAGATGTGGACATGTGTTTAGTTATATTTGGCTCCTGCTCATGTAAATGCCCCATGATTGTTTTAATAACACCGCCTTCCTGAGTGGCGTAGAGTTACGATCAGTGGAACTGGGTAAATGCAGACACTGTGTTTCTTACATCGACTGTTACTGGCTTCCAGGAGCCATTCCACACTACCTCACGCTGACAGTGCAATCAGTACAAGCGCTTCTGGTGAGGATTCTCTCACTGCCAACACAAGGAGCCAACTGTGTACACATACAAATGATTTAATAAGTGTGGTAGCCATATGCTGACATAAGCAACATCAACATAATTTTGTAGCATAGACATGGCCTTAGGTTTACTAACTTGGGTTTCAAGTTAAGTTATGTTAGTAGATTCTCATATCCTACTGAAAGCTATAATGTTTTATTGTTCAATATGCACATTTTTTCCATCACTACATGAGCATTCATCTGTCCAGCGTCTGTGGTATGTCTATGGCTGAAAGGAGCAGAGGGATGTCTAAATCATATTTAGACAAGTTTTGGTGCATGCTGCCTGTGCCTGCAGCAACTACTGACTTTACTGAAAAAAAGAAAGTATTTCAGTTTCAATGCAGAAAGTTGGAGAGTCTGGCCATCTCTCCTGACTTTAAAACTGGTTAAAACCTAGCATTTGGAGGCTGTAGAAATGCGTTTCCATTTTGAGAACCTTTTATGGATGAAAAATACTATTTAAATTCACAATATTTACTTAATATAAATTCTGCAAACCTAACTCTATATCTGCCAGATGAGTTTAAAAACAACAAACTTCCCTGTTTGTGTCTTCCCGTCCCCAGGAGGACTATTGCTTTCACCAGGTTAGGCTTTAAAATTCTACTTGTGTGAGGAATAAGTAGAAACAAAAAGGCTCCAATGTCCCCATTTACCAGCAAGGTTCACTGTCTTCAGTCTAATCTAGATCCTAATGATGAAGAAATGGGACCACTGGTTTCTGGGGACATGCTCTGAGTGGGCCCAGCAAAGATCGCCTGGACTCTGGAAGAAATGGTTGTGCCTGAAGCTGCTAACCAGGAATAAAATGGGAGTTTGTGGGGATGTGTGTGCTAGGGATTAACCCTCTAAGTGGTAAGATCCATGGTCATTTGATTTGTGCAGCATTGCTAGGAGCAGTAGGAGGCCTTGCCTAATTGTGCTCTGAGGATGAAATTCAGAGGACTAACAGGGCTATTGCTTGCTGCACAGACCAAAGGATTATGGAGCCTGCTAGCAGTCTTCAGTACTAGACCAATAAGACATTGACAATAAAGTATTTCCAGTGGCACCGTAGCTAGAAATAAGTACCATTGGGATTTGCCTTTCCAATGAGAGACAGCCTTTTCCTTCTGTTTCTAGTTCTGATAAACTGTTGAGATAATTGACTTTAAGGCACTGACATTATGCTAGTTTATGTAACTGATTACTAGTGTGTTGCTGTGAATTTGTCTGACTCTTGAGATTTGTGCAGTTGGACCTGTGATGTGAAGGGGAGGGTAGCTTAACAGCAAAAGAGATAACAGTGCCATTAACAAACAAGGAGTCTGGTGGCACTTATAAAGACTAGAAAATTTCTTTATTGCATAAGCTTTCATGGGAGAAAATACCACTTGATCAGATGTTTGAAGATGAGGGACTCACAGAATGGGAATAAAACAAAAGGACGTTAATGTAAGAGATGAGAATGCCACAAAATGCTTCTAACATAGGTTTTCTCTAAAATATCTGGTATTAGTTTGAAACATCATACATGGCTCTTAAGAAGGTTTCTTGGTTTGGGATTAACTTGTGCATGACAAATGCATGGTGATTAAAACCTTTATAATAAGGCCACCATCAGCTACTCTCTCTAATTTCATCTGTTCAGTAACAAATAAAATGACTGTAGCAGAACTGTTGTTTCCTTTTTGTGTCATGTCTGATGTTATTGTTTGAGGCTGTGATTAACTAAATACCAGGAAATGTAAGTAAGTGAAAATCCAGTAATTCATGTTGCTTTTCAGCCTGCAAAGTGATCTGATACTTTTCAGGATTGTGTATTGCATCAGCTGAATGTTACTGTAATTGGTTAATGTGTTCTGTATTTACATAAACAGCATGGAGTTGGAAGGCCCTCTCCAAGACTCACTCTGGCTTCATGGAAACAACTTCAAATTAACAGTTTTATTCACTCAGTAGGATGTGATTTGTTATAACTGTAAAACCGTAAACTGGGACCAGCAAGATGATGACTAACTAGGAGGGAAATGGTTTTAACATGCCTCTGCTTTGCCAGGGAACATGAAAACAATGCGAGCTTTGTCAAGTCTGTGGATCAACTAGCGTACTAGTGATATATCGTGTTTTTATAATCATGCCACATTTTGCTTTCTTTTTTAAGTGCCGTTTAGCAGCTGAAATGTGAATTCCCATCTGTTTGCCTCATCAATTGCTGAACATCACCTTCATGGTGTTGTGTTGTTTAGTGATTGGACACGTCCTGAGTAACAGACTGACTCCTCTTGGTTTTCTCTGTCAGGCATGTATTTCAGCCTTGCCTTTTTAAATTATTTTACAGTGCAGTTTGAAAGCTAGGAATGTGTACAAGTAGTGGTTTGTGAAGACATTTTGGGTCCACACAGAACAACTCCTCTCAGCCCTGCAGTTTGGCCTCACCTCAGTGTTTTACTTAACATATCTTTCAGGGTAAGCTGCTGCATCTCGTGTACCAAACATCCTATCTGCTGGGGCCCAAGTTGTATTAAAATTTACAGACTTCCTTACCTGAGAGCCTTCTGGCAAACTGAGAAGGTACCATCCATTGCTAGTCATCAGAACCCACATTTTGTATTGGAAAGGGGCCTACTTAGTGTAGAGCAATCTGCTCTCTTGAAGCAGTTTAGAAGTTAATAATGTGCTAAAAAATGCAGTGAATTAATAAAATGTTAATATTCATAGCAAAGAGTCCATAACCAGTAGTCAGTGAGTTTAAAAACAAAAACCGTAACTGGTCATTTCTTAGCTGATGGAAGCTCGGAGCAGCTAGTTCAACACAGATCATCGAATGCCCATTTCAGTCTGTTAGCGCCAATGCTGACTGATTTGTTTGTCATGTGGATAGAAGATTTTCACATGGGTTAAATTAATTTATAATGGCACACATTATCAACCTGAGTCCAGAAATGCTAGTGAGGAACTGAATCCTTTGATTCCCCTCCCCTGCTCCTCAAAAAACTAAGATCCAGCTCTTCTTGAACTGATCCACATGACTTGTTTTTGATTATTACTTCATCAATTGGTGCAGGATTGTATTTCAACTCGTGATGATGTAGGGGTGTTTTTTGTCTGATAAGGGGTGTGTGTGTGTGTGTGTG
This sequence comes from Podocnemis expansa, assembly GCA_007922195.1. Classification (NCBI taxonomy): domain Eukaryota; kingdom Metazoa; phylum Chordata; order Testudines; family Podocnemididae; genus Podocnemis; species Podocnemis expansa. Next base: position 2,449,078 of record ML682017.1, on the reverse strand, counting down.
TGGTTTTTTTTTGTTTTGTTTTTTTTTTTAACGAACTCCATCTGAACAATGAACATTTCTTTTCTTTCAGATTAGCCCATGATTTCCAGGGTGATGAGTTAGAGGTGCTTTATTATATTTTAAGTGTCTTTTTAATTGCTTTTCACAGTATGGAACCTGTACAAGATTTCATGGCCACAATTTTAAGTGCAGGAGTTGCAGTGAACCTGTTATCTACATTGCAATCTTTTTCCTAATGGTCTTTGAAAGTCACAGGCAATAAACAAATCTGTTAGTCTCAAAGTGCCACACGACTCCTTGTTGTTTTTTTGCTGGACTAGACTAACACGGCTATCCCTTTGGAAATAAACAGAAATTCACAGAAGCCCATGACCTGACTCTGACTAAAAATAATTGGATGAAATGATGCTGATTGGGGGGAGAGAGTGCAAGCCCCACTGGAGGTGGGGGCAGGTGGGTGGGCAGACCCAGTGCCCCGGACAGCTGCATCTGACAGCTCTGCAGCTCCCTGCTGCCCGTGGTGAGTCAGAACTGTGAGCGCAGGGTTAGGAGCTCTGGATCTGTGCTCCTCTTTCCCTCCATGGCTGGGAGTTGCAGGAATCACCAGTGGTTTGGAACTTCATCCCTGCCATCCCAGGGCCGAAGTAGAAAATGGCACAGGAGCATCTGGAAATCATAGAATCAGTCACCTCTGTGATATAATCTTATCCTTATTTAAGACTTTAACATCATCCTGGTCCATCTAATAGTTTTTGATCCTGAATTTAAAACTAATTAACCTTTTAAAGGTTTCCTTCTTTCTTTGGCAGGCTTGATCTTTCATATTTCAGTAGTGTATTATGAGCAATCAGATTAATTTCATTACTTCCCATTTCTTCTAGGACTTCTCAGCGGGCAGATGTCCCCTACAAACAGCAAATTGGAGAAGCTAGACTCTCAGCAAGTATTACAGCTGTGCCTCCGGTACCAAGATCACCTTCATCAGTGTGCAGAAGCTGTGGCCTTTGATCAGAATGCTCTAGTGAAACGAATCAAAGAGGTATTGTGCACAATAGGGACGTGCTTCTGTCAGGGAGGGAGACAGAAGGCTTGGACTGGGACTAGCTCAGTAGCAACAGTGGCGCTTGGTGTAGATCACCTTTAAGTCATTAGCAGTGATTCCTTAGGAAATGAGTGTGTGTGTGTGTGTGTGTGAGAGAGAGAGAGAGAGAGAAATTGACTATCCTCTTGGCTTAAGCAATGAGCACTCTAAATTAGCTTTTAAACAATATAGTTGTTACAGTGTCCATGATGATTCCCAGTCAGCTTGTGCTGCCTTGTATAAACAAGGCTTATTCACCCAGGTTTTCTGTGTGTAGGGAACATTTTGTTACTCCGAAGAATTTATTTCTCTCTTTTACCATGTCAGTTGTGTCTGAAGCAAGAGAATTAACTTCAGTTCTGATCAAAAGAATAACTAATAGGGAGAGGATTATAATTGGGATGTCATTGTTTATGACAGGGAGAAACGGGTGTTTTTCATGTCTTTTTTTTTTTTTTTTCCCACCCATTAGACTGTCTGACCTACACCGCCATATTCCTAGCATGTAACATTTTGCATCTCCCCCTGATTGTACTGACCAACACCTTTCTCTTCAGGGAGCTCCCACCAACCTTCTTTCCCTCCCCTCCAGCCTCACTAATGCACCTACTGCCATCTCTTTGCTCCACTACAAATACGTCATTCATTCTCCCTGCCCTTCCCCTAGTGCCTTGTACTCCATAGAACACACAGCCAGGTGAGCAGTGTTATAGCCCCCCATCACCTTGAGGTTAGGAAAAAGCTGAGACAAGCATCAGTGTCTCCTTGTCACAGAAAATACACTCCAGCCAGTACATTTTCTTTCCTGTCCTGGGACTCAAGAAATGGGCAGCTCCAAGTAGTTCTGTTCTGCTGCAAAAAATCTGCCAAGAGCAAAGGTCTTGTCTCCACTTCCCTGGGAGATTGAGGCCCTGCTTGCCTGAATGCTGCCTTCAGACACGCCCTTGGCCAAAAACAAAAGTAGTTTTTATGCAAATAATTTTCTATTTCAGAGTTTTTATCTATTTGCTATGTACCCTGCTGCACACAAAGGCCTATGGAGAATGGGACAGGAACTTCAGTTCCTGATCCCCAACCCTCCCACACTGAATCCTGGAGTGAGTGGGCTTTCCTTACCTCAGACCTCCATCTGTCCCCCAGTAGCTATAGCTGGGAGGAGAATGAGGCATAAACCATTTTCAGTTGTACCACGTTGGGCCAACCTCCTTGTCCCTGCCTCCACCTTCCAAGGCCCTGGCTTTGCCCCTCCACCATGAGTCTACATTTCAAATCTATCCTACCACTGGTTGTTGCCGCAACTTGCCTGCACTCCCATTGGCAAAAGCAGGAGTAGCAGTCAGCTCCATTGCCCAGAATATTGTGTTTCAGCCACTCATGCAAATTGGTCTCTTTCACTGACTGAGAGAGCGCGAGAGAGAGATGGCTGTGTAGGTGGGTCTGCCACATGTAATTCTGAGTGGTGCAGTTTTTATGTAATAGATTACATTACTGACTTGGGAGTTTTCTAGTTGCAAATGGGGAGCCTTGTTGATATAGCTGGAGGGCTGCACTGCAGCATGAGTGCCCACCTCCTCTAGAAAGCTTGGATGAATGAAGCCTTGCTTACCCACGTTGGCAGGCACCCAGGCACTTCATTGCATAAGAGAAACTAAGTAACTGTAGAAACACCAGTAAGTAGAGAGAGGAGAAAACCTGGCGTCGTCCGCTGAGGGTTTATTGCTCTGTAGGAGGAACAGAAGAAGATGAAGCCATCTTCAGGGACCTGAAGCATGACTATCATTTGAAACTGGCAACTGAAGAAGGGAGCCAAGCAGTGTGTGCAGGAGAAGAGAGCAAGGAGTCCAGGATAAGTGAAAGAGGACGAGAAAGGGAATGGGGTGTCAGAGAAGCACATGGAGGGGAGCAGGTAACAACAGATGGGAGGAGGAGATTAAGTTCATTGATTTAAGGACTCTTTCTGGTAGAGGTGGAGTTCAAAGTAGGCACTCAACTTCGGTGAGCATGGGAGTCACTTCTATTTTGAAACCTGGCTACTTACTTAAGTGTCTTAAGTACAAAGGTAGGAGCCAAAACTTCAGTCACTCAGTTTTGAAAATCTTGGCCTCTAGTTTGTATCCTACATACTGTCAAGGTTGTTTCTGGGAAAGCTTCGCAGAAAGGATTTACCTGCCATCTAGTTATGATACCAGTCCAGCACAGTCCTCAGTCTTGTCTTATTTTTACTGTGTGTGCCACTTTGTGAGGGAATCTCTTGTGAATCCTCCTCCTTTTCCCAGTGCCCTTTCATACCAGCTAGTTAATTCTCAAAATGATTTAACATGGACACTGACAAAAAGACTTTATGGCACATCGGTTACCTCTAAGCCAGTGTTTGAGGGTCACTGGTGTGGTCAGTTGAGCAATGGAGTATGAGGAAAGAAAATTAATTTCTGAAGCAAGTAGCATGCACCTTGAAACTTGAAATCGGATTGCTCTGACATTCACACTTACCAGTATTCTCAGTGATCGTAAGACCATATGTTTTTTAGAAGTTCAGGTACAGTGCTAGGAGGAGAGAGTTCTTATAAGCTAATGTCTATAACTAGCCATATCCATGTGTGGATAAGCCAGCTCAAAGCATAGTGGAACACTTGGGAATGTTGCTTTTGACAAGACTGAGACCAAATGTACCAAGAGAGTGGAAATTTGATGAGTTGGTTAATTTGTACCAGCTCTCCATAAACAATGACTTTGATTTGTTACTGTTCCTTTGACTCAGGATTAAGAAACTTCTTAATATGAACTGGATAGTAAAATGTGATTCATGGGCTGTTTTGGAGAATTGCTGTGTTTTTGTGATCTGCTGAGTCCAAAGAACTTGGGAGCAATACAAAAAAACAAACAAACAAAAAATCCCTTTTCTTAAGTTTGGTGAGTCAAGCTTTGAAGCCAACTATTATGCAAGATGTAAAGATACTTGCAGATGTTGATGACTCAGATCACATAAATCAAGAAATTATTTAAATTGCCAATTTAAGGACAATATGGTACATTAATTCAAATAGTTTGTAATTCTGTTGGCCTTCAGAATGTAAGGGGCAGTATCAAACTAATTTAAAGGGAGGGTATATCCTACAGTTGACTTTTAGTAAAGTCTCATTTTCTGCAGATGGATTCAATTTTTGCATGGCTACCACTTGACTTAAGGACTGATGTTTTCATTTGATTCATTATCCCTCATGTTATAAAACGTAAGTGGTTTGGACTTAGTTTGGTGCTGGAATGGTCAGTGCTTACTGGTCTTTTTATCATGGTCTTCCCTAGTACAGCCTGAAGATATGGACAGCCTTCTAACTTGGGTAGTTGACAAGTCACTTTTATTTTAGTCACATTCAGGACCCTGAATCCCTCTGTCAATTTGTGTGGTTTTACAATTCATTTTCCTACTGCTTTCTGTTGCTGTATACATGTTTTGCAGAGGCACAGAGGAAGTCCCTCAACTTAGATAACATAGGACGCATGATATGGGCCCTATACAGTACTGAATGGATCCGTTTTTTAGTGAGTGCCAGCAGTGGGTGCAGCCAAACTGGAGCTGAAATATGGCTTAGATACAAACATAGATGAAGACAAATCATCCATTCTCATCAGCAGTTCAGTTTCGTATAGACCAGCGGTTCCCACCCTTTTCCTTTATGTGGACCATTGCATTGTCATTGAAAACTTTTGTGGACTGTGCTTTAACTGCCAAATGTGCAAAGAGCATCAGTTCTCACTGATATCAAGCAAAAACACCACTATTTGACGGCAGAGTTCATGATCCTGATCAAAGGAAGAAAGGAAAGAAGCAGAACACAGATCCTGGACTTCAGAAAAGCAGTTTTTGGCTCCCTCAGGAAACTGATGGACAGGATCCCTTGGGATGGTAATCTGAAGGGGAAAGGTGTCCAAGAGAGCCGGCTGTATCTTAAAGAAATCCTGCTAAGGGCACAGTAAGATACTGTTCCGATGTGTAGAAAGAACAGCAAATATGGAAGGTGGCCAGCGTGGCTTAGCAGAGAACTCTGCAGTGAGCTGAAACACAAAAGGGAAGCTTACAAGAAGCGGAAGCTTGGACAGATGACTAGGGAGGCGTATAACGATATTCTTTGGGTGTGCAGGGATAAAATCAGAAAGGCCAAAGGGCGATTGGAGTTGCAGCTAGCAAAGGATGTGAAGGTTAATAGGAGGGTTTTCTTCAAGTGCATCAGTAACAAGAAGTGGATCAAGGATGGAGTAGGTGCCTTACTGAATGGGGCGGGTAGCCTAGTGGTGGATGATGCAGAAAAGGCTGAAGTACTCAATGGTGTTTTTACCTCAATCTTCATAAGTAGGGTCAGCTCGCAAGCTACTACACTGGGTAACACAGAATGGAGAGGAGAGCGGCCCTCAATGATGAAAGGTCAGGTTAGGGACTACTTAAAGAAGCTGGATGTGCCCAAGTCCATGGGCTGGATGAACTGCATCCAAGGGTGCTGAGGGAGTTGGTCCATGTGATTTGCAGAGCTGCTAGCCATTATCTTTGAAAACTCGTGGCAAATGGGAGAGATCGCAGATGATTGGAAAAAGGCAAGTATAGTGCCTATCTTCAAGAAAGGGAAAAAGGAGGACCTGGAGAACTACAGACCAATCAGCCTCACCTCAATCCCTGGAAAAATCTTGGAGCAGGTCCTCAAAGAGATCATTCTGAAACACTTGGAGAAAAACAGGGTGATCAGGAACAGTCAGCATGGATTCACCAAGGGCAAATTGTGCTTGACCGACCTGATCTCCTTCTCTGATGAGATGACAGGATACATGGATGCGGGAGTAGCTGTCAATGTGCAAAGTTTTTTACACAGTTTGCCACAGCATTCTTGTCAGCAAGTTAAGGAAGTATGGTTTGGATGAATGGACCAAAAGGTGGATAGAAAGCTGGCTAGATTATCAAGCTCAGCAGGTAGGGATCAATGAGACAATGTCTAGTTGGCAATCAGTAACTAGTGGTGTGCCCCAGGGGTCGGTCCTGGAGCCAGTTCTGTTCAACATCTCCATTAATGATCTGGACGATGGGATAAATTGCACACTCACTAAATTTGCAGACAACACCGAGCTGGGGGGAATGGTAAATACCCTGGAGGGCAGGAATAGGGTTCAGGGAGACCTGAGCAAATTAGAGCATTGGGCCAAATGAAATCTCATGAGGTTCAACAAGGACAAGTGTAAAGTCCTGCATTTAGGATTGAAAAATCCTATGTACTGTTACAGGCTGGGGACCAATTGGCTAAGTAGCAGCACTGTAGAAAAGGACCTGAGGGTTGTGGGGGATGGGAATCTGGCTATGAGTCAACAGTGTGCTCTTGTTGCCAAAAAGGCCAACATCACATTGGGCTGCATCAGTAGGAGCATTGCCAGCAGATTGAGGGATGGGATTATTCCCCTCTATTCGGCGCTGGTAAGGCCGCATCTGGAATACTGTGTCCAGTTTTGGGCTCCATGCTACTGAAGGGATGTGGACAAATTAGGAGTCCAGCGGAGGGCAACAAAAATGATTAAGGGGTTGGAGCACATGACTTACAAGGAGAGACCGAAGGAACTAGGCTTGTTTAGTCTTCAGAATAGAAGATTGAGGGGGAATTTGATAGCAACCTTCAACTACTTGAAGAGGTGCTCCAAAGAGAAGGGAGGTAGGCTGTTCCCAGTGGTAACAGATGGCAGAACAAGGACCAGTGGGTTTCAAGCTGCAGCTGGGGTGGTTAGGGTTGAATATTAGGAAAATCTTTCTCACTAGTAGGGTGGTGAAGCATTGGAATGAGTTACTTAGGTAGGTGGTGGAATCTCCATCTTTGGAAGCATTTAAGGCCCGGTTAGACAGAACCCTGGATGAGATGAATTAGTGGGAGTGGTCCTGATTTTAGCTAGGAGTTGGGCTAGGTGACCTCATGAGGTCTCTTTGAACCCTATGACTCTGATTCTTTTTAAATTCAGGGAGTGTTATATTACGCAAGGGTGTTTGTGAAGCAAATTACATTGCAAGTAACGTCAAGTATGATACATAGGAGGTACATGGGATTATATTATTATTACATTATCTTTTTTCCCCACATGGACCACACAGAGTACCGTCATGGCCCAGAGGTTGGGAACCACTGGTGTAGACCAAGCGTAATTGACTATAAACAGGAAATGGTGAGACTCAATATGCAGAATACAGCAAAAAGAATGGTGTTTGCAAACTAGTGGGAATGCATTCTCTCTTCTCAATATGATAGTTATGAGCTAATGTTTTTTGAAGTAGGTAAACTTCTGACAGAAGTGTGTGTTTGTTTGACAGTACTTTATCTTTCCTCAAAATGACTCTAACTTTCAGTCCTCTTTTAGTGCCACCCCTTAGGGCTACTCACCTCTCCCCAGGCCCTTACTGACCACATGACCAAAGTCAGGTCCCTTTTGTAGTGTTGACTTGACTGTATCCCATGGCAAGAACTTTTTGCTAATGCGTTTTGCCAGATAACCTTTTTTTGACAAAGTACTGCAGTGAATGTACTAAGATTGAAAGGAACCTATCCTCGGATCACTTTCTGTCTTGGTTTCCACCGGTGTTGGTCTCTCAACCTATTTTAGGGCTGATTTATGCACACTTTTTTTTGGTGTGTTTAGCTAAATAAGAATACTTTACCCTTGTTCCAGAAGAAGGCTGTTCGTTCATGGAGTTGGTCAGGACCTGCTGTTGCACTTTAAATTCATATTGTTTGATAATTCCCTTCTGCTATTAGGGGACTGGTGTATCATTGTCACCCCAGTCCCACAGTTCTGGAACCTCTCTTGCACTTGCACTTGCACTTGCACTGTTGTGTGAACCACCCACTTCTGGACCAGTTCACTCACAGCCACCCGCAGGTAAGCAGCTCCTATTTCAGTGAGCGAGGGCTTTGACCAGCTACTCATAGGATTCTGAAATACAGTGACCTGCAGCCAACATCCCTAGTCTCAGATGCAACCCTAGAAAATGCCATCTTACAGTTTATTACTTACCATTTGAAGTCTGCAAGCTCATAGATTAGTTAATCAATGAAATTGATACACAGCAGCTCTGTCACTGTAAATGAAGTCTTTATACACACTCAAACCACATGCACTGCTTTAGATAAAACAAACAACTTAGTTTATTAAGTACAAGATGATTTCTAAGTGATTATGAGTCAGAATAATATGAGTCAGATTTGATCTTGAAGAAAGTAAAGCAAATAGCAGTCTAAGCTAAACTTAACACCTCAATAGCCTTACAGTCTTTGGTGATTACTTTTAGCACAGGACCCCAACCAGGCTTCCCCCCTATTGGCAGTTTGTCTTGATGTTGTCCTGTAGGATGGTGGCTTACCAGTAGATTTCCAGAGACAAAAGTGCCTGGTCCTTTAAAATGTTTCTTCACCAGGCCCTTGGGTCAGGTGGTTGACCGTGTCCAGCAATGGGATTTATTCAAGCCATGTGAGAGATGCATTTGGGAATATTACATAAGAGTTACATATCTACATATATAACTTTGCAGGAAACAAAGTATCACAGCAATAGTGTTCAGTATCTCATTAGCATTCCCAAAACACTTTACATGAAGTACTTTAAACAATACAGTTACATTATAAAGGTGAACATGAGTGATATACAGATCACACCGTAAGGGTGTACATGGAGTACAATGTGTCATACCCTGCCACAACGTGTTTTAGCTTTTAAATGTAGACAAGCCCTTCCACTGTTTTGTTTCTGTTGTGTTCTACATAAAGTTTTTTTTACCAACAGAAGTAGGATTTTTTTTGGATCAAAATAGGCTGTTTGCACAGCAAAAAAAAAAAAAAAAAAAGTGTTTTTACAGCAAGATAAGAATTTCAGGTAAACATGTAGGAAAGAAGTTACTAGAAAAGCTGAGGGATAAACAGATTAAAAACATTGCTCTGAAAGGCAAAAGAAGTACTCCTGGAGGAATTTTTTGTGCACATGCAAATTCATGTCCTTAGCAGATTCCTTTGCTTCCCCATAGAAGAATGACTTGTGAAGAGGGAGCAAAAGGAAACTGCAAGGGTGGTCATGCACCTCTCCCTAGCATCTTGGGTACATCGTTTCAGGTGCCTAGAGAGCTAAATCACTTTGGGGGCAGGATGAGGCTTGGGATGCTCTGGCCAGTTGCTCCTACCATGTGCTGTGGCTCCTACCTTGTACTAGTCCCTGGCTAGGTTGGGAAGGTGTGGGGGAGGATGGAACTCCTGGTCATCGTGATGAACCACCACAACGCCCCTCCTCCTCAGTCCCACACACTCCTATACTCCCATCCCACTGATCCCCAGCTGGCTGCACTTGGGCCTCCTACCAAGCTGCCTGCAAACATCATGCCCCAGGTCAAACCCACTCACCCAACATTTGGATCCACCTATATTAAGCTCCTTCATGCTTGGATCCTGGTGGGCTGAGCTTGCATACTCCACCCCAGGATCAGGGGCCAGCACTGTAGATACAAGACTGTTCCTCTCACATGCTGTCTTGGTGTGCCTGGCCTGAAGGGGAGGACCATGAGATGTTCCTGGGGCAGGCCCAACCCTTGTGTTATATCAGGGTTGTGTGTAGCCTCACCTCCAAGTCTGTGTCCTGTGCAGGGAGGGAAGATCATTGCTGCAGGGTGTTCTTCCACTTCTATGTAGGCTGTGCTCCCTGCTTGCCATGCTGGAACCTCCACACTTATTTACTGACAAATAAAATTTGCAGAATTTTAAAATATTGTGCACAAAATTCTTCATTTTTAAATGCAGAATTCCCTCGGTAGAAGAAAGAAAGTGAAAACACAAACATAGACACCAGAAAAAGAGCATCAAAGACCAAATACAGTAATAAATATATGCAGATTCTCAGTCTAAATGTTTTAATGAGAAATGCACAGAAATCAAACAACTGGAAAAAAAGAACAAATAGAGCGAGATCCATGAGAAAGGAAAGATCCAAAGGGTCAGCTATGTTAGTCTAGTTTAGTAAAACAAACAAACAAGGAGTCCTGTGGCACTTAGACTAACAAATTTATTTTTTGCATGAGCTTTCGTGGGAGAAAATCTGACAAAGGGGGATTTTCTCCTACGAAAGCCCATGCAAAAAATAAATTTGCTAGTCTTTAAGTGCCACAGGATGCCTTGTTTATGAGAGAGTAAAAGTCCTTGATTACAGAAAAAGTGATCAACATGACACTTAAGGACAAAATTGGACAATATTTGACAGGCAGAGAGTGCAAGAATATATCAAGGATTTGTACTGTGGTGATAGATCTGAAAAACCTCAGCTAGAGACCAATCAACTAAGCCCACCAATAATGGTAAGGAGACCTTAGCATCAGTAAATGGACTTCTGAATGGAAAAGCGTACTTTGTGATGCAATACCAGCTGAATTGTTAGAAAGCGCAGTGGGTGTAGACTTGAAATCCCTGTCAGAGGGAATGAAAAATGTTTCTGAGACATAACTGCCAGAAGATTTTACAACCCCACTTTGTATGCAAATTCAAAGAAAAGAACGATGCTATGGATTGTAAAGACTATAGAAGTTAGCCAACTGTCACGTCCCTAAGATACACTTTCGAGTTGGTCGAGACTGAATAAAAGGAAAGATGGATAATGATAGAAATGAATAACAATACAGCTTCAAATGTAGAAAGCCAAAATAAATGATTTTATGAATTTGAAGCTCATGTTAGAAAGCTCAATTGAAACGCGGAAAACAGTATAATTCTATTTTCGCTACCTTCCAAAAACATTTGGCAGAACCTATCACTACAAATTGCTCAATATATTACAGTCTGTAGGGATTGATGGATACAAACTCAGCATAATAAAAGAATTATGCTGGAATCAGAAGACAATTGTAATGGAGATTAAAATGAAAATAGAGATTGAGAGGTAAGATACGACTCTATAATGACACTGACTTCATTCAGCATTTATAGTGAGTGTTTGAAATTAATTGAAGAAACAGAAGAATGTATTCAAGTGAATAGAAAATTGGTGGATAATGAGAGTGGTCTTGACTGATTTAGAACAATGTTTCATGGAGTTAGTGGAGATTTGTATATGAACATGATCTATTGTTGAATGACATGAGGGTGAAAGCTGCCAGCATGTGGGGATTCTAGAAACATGCAAGATTCCAGTGAGTGACACAACGGTGCCTCAAATGAGAAATTACTGTTACTGATTAGGAAGAATTGCAGAAGATGGAAGTTCAAAAATTGAAGGTGGAACAATAATATCTAAGCAAAAGGGCAATGTGGAAGAATAAACAGCTAAGTCAGAATTTAGTCTTCGTGTTTGTCACTTCTAAGCACTTTTGGTCTGCGTTGAACTACAGGAGTGAAAAATGGGCGTTCAATCAATGTATAAGAAAGAAACTACTTTTTTTGTATTATGATGAAATAGAAGGATTGTGAAACAAATAAGCTACATAAAACCACCAAAAAAACATTGGAGATGATTGGAACCCAATTGCTTGTTAGAGCTTTTATGAAGAGAGATTTGATTTGTAGGGTACATTTCAAGGGGTTCAGTGGGTGATGCATGTTTATGTGCACTGGTGGGAAAAGTTGATGGCAGAATGTGAGGCAGAAAAAGAACTTGAATGATGATGTATCCTGAGTGGATCAAAATGACTACTACACCCACAATGAGATTAGCAGAGGATTATAGAGAATAAGATACAGCTAGTCCACACTTAGTGACCTACTCGTTTAGTGACCCCTCAGAGTTATGACCGGCTCTCTGATGAGTTGGTATTATGGCAATGTACGAGAACTCGCATCAACTCTCTCAGATTACCTATATTTACAGTACACTATGCAAACTAAGTTCAGTACATTAGAGCTTAAAACATTTAAAATATATATTAAAAATGTTATAAATGATGCAAAGGTGACAAAACCCACTACCAGTAAAGTACATTATGCCTGAAATACCGGTAAGGGCTGCTCCTCGTTTAGTGACCAATTCATTTATCAACCAGGTTTCAGGAACGGAACCCGGTCACTAAGTGAGGACTACCTGTACTAGGTTTGCAAACTTCTGGTTATGGAGATTCCACATGAGGAAAAGAATTAATGCATGTTGGCTATCTTGCTGTTGAAATCTTAAGTGGAGACAAGGCCAGACTGGTTTTAGTTTTTGTCACACTGCGATGTAACTAAACAAGGTCAACAACAGGTATAGCATATGTTGTTGACCTCATCTAGCAGTTTTACAGTAAAAATGGCCTGAAACGTAACCTTCACTGGGATTTTAGAGATGAAAGAATTAACACGTTTGTTCAAAACTGTAAACCAAAAGAAAACAAAAAATTAAACCAGAAAACCTTCCTTTTTTGGCAGTGAAGACATAGCCCTCATTAAACTAGTGACCCCTAGTTTGGGTGTGGTTAGTCCAATATAAATACCCAGCTACCCCTTGTTTCCTTTGGGTTATATAGCAGTAACTGGCCACCCAGATATCACCAAAGAAAGATTCAGCTGCTTGTTTAAGCAGGCGTGGAATAACTATGGTGTGATGCCTTGTGTCCCCATGATCACCCTTATAGTGTAGTTGTGTTGTCTAGTACAAAATATGACATACAAGACATTTTTGGAATGTTCATGATATACTGAGCATTTTTGTAATAGTAATATATTTGTTGTAATGTCATGTGTATCATTGTGACATTATGTTATCTTCCCAAAGATGTGTCCTCATGATCTGAAATATAACCAGGCAAAACTCTCCAGGGGCAGAGGGACAGTTCACACTTCATCAAAGCATGTGTAGAACAAACCCAGCTCAGCCTGCAGGGAACAAAGGGTTGGCCTGGGCATCAACAGAGACTCACTTGGACTCTGGAATGAGTCACTGTCCTATTGGGCAGCTTGGAATTGTGAGGAAGTAATGCTCACTGACTCAGGACATGAATGAGTCCATCTAAGGACATTGTCACCTGACCCAGGGAGGTAAGGGGAGAGGGCAAAGCCCGAGAGACTGGAAGAGGAACATCATAAAAATAGGAGATGTTTGCCATGCACTCTTTCTTCCAATCTCCATCTACAATCACTGCCAAGCAACTGAAGTGCTAACCAAAGAGGAGAGCCTGAGTGAAGGGAAACCAGTCAGCCTAGGGTGAGAATCATCTAAGTATGTAAGGTTGCTGAAAGCATTAAGCTTAATTTAGAATGTCTCTTCCCTTTATAGTTCTTGACCAATTGTGACTGGTTGTGCCTTGTTTTATAATTGCTTAAAATCCTGTAGAGTTAATGCATTTGTTTTACCTAAAGCACTCTGTTTCGTTTGAAGTGTGGTGGGGACTCCATCTGGAATTATAAGGCTGGAGAAATGAGAAATTTGATCATAGGTGCCATAGTTCCTTCGGACGGAGTGGAGCTGGGACTACGCAGCCGCCTCTCCTGAAATGCAGATCAGATCCAGAAGTTCCAGTGTGCTGAAAATGGGAGTGTTTGGTGTGTGGAGCTGCTGTGGCCAGCTAGGAAGATGTGATGTGAGCTGTCCACAGTGAAACAGGAAGTGGAATTTCAAAAATGCCCAGGACTTTAAAGGGGGAGGGAGCAGATGGCTGCCAAGCAGCAGCGTTCAGACTGATGGCCAGGATGGGCATTATGGAACACCTCCTAAAGGCCCTTTACCATGACATAACTAAGCATGGAGTCTACACTGATGCTTCATCGCTAAAAATTTAGCTCAAAAAGCTTGATACCACTCATCGAGGTGGATTTATTTTGTTACAAAATCAGGGAAGTTGAAGTCAGCATGGGGAAGGCAGATCGCAGTGGCTCAAAAAGCTGACTTTGGTTGACAAAATTTTCTAGTGTAGACCAAGCCTCAGAGAGTTGGCTTTACTGTATTGCTGTATTGGGATGCATGTGTTGTCAGGAAAAGACACATTTTGGTGTAGATACATGCATAACTAGGTCAACATAAGTTGACCAAAGTTTTAGTATAGACCAAACCTCATACTGGTAGAACTTATTCCTCTAAGGGCTCTCTTATACTGGTATATCTGTGTGAACACTAGAGAGGGTTATACCGCTTTACCTACACAGTATAGTTATGGGGCACAAAAAAGTTGTATGTAGACAAGGTGTAGTGGCTTGTCTGTACACATTAGTTGTACCAATTTACCTGAAACCTGTTGTGCAAATCAATGAGAAATACTCTGCGGTTGTTCTTACTCGGGCCTCCTTGGGGTTTACCTTTTGGTTTGGTCTCTTGTTTTGGTTTAACAAAACCAGTTTAACTTAAACTAGTGCAACTTCTGTTTGTAGACAAGGCCTGGGGGAAATAGCTAACATTTAAAAAAAAATGACCTCTAACGTGTTTTAATCAATGTGGTTTTTTTTTTAAAACAGAACTTTGCACAACAAACAATCTTTGACCACAAACATCTACCATGTTTTTAAACACAACTTTCCTTGCCTACACTATGTTCAAAGCCCTGTTTAAAATCTTGTTAGCTCTCCTGTTTTAAAAATAGGCCTGTTTTCCTGATCTAGAAATTGGAGCTCTGAGTCGTTTAAATTAATTCCTCATTAAAATTATTTCTTCTCTTTGTCACATATGAATTATTGACAGCTGAATCACCATCTGTCACAATATTGCTTGTATTCACCATTGCTTGTCACATGATTGCCGAACTGTGCAATTATTAACCCTCCCCTCACTTTGTTCTGTTTTGATTGAAAAACTCTAGAAAGAGCAAGTTAGATTTTTGTGTGTCAGACTGTGGAACTTTAATCCTATGATATGACACTTTATTCACCCATCAGTTTCCCACAAAGTGACCCGTCTGGGTGGTATATCTAACCCTTTAGTGGATTGCAGTATTGCCTAGGAAGAAAACTGGAAGCTTGTTAGATTAATTATTACATACTGATTTGTGTGGGTGTGCTTTTCAAACAAACTGGAAGCTGGTTGCAGAAGCTTATGTTGACAAGATGGGGAAAAAGTGGGTTTCTTTGTGATGTCTACACTGGGGGAAAATGTATTTTTAAGTTAGCAAATTGTAAAATGCTAGTCTACACTGGACAAGATTTAGTTTAATCTCTATTTAACAGTCCTAAGTGATATTTCCCACCTTTCTCCCAAGGGGCTTTACCCCAGAGAGAGCTGTATTTCTATGGTTGGTGAACTTACTCCTGTGTACTGAGTGTTTTTTGGGATACTTCAGGCTGAACCCTATATTTCACCTTGATGTGCCAAACTGAGGTAAAATGACAACTTCTCTCTCTCTCTCTCTGTTGTGTTCTTTTATATTCCTGTCTACAGCAGAGAGTTATAATCTGGAGATGCTGCCAACTCTGTCACTGCTGCTCTCTCTAGACTTGTGGGAGTTACCAATGATCTCATTTTCAGAGTTGCTGAGCAACCCCACGTGCTATTAAAGTTGATGCTTCTCACCTTTTGAAAATCAGACAAAGAGCCTCTGCCACAGTTTCTTGATCTTTAAAATGGAGTAAAGAATATTTCAAAGGGATTCTGTGAGGACTAGTTTGAAGATAAATATTGTCCAAGCGCTATATGTTTATTACAGAATAGGAATTACAAGAGCTGACATAAATAGGGGTCTGTATGAAAGTGTTATCTAATCAAAAGGAATCAAACACATGAAAGAAGTAGAAAAGAGCAAGGCTTGTATTTCAAAATAGTCTCTTATTACCGAAGGAAATCGATCATGGCTGGTTGGGAGATCTCCTTGGGGACTGTGTAACAGAAGAGTTGAATAAAAGAGATAATTGACAGTTTAGTCCCTGGCTCTTAATACCTAGGCACTCATCTTTGCCATATATTTCCAAGTAGTAAGTGACTTTAATGCACTTCAGTTTTCAGATGTCCAGTTTGAGATGCCTTTTAAAAACTGCCTTGTTTTTCAGAAAATAGGTAGAGGCTTGCAATCTCAATCCAATCCAATGAGACCTGACTCCAAAGTATCAGCTTTGGATTAGGTGTAACTTGTATAGCATACCATTGGACTCAGTTTGGGTTTGGTAGCCTTTTATAACTGAGGGCTTGTCTTCGCACAGATTTTGTTTGCAGCAAGCCAGGATGTGACTCTTCCTTACACTACTAGCCTGCCATGGACTGACTGTTCAGATATGCTCTCTCTCAGTGCACCTATGGCTCCTTCATTAATGTGCTTTGATCTAGTCCCATTTCAAAGAGATGAGATCAAAGTGCATCAACAAACTGTTCATGTATGTACCAGCAGGTCTGCACGCGGACAGTTATTCTGCGGCAGCAGGCCAATGTGGTGTAGAATCACATTACAGCTTGCTGTGAATTAATTGTTCATGCCAACAAACCCTTGGTTTGAAGAGTGTATCTTTTGGGATTATTATATATGGAGAGGTTTTAGGATGGGTATGAAACAACTTCACACTCTCTGGTTCAGGTTGGCTTCAGGATTAGCTACGATGTAGTTGAGTTTGGGTCAGGTTTTAAAACGAGGCCCAAGTTTAGGCTCAAGGCTTTAAGAGTAGGTGGTATCACAGAAGAGGACATCATTTTGAAGAGCATGCCACTCTGCCCCCATTGGTGTAACTCAGGGCTCGACAAAATTGGTTCCTAGCTAGGTGCCAGCAAGTTTATTTGTGGTTGTCAGGAGGCACTCCTCTGCTGCATTTCTGCAGCACAGCTAGAAGCCAGGCTACAAACCCTGGTTGCCATAGTGACCTGGCTCCCAGGTTTAATCCAGGCCTGGTCTAACTTTAGATGCACAGTACATGCAAAGTTGTGCTGGTGAAGTAGCATGCTCTTCAAAATGATGTTTTCTACATGGCATGACCTTGCATCTGCTAGGCTGGAGTCTTGCCGATGGGCTAGGCCCAGGCTGTTCTCAGAAGTACATGAATCTCCAGTGTTCTGGGGATCTGGCAGTGGCTCCCCTAACGATAATGCAGCCCATAGCATTTCACCCGGCATGTTAACCAGTGCTAGATCAGGTGCAAGTTGAAGATAGACTATTTTATTTTTAAACAAAAGTCCTCGACCTTCTCTTAGTTTAAATTTCCAAAGTGAATAATAACTTGGAGTGCATCAGTTTTTCACTACTTCACTTCAGATACTTAAAGGGGCTTGATTTTTCCAGGTGGGAGGAAAGGGATGTTCAGCAGTTTCTGAAAGTGATCTTTGTCAGGTTTCTCACATTCAGAATGATGCATCTAGAATAAATAGTCCCTTTTCAAATCCTAGCCAGGATCTTTGAGTCGTAAATAATGATACACTGTTACTCCCATCATTTGCATGAGATCATAATCCTCTGTGGCCACTTAATAGCTTGCTAAGGGAATGGATTATGATGCCCCAGCTTTCCATAAGCCCTTCCTAAAATCAAGAGATGTTGGCTGCGGTGGAAGGGTAACCTTATAGGAAAAATGCCTGAAGTATTTAAATCCAGGAGTGAAGGTAGGATGGACATAAAAATCTTAAAAGGCTCCTCTTTTGGAAATGAAGGTAGGTGGGGGTTTTGTTTGTGTTTTTATTTCCCTGAGGGAACCTTACCTCGGGATGGAGAAAGGAGGGACAGGGCAGAGTGACCAGTTCAGAGGTTCCATCACTCAAATTTGATACTGAGTAATAGGAACAATTTGTGTCTGGTTTTCCTTGCATCTCTTAGGCTATGTCTACATTGGCAAAATAGTCTGGACTAAGGAGGCTTAGTTCAGACTAATCTAGCCCATGGCTAAATGAGGCTTTGCCTAGTTCAAACTAAGTAATTTCCTGCTTCGAACTAAGAAATGCCTAGTTTGAACTAGTAAGTACTGGGCTTAATCCAGACTTACATGCTTAGTTCGAGCTTTAGTTTGAACTAAGTGTGTGCAAGACTCGAACTAATTCTTAGTTTGAACTTAAGTTCGAACTAACTGTGCATTCTAGTTTGAATTAAGAGTTAGTTTGAACTAGAATGCGTGGTTAGTTTGAACTAAGTGCAAGTTTGAACTAGGAAGTCCGAACTAAGTTTGGCCTGTGTAGACATACCCTTAGTTTGTAGGAAACACATTAACTATCATGTCTCAAAATGGGTGAAGAGCAGAGATAGAAAGCTTGTTCACTTTAGCTTTGTGAAATCCTTGCAATCTGCTCTTGTCTGTTCCTCACTTACAGAACATTGGGTCCTTTGTAAGAGTGGCAAAGATTACCATCTCCTTTTGAAAAGTTATAGCAGACTTATCTAGGCCTTACAGAATGGAAGAGGAACAGCTGTCATCAGGGGGTGAAACTGTCAATAATGTTAATAGACTCTGCAGCCTGCAAACTTAATAGTGTTGACTGTGACAGCATATTTGACGTATGCATTTTAACTTTAAAACAAAACCAAGATCTTCATCAGAAACGTCTCAGTAATTGTCTTGGTTCTGTTTTAAAATCCAAGTTTCAAAGACTGTTGTACACATAGAGCGACTTACATAAAAATCTGCATGGTTGAAATAATGATTAGTTGTTCTGACTGCTGAAAATGAAGATCTGAAACTTACTGTGAAGGAAAGCTTTCATAATAAATAACTTTTGTAAGAATTGTAGTCTGGAGGATTCCAGCTGGGTCTGGATCTGGGAATTTTTTTGGATGACTAATGCAGCATCATTGCAAGATCAGGAAATGGAGCAATTGGAGGCTAATTTTTGTAATTAGAGGTTATATTTTGTAACAAAACTATTTGCTTAGTTGAAAGCAGAATTGTATAAGTTAGCACTGGTCTAACTGTTGAAAACTGACCAATTTTTTTTCTTGGAGTTATTGTTGAAAGTCCCAGCTTGTTTTCTGTCTTTCTGTGGAGAATTACTGGTTCAGATCAAAGGTTTTATGAGGCCACCAAAATTAAACGTCACCAGCCTGTGTGTATCAGAAATATTAAAAATCTGCCCCTGTGCAGCTGATAAAGGTGCAGAAAAAGCTAGTTCTTTCCATAATAAGAAGAATGGTCATACCAGGTTAGACTAATAATCTGTCTAGTTCGATATCCCATCTTCCGACAGTTGCCAATGCTAGGTGCTTCTGAGGGATTGCCCGGTTCTGTTCTGTTCAATTATCGAGTGATCCATTCCCTCTCATCCTGTTCCAGCTTCTGGAATTCAGAGGTTTAGGGACACATGGAGCATGGGATTGCATCCCTGATCATCTTCTCGAATAGCCATTGATGGATCTGTCCTCCGTGAACTTAACTAATTTGTTTTTGAATTCAGTTATACTTTTGGCCTTATACAGTCCCCTGGCAATGAGTTCCACAAGGTGACTGTGTGCTGTATGAAGAGAAACTCCCTTATGTTTGTTACAAACTTGTTTCCTATTAATTTCGTTGGGTGACTGCTGGTCCTTATCTTACATGAAGGTGTAAATAACACTAATTTATTCACTTTATCCACACTGTTTGTGATTTTTATCGTTCTGGGTCACATCCTCCTCAATTGTCTCTTCTCTATGCTGAACACTGAGTCTTTTTTTAATCTCTCCTCAGCTGTTCCATACTTCTAATTATTTGTTGCCTTTTCCTGTATGTCTTTTGAGATGGGGCATACCAGAATTACATATAGTATTTATGGTGTTTGCATGCCGTAGATTTATATAGTGACACCATGATATTTTCTGTCCTATTTTCTGTACCTTTCCTAATGGTTCCTAATGGTCTGTTTGCTTTTTCGACTGCCTCTGCACACTGAGCAGATGTTTTTTTGATTGTTAACAGCTAATATAGATGCATCCATTTTGAGTGTACAGTTGGAATTGTTTTCCCAGGGCTATTATTTTGCATTTAACATTTAATTTTCATCTGCCATTTTGTTTGTCAGTTTAGTGAGATCCCTTTGTAACTCTACACAGTCTGCTTTGTGCTTAACTGTCTTGAGTAATTTAGTACCATATTTACTCATGTATAAACTGATCTGTATATAAGCTTACCTCCCAGTTCAGAGCCCACAAAACACACAAAGTGGGTGACTCACATATAAGCCGAGGTCCGCCTGTGGCCTTGGGCCCCTACCTCCCCAGACTTATGCTTCTGGCTTCCCCAGAGTCCTTGATACACTCCTTAACCGCCGGGCCCTGCCGCTGCTTCCCCTGTCATCCCCAATTTCCTCCTTAACCTCCAGGAATTGCCATCGCTTTTCCTGCCGTCCTTGACCCCTGGGCCATGCTGCTGCTTTTTCTGCTGTTCCCAACCCCCTCCCAAACCCCCAGGGCCTGCCGCTGCTTCTCTGGCCCGACCCCCCCCCCTGTTATTTGGCTGCTCCAAACGCTGGGGTCCCAGTCTTTACTCTAACCCCAGCCGGTGCTGACTCCCCAACATGGCCACTCTAGCCACATGCTGGGGCTCCAGCCTGGAGCATGCTCAGTGCATGCTCCAGGCTGGAGACTTAAAATTCCTGGGCTAAAGCTGCTGTATGACCCATGTGTAAGCCGAGTGCCTGTTTTTAAAGGCAATTTTCAGGCACAAAAATGTCTGCTTATAAATGAGTATATATGGCATTACCTGCAGACTTTGTCACCTCTGTGTTTGTTCCCTTTTCAAGATCATTGTTCAGTATGTCTGTGAAATGCTGCACCCCACGTATACCCTTGTAATGTGATCTGTGTATCTTTCCTGTTCACCCCGACAGTGTAACTGTGTATGGTCTAATCAAAGTATGTCCCATAAGTTGTTTTTGGAATTCTTATGGCTCTACATTGCTGTTATGGTAGCACGAGTCCTGCAACATCATACATGTGTACAGATATGAAGCTCTGCCCTGTCACATCCCTAAATGTGTCTCACATGTCCTAGATAGATGCAGACAAACAAAGCTGTGTTTCCACACCCAGCAGTGGCATGCATATGAGAACAATGAAGCTTAAGAGTCTTTGCTCAAGAGGGAAAGATCTTACCCATTGTCAGACACAGACAGTGATCTCACCCCAGGGAGGGTCAAGGGGGTTTGGAAAGAAAAACACACACCTTGGTCTTTGTGGAGTTCTTCTCTTCCAAGCCAGCTTCTATGCAACACTTAAGACTGGTAACTTATTCCCAAGATGGGAAATCTGGCTTCAAAACCACCAGTAGCCAAGCCTGTGTGTAAGCTGATCATAGACTGAAACAGTTTAGAACAGGTGTGGCCAAACTGAGGCTCACAAGCCACATGTGGCTCTTCAAAGAAAAAGTGTGTCTCAAGGAAGAGTGGGCAGGGAAAGGCAACATGGTCCAGGACAGCAGAGAAGCAGTGGTGTGGTTGGGACTGGCAGGGAAAGTGTGGCAGTGTGGTCAGAGCTGGCGGGGAAGCTGCAGCAGTGTGGTCCGGGCTGGTGGGGGAAGCCGCAACAGCATGATCAGGGCCGGCAGGGGAGCTGCAGCAAGGTCAGAGCTGGCAGGGGATCTGCAGTAGCATGGTTGGGGCATCAGGGGGAGCCATGGCAAGGTTAGGGCCGGTTAGGGAAGCCACGGCAGCATGGTCAGAGCTGTGGAGGGGGAGGCTGCGGCAGTGTGGTCAGAGCCGGCAGGGAAGCCATGGCATAGTCGGGGTCGGGGTGCAGAATTGCAGCATGGTCGGGGAGAGTAGAGAAGCAGCATCATGGTGAGAGACGGCAAGGAAGCGGCAAGGGGGATGGGGGGTGTGGAAGTGTGGCATGTTTAGATTTTCTCATAAGCCCTTATGCAGCTTACTCTTTTGTTAAAACTGTGTTTTACAAGTTCTAAACATGACATGGAATACTAAGAATGGTGGGTTACTTACCAGTAACTGTCCTCCTTCGAGATGGGCTGCTCGGATTCATTCAGTATCAGGTTTTTACGTGCTGCAGAGCACACTTGGTCAGAAACTTTCTTTAGTCTTAGCCTGTCAGGACAGGGCTGGTGGCTAACGCCCCCTGGCAATCCTGTGGCTGTATATGTGGCCTCAGCCCTGCCCTTCCCCAGTTCCTACTAGTCGCTAACTTCAAGTAGTGGGGATGGCGGGAGGGATCTGAATGAATCCGAGCAGTCCATCTTGAAGAAGGACAGTTACTGGTAAGTAACTCACTGTTCTTCTTCGAGTGCTGCTCGGATACGTTCAGTATCAGGTGACTGTTAGCTGTACTGTGGAAGGTGGGTGGAGTTAGAGCCTTATCCACCGTCAGCACGGCCCCCTCCAAATGGCACAGCACCTAAATTTGGGCGAAGAAGCAGTGGGCCACCAGGCAAACATCCACAGGCACGCCACTAAGTGCAAGATCTTTGAGAGAAGACGTGTATGAGAGTGCCACTCTGTCAGGAGACCAGAACCCCAAAAGGGCTGTCCTGGTTCATTACCAGGGAAACCGCTATACCCGCAAAGAACATCCTTGTCACCAGCAAGACGGTCTAAATAAGAGGATTGCCCTTCCCTAGCAGAATTGACTCTTGAGAAGGGCAGTCGTGATCCAGAGCAACGGGCTTCTACAGCTGCAGGTGATGAGCAAGGGTAGGATAACTGCCACGCTTGCAGCCCTAACCTCAGAGAGAGGTAAATTGGGTTAAGTTACTAACCACAACGGGGGCAGGGAACATATCGCTCCCTGACCAAATGGGTGATAGCCAAAAGGCCTTCCTCATTGACATACTGGCAACAAATGCCAAGGGCAGGATTGATAAGGGCACCCTAAACTAAGGCATCCTGCCTCCATAGGAAGAATAACAGAGAAAGAAAATAACAAGGAATGAGTAGGTGGGGACCCCAGCCCCTCCATTCGTTGACGCATGGGAATGGAGGGCCTGGGGAGGAGGGCCCAGAATAAGGCCTAGACGCTGGGCAGGCCGATCTCTGGGGGTCCAAAGTGTCAGAGACACTCCGTCAAGGAGGTCATTGTAAGGAAGAAGTGAGCATCACTGGAAGGCCCTTCTTTAGAGGTGACCTTTCCACGGGTTATAGTAGGAAAAAGGGGGACCCTTAGGTACACCCATCCTAGCAGCAGGAGAGAAGCCAAACAGCGGAGGTGGTGACTGTTAAATGACTGGGAAGTGAAAACAGAGAACTGGAAGAAAGGTGATTGAATTTCCATATTAGGTTTTCCCTGACCAAAGGGACGGGGGAATGACCTGAGACAGGGACAGTTAGAAACCATCGTGGGGTTCTGGGAGGGGCTGACACAACCTCCAGGCTTGGTGCGCATTTCTCTCCCTTGCCCCCGTACTCTACTCTCCCGATACACAGACTCACTAAGGGAGAGGTGTGTTGAATACAGGGAAGGGGTATCTGACCATCTCTATAGACAGGTCAGGTCCCCCCAAAGGTTGTGCTCCCCCCGAGGTCCAGAATCAGTGTTTGGGGGGGAGGCACGTGGTTCGTCTGATAGTCTCGCTCTCACTTTTATGGAGAGGCAGTCAACCTTCATATCACAGTTGGATGACTCATCTCTAGCCGTGGAAGTAGGTGTTGGGTCCTGGCTGCAATGGGCTAACTACAAGGGATCTAGCATAGATCCCAATGAGGAGAGAAGACGATGACTTAGCCAAGATGCAGTCTATAATGCCTACTCCGAGAGGGGAGGGGTGTTATTGGTGCACCTCCCCGCGTATGGGAAGGGGTAAAGGCTTGGGCAGGTCCCGAGTGGAAAGAAGGAAAGAGGGGGAGGAGGGCAGAAGGCAACCTCTAGTTAGGGAAAAACCAAGGGGAAGCCACTGTGTCCTCTAAGGAACACGAGGCATGAAGGGACGTTACAAAAGTGTCACCCATAAGACATCAGGCATTCCAGCCTGCTAAGGGTTTCGCAAATTCCCTTGGGAGCCAGCGTCCTGCAGGGGAACTAACTGTGAGCTAAGGACCACATGTCCTCAAGCAGGCTCACTCAGGGTTATGAATACCAATGGAGTTTAACAGTTCTATCCCCTACTCTCTCTCCTCTGTGATTCTAGGGAAGAAGGGGATGCCATAGAAAGGTTAAGACAGCTCCTAGATGTCTGTCTGGGGTTTTTGATGGAACACGTCCCTTGCCTGTTTGGAGGGAGGCACCAGAGCAGAGGGGGTTCCAGTAGCGGGCTAAACGTGAGGTTTGCCTGTGGGCAGATGGACCAATGAGATGTGGTGAATGTCCTTGGGGAGGAGGGGTAGGATCTGAGGAGGCAAAATGCCTATGATGGAGCTTGAGGATGCCTTGAGTGACAGGCCTAATATGAGAATGAAGACCATGGCCCTGAGAATAAAAGGGGACTGCCTGGGGAGGCGAGGAGGGAAAAGGTAGA
The DNA here is from genome assembly GCA_007922195.1 of Podocnemis expansa. NCBI lineage: Eukaryota > Metazoa > Chordata > Testudines > Podocnemididae > Podocnemis > Podocnemis expansa. The sequence goes on along the minus strand of ML682017.1, from coordinate 2,424,787 downwards.
GGACAAGAAGGTATGAGCTTGCCCTCTTATCTACCCCCTGGGAGGTGGGGTACACCATCCCACATTAATTTCCCCCAAGGTCCATTGTAGGCCAACATGAATAAGAAATGCTCTTGGGGGCAGCGAAGCAGAAGCGTACCTGTCCCAGTGTGCCCGACTGGGGAAGGGTTGGACAAGGTGTTGGGGGGGAAGGAGGGGCCTGTGGGTACGAGGATGGGGAGTGTGTATCCTCCCCTACGTGTCCCAGCAGGCTGTCACCCTGGAAAAGGGCCACAGAACATGTGTGTTGGTGGTGGGGGCATCATGTGTCCCCTTCTGCTACCTCTTTCACCCCGGGATTTCCACCAAGGCTCCAAGGGCACATGCAACTAGAACTGAATGCATGGGAGGAGATTTCTCTGGTTGCCAGGCCCTTACTTGACCCAAAGGGTACGGTAAGGGAGGAGGGAGATGCATCGTTGCCGGAAAGAAGGAAGAGGTGAGGCTGATTGTGAGGGGGCATTTAACATAAGCAATTTAGGGTGTCACCCTAAAGTTCAAGGGTTGGGTTTCATGGAGGGAGAGGCAGTCGGATTGGAGTTGATCACCTTCAATGGGAGAAAAGGGGGCCATCAACCCACAGTCCAAGGGCCCCCAACGGGCAGCCAATTTGCTTGTATGGGGAGGCTACCGTGAGGGCCATCACCCCAAGCATTTCGTGGGGGTCATGGTGGGCTGGGAAAACGTTGAAGCACCTGGGGAGTAAACATACCCAGGACCCTGAGGGCTGACCCGGGGTCACAGTTGCTGCATATCAGGGAGTCAGTGGCTGGGGCACAGAGAGACTGTCGCTCAAAAGGGAAGGTCTAATGTGGACTGCTGTAAGTCAGTGCATAATCTTGGCTGTAGCAATGCCGCAGCTGGCCGTGTCCGAGGCATCCCACGCCACTGGAAGGGCTTCGCGTGAGGCCAAGGTGCCTTCCTCGACAAAGTCATCCTAATCCACCAAGTGTTCTTGTGAGAGGAAGCTGCTAAAACCCTTCACAGCATTACACAGATTTAGGGAATACCTGTTAAACAAGGCCCAATGGTTAGCAATTCTCAGCTGAAAGGCTGAAGTTGAATAGGCCTCCTGGACCCCTGAGAGCCTGGGGGTAAACCAGGGCGGCTCAGGCTAGTGTGTGTCCCAGTGATGTCAAAGACATGAACATGAAAAGGGTTCATAATGGCGACTGGAGAGGACGCAATCTCCATGTTGAATAAGGGGTCTTGTTTCCCCTTGAGGGGTGTGACCCTGAACCCCAGGTAGACGGTGACCCGGTGAAGGGGGCTGAAGTGTGGGAGGGTCTTCTCTGTAAGACCCTGGCCCTGGGTTCATGGCTGTAGCCAGGGGAAGGGACAACCCTGGTACCGGGGTGCCCTCTCCTGAGGTCGTGGTACTGAGTTGGAACTCCTCTACCAAGGCCTCAGAGGGAAGTAACCAGCTTCGAGTGCAGCACCGAGAAGAAGTCGGTGCAGGGAACCTTTCAGTAGGAGGCCGGGCCTGAGGCATGCACTCTTGGACCTTCTTACAGTGGCAAGGCAAGGTGTCGGCACCGTAGGAGTTGGAGCCCTCGGTTCTACAGTGACGCAGGGCCAAGGAGTCAGCAGCTCCCCCCAGTTCTGGGTAAAGTGAAAGGAAGGCATACTTACCGTTTGCTTCGATGGCCTGGCTGCAATTTCGGGAGCTGAAGAGCTTCTGCTGCCTTAAAGTCATCTGGTGTGGATGGCACCATGATAAGCTCGGACTCTCACCACCCGGAGGGGACAACCAGAGTGGTACCGGCACTTCAGTGCTGAAGTTGACGCGCAGCACGCTTACCTGTGCTCTGCTGGGGAGCAGTGCCGAGAGGGCCTTGGTGCCAAGTGGCCTGAGGTGCTGCCGCTAATGCATGGTGCTCAGATGCTCCGGCCTTTTTCTTTGGAGAGGAAATACAGGGGATAAGGTCCCATGGCACCAACATGGTGCTGAGCCAAATGCCAATCGCGGCTGTTTATTCACAGCCAGAGTGGTGCTGAGAGGGCTCTGGTGCCAGCCTAGCACACGGTGCCGAGTTGAGGCTGATTGCAGCTTTCATTCATAGCCAGAGAGCGGCACCGAGAGGGCTCTGTTGCCGACTGAGCACACGGTTCCAAGTTAGAGGCCAATCCCGGGTTTTATTTGTAGCTGGAGAGCAGCACTGAGACGGCTCTGGTGCCGACTGAGCACGCCGTGCCAAGTTAGAGGCCGATCGCGGCTTTTATTCATAGCTGGAGAGCGATGACGAGAGGACGCTGGTGCCGACCAAGCATGTGGTGCTGAGTTGGAGGCCGATTGCAGCTTTTATTCATAGCCAGAGAGTGATGCCAAGAGAGCTCCAGTGCTAGCTCAGCACTTGGTGCCGATGAATCATTGGGTGTGACAGATGTACCCAGCGTCAGTTGCAGGGCCCGTTCTTGGGCAATATTATGCAGCCTTTGTTCCCTGTCTTCCTGAGTCCTTTGTTTAAAGATCTGCAAATAGAGCATAATCCACCAGTTGAAGCTCACGCAGGCCTTCAAGATACCTCCTATGGGAGCTGTCCCTCAGGTTCGGGTTTCTGTTGGAAGTACTCGGTAGAAGCGCTGGCAATGTCCACAAACAGATCTTCCAGTGAAAACACCCGTAAAAACAGAGCGGAGAAACAGACCCTTGCAAAAGCAAGAAACGGGCTGTTCTGTAACCATCGCTGAGGGTGGAAAAGAGAAAACTGGGGAGGGGCAGGGCTGCGGCCATATTTACAGCTATGGAGTGGCCAGGGGGTGTTGGCCACCAGCCCTGTCCTGACAGGCTAAGGCTAAAGAAGGTTTCCGGCCAATCGTGCGCTATGGCATGTAGACACCTGATACTGAATGTATCCGAGCAGTGCTCAAAGAAGAAATGAAAATACAAAGGAGAAAAGTTTTAAACTGAATGTAATTACTTTCAAGTTTTGGCACAACTTACTGCTGTGAAGCATTGTATTCCACAATGAAATTTGTTAAATTGAAACACTGTGCAGTACTTAGAGATCAATACCTCTGCGAGCTTTTATGTACTGCATTGACAAGTTACTGCTTAGATTTTAAAAAAACTTGCCACTAGCCTGCAATGTTCTACATCCAGCAACAGCTAAGTTTTTACTGTATAGGCCTAGTTTTCATGATAGCCTTAAGTAATTATTAGAATTTGACATTGGTAGGATCAATATTTGCCCTGTTTTTATGATAAAATTAAAGTGCAATGAATTTTAAGCTAGGTCATTTTGGAGCAGGTAAAAGTATGTGGTTATATGCCTCAGTGCAGCTCTTGACGGTTTAATAATCGACTTGCATGGCTCTTGAGTTCCATAAGTTTGGCCACCCCTGGTTCAGAACATGACTTTTTTCTTTTTATTTGATTGTGACCACCTGCTTGACTGATTAACCAGCTGGTTTTATATTAGTCTGACTTGTAAAGTTTGTTTTTATCTAAAGCAGTGCGATGTTGAATGAGAGTATACTAGTAAAGGCCTTTGCTGAGAGCAAAGTTGATGCATATCAGTTTCTTTGTTAAATTGACAGACAAGTGTAAATGAGCTTGCAAGGTCCAGTGGGGGGCACTAATGCTTGCAAAACTAGTTCTCAGAGTTGCACCTGGGACCTGAGGTGTTTGCTGGGGGGCAGTTCCATGAGTGGCTAGTGAGACTGGTTGAGGGACTGATTACGCCTGAGTAGCTGGGCATGAGCTGACCCAGGAATGGGGGTTCACACAACAAGGTGGTATATGGTGGGGCCTGAATTGGGGTGGCACCGCAAGCCCCCCCAGTCCATATTACAGGAGGGGAACACCACAGTGTTGACCAGCACAGATTCCAGTACAGATCCTTGAGGAGCTCCACTATTTACTGCCTCCCTTGTATTCCTGCTCTTTGTCTCCTATTTTATCAGTTACTGATACGGGAGAAGACCTTCCCTCTTATCCCGTGACTGCTTGCTTTGCTTCAGAGCCTTTGTTGTGGGATCTTGTCAAAGGCTTTCTGAAAGTCCAACAACTCTGTATCAACCCAATCATCCTGGTTCATGTGCTTGCTGACGCCCCCAAAAGAATCCTAATAGATTGCTGAGGCATAACTTCCCTTTACAAATGCCTTGCTGGCTCTTCCCCAACATATTGTATTCATCCATGTACCTGATAATTCTAATCTTTACTATAGTTTTCAATCAGTTTGCTTGGTACTAAAGCTAACTGGCCTATAATCACCTCTTGGGTGTTCTTTTAAAAACTGGTGTCATGTTAGCTATCCTCCAGGCAGCTGGTACAGAAGCTGATTTAAATGATAGGGTTATGTACCACAATTAAGAAATTCCATGTTTGATTTTCTTTAGAACTCATGGATGAACACCATCTGGTCCTGGTGACTTATTACTGTTTGTTGGTTTATTCCCAAATTTGCTCTATTTAAACTATAGTCTGGGAAAATTCTGCAGATTTGTGACCTGAGAAGAAAGGGTCAGATGTAGTAAATCTTCCCCATATTCTTTGCAGTGAAAACTGATGCAAAAATTCATTTAGCTTTTCTGCAGTGGTCTTGTCTCCTCTGAATGGTATATTAGCACCATAGTCATCCAGTGGCCTCACTGACTGTTTGGTAGACTTCTAATGTAATTTTTTTGAAAAATTGCTGTTAGTTATTGTCTTTTACTAGTTCTTCAAATTCCTTTTTGGCCTGCCTAATTCTGTTTTTACACTTGACTTGCCAGAGTTCATGCTCCTTTTCTATTTTCCTTAGTAGGATTTGACTTCCAGTTCGTAAAGGATGTATTTTTGCCTCTACCTGGCTCTTTTGCTCTGCTATTTAACCACGATGGCATTGTTTTAACCCTCTTTAATTTTTTTTGATTTGGGATAGACATTTACTTTGAGTCTCTATTATGGTGCACCTTACAGGCACTTCACGCTGGTGACTGTTTGATTTAATTTCTGTTTAGCTAGCTTCCTTGTGTAGTTCCCCTATTTAAAATTAAATGTTCCTGTGGTGAATTTCTTTGGTATTTCCCTCTTCTAACACCCAGGAAGTTAAATATAATTACATTATGGTTCATCCTTATTCTCTGCTCGAACCAGATTCTGTGCTCCACTTCAGTGTAGCACAGCTTTTTGTAGTGGTAGTGAGATTCTCTACCTTTATGGAGAAAACCTATTATTACTTTAATTCCATATGGAAACCTACAGACATCCAGTGCAGAGCCAAGCAACCCAGCATCATATTCTACAGTGCGATATCCTGTTTAAGAAATGAGGAGTCACTTTCCAGGCTGAGCTTTAGTTTGAATGTACGTTATGTAGCCCCATGTATATCATATTAATGTATCTGGAAAAGACTTGTATGTCACAGATAGCACTTATTAACCAAGTGCCAAATATTTTGTGAGGATACCAACAGCAGGATTTATAGTTTGTGGTCAACTAGGGAATTTCAACTAGGAATTTCCTGCTAATTTGGAAAAATTGCAATATTAAGAATTGCAATACTTTTTCTGAAATTTGAATTGGTTGAACAAAATCCAGTGTCAGGGACACAATTTACAGATCAATTACTAAAGTCAAAGGACTAGTTTGATGATCCTTTTATGTACCAGACACATGAATCTTGTGTTGAAGAATAGCACCAGGGAAATATTTCAGAGAATTGGATAATATATCATTTCAACTGATCATGGTAGAAAGTTTTAACTCCCATAATTTTGCTGAAGACAAAACTCTTGATCTTTCCTAGAGTAAGTAAACATTCATGGCTGTTTCATTTAGTGTGAGTTTTAGAGAGTTTTCCTGAAGAGTTTTAAAATGTAAAAAAGGACAGTCTTGAACTTGGACTAGGAAGTCTGGAACCAAGTACCAGAGATCTAGTCATGTCAGTCTAGTCCAGCAAAACAAACCTGGAGCCTGGTGGCACTTCTAAAGACTAACAAATTTATTTTTCGCATGAGCTTTTGTGGGAGAAAATCCCAGTGGAACCAAGCAATGATTCAGGTTTCAGAAATCTCCTGATAATGATCAACTAACTCTGAGATTGCTTATTATCCTGTAAATTTTTTTAGCAATTGTACTGGCAACTAGTTTTGTTACGTTACTATGCTGTGTGTCTCAGTAGTACCTTAAAGCAGTGAACTGCAGATTAATCCTATTATACATTAGGAAGTACTGACCTTAATTAGGTTTAAACGCTTTGCCTTTTTTAATTGAATGTGGGATTTTACAGATGGTGGAGAGATAAATGGAAGGCCTTTAAGGGGCTGTAAATATCTGGGCGAATTGGTGGAAAATATAGGGAATCAAGTAGGCTTAATACAGAGTGGCATTTTGCAGTGTTTCAGTCTGGATCTGAGCTAATGCAGTGACAGAGAAATTTACTTTGATCCATTTTTTACAAACAGTTTTGACTTTTTAAATTTTTCTGAGTTGGTGTTGGGTTAAACTTATCACTCAACAGATGCGGGTAAAGTGATAGTAAAGCAGGGGTCAGCAGCCCTGGGCACACATGAGCTTCGCACCTAGTCACAGTAGTACGCAGGGCTCCCAGCCCTGGGCATGGCAGCTGCTCCAGCAGGGAAAAGGAGCTGCTGTGTGCCGTGGCTCCTGGCCCTGCCCTGGCACCTGCTGGTCCCACCCCTGGCACTTGCTGAGGGTTGGGGAGGGACAGGCATGGGGACTGGCAAAGGTTGCCAACTCCTGTACTAAAGGCTTGTCTTCACTCAGCCACTGAGTTGATGTAAGATGTGCTAGTTATATTATGTAAATAACATAGCTTAAATCAACATACCTTATGTTAACTTGCTGTCGTGTCTTCATGTGGTGCTGTGTTGATGGGAGATGGTTTCCTGTCAACATAGGTTATACATCTTGTTTCACTGCATTATGGTAATCTCCCACCAGACCTGCTGCATTGATGCTGCAACATTGATGATTTTTGAGTGCTGTAGTGAAGATAAACCCTAAGTAAATGTGTGGCCTCCAGATCGTTCCTAGCTTGCAAATTACTCTTAAGTACCGTAATAAAAAGCAAGAAGAAGAATAAAATTATCACATGTGAAATGATAGCGAACAGCAGTTGTCCACAACACAAATTTCTGTGAGGCCTTTAATAAATTGGATGTGTTTTTTATATTCAGTCACACAAGCCTGAGAACAGAACTCAGTAACATTAGATGTATTTAAGCAGAACAACACATAATTTTACCAGTATTTTCAGGAGGCTTCACAGCAGCATTTCATGAAGAGAGATAGCTGTCATATCTTACCTTGAGTCTATTTTGTTAAGGAGATGCAATTGGTTAGAAAAATGGAATGCTCAATGGAGGTCCTGAGAAAGAGAGACGAGTGTTTATAGTCAGGACAGGATTTGTGGAAGGTACAGAAATATGGCCTATACATCACAACCTAGAGAGAAAGTTCACATTAAAGGTGACAGAACTTTAAAAAAAAAAAAAAAAAAAAAGCAAACAAAAAAACCCAGCCTCTGATGTTTAAATTAAAAATTTGTGTGTGTTGTGCAACACAACACAACACACACAAATAACATGCATGCATGAATGCACAATCTGCATCCAAAAATGTGAATGACCTTGGCTAACACACACAGCAGCCCTTGTTAAACCTTGTCTTAGAGCTGCAGCTCAGACACTATAGTGATGAAGGACCATGTAGATGGGTGTAAAGCAGTGGAGCTTTACGGACATGGAATTTGGTCCTTAGTGTGTAGTACAGATTCCAGTGTGTGTCTTTATTCCTAGCTGGACTGTTGCATCCAGTTAGAATGAATGCTTTTTTTCCTCCCTTAGCTCAGATTACTGTTCTGTAGAGTGTGGATGAATCCTTGGCATTGTTTGTAGCAAAGACAGGTTACATAAATGGAAAAGGAGGGGGTTGAGGTGGGCTTTGGTCTTGGAAGCAGTAAACAAAACCTGAAATCATCTGTTTTCCAAATGTTAGCTTGGTAGCACTCCAGAGAAAATCTGTATCTGCAGTTGCTTTCAGACAGCAACGTTCAGGCTTCCTAGCTTCCTATTGGATCTCTTGTTTATTGTGTTATGCATTGACTAGGTTACTTACCCTGTATGGTTTTTTTTCATTTTCGAGAACAGAAGATAGGGAGAAAGTAGATATGCTACCATCAAGAAATCATAGTGCTATAGTGCTAACCTTGCATTGGCATTCTCAGAAAAGTTAATTCCCCACCAACATTTTTCTTTAGCTTCTCCAGAGAGAGGGTCTGTCTTCAGTTTGGAGTCCATTTACTTAAAAGAATTTCCACACCAGCTCATCATGACAAATATTCCATGCAATCATGTTCCTATCTGTCATTCTCAGATGTGATTTATGTGAAGCTGCAAGAAGAAACTCATTCATTCATAGCCAGGCACCTGACAGTGCACAGGGGAGGCCATTTATGTTAAAGGACATTGTTCTAATAAGTCAGATTCATAGAATAAAGGTCTGCTTTTAATTGCAGTGTTCTGTGAGCATTGGCAATCACAGAGGTTGAAAGCCCTGCAGAGAAGGTAACCCAGGCAAGAGAAACCCTCAAAAAAAGCAAAATTTTGGGACATGTCTTTGGTATCTTCAACAGCATTATTGAAAACAGAAAAATCTTTGTGCCACCAGTGAAATTCCAAGAGGGTTTGAAAATGACAAACCATTCTTTTTGTGGAATATATTTTTCTACCTCCGTTATCATGGCAAATGTCTCTGTAAAAACTTGTCTCAAAGCTCAAGAGTCTTGACACTTTACTATTGGAAAGCAAATGTAATGAAATAGTGAAAAAATGTAGGTGGCAAAAGGGAGCACAAAATTGAGATCAAAATTAGAAGCTGTGATCTCTGCCTCCCCATTGTCCAAGGGATCTATGCAACCACTGTAAAAGTGCTATGAAGTTACACTGACTTGGTGGAATAGGTCCAAAGGGATAGCCGTGTTAGTCTAGTCCAGTAAAAAAAACAACAAGCAGTTGTGTGGCACTTTAAGACTAACAGATTTATTTTTTGCATGAGCTTTCATGGGACAAGATCCCACTTCCTCAGATGCTTCGAAGATGGGTGAACTTACAGAAAGGAATGAAACTAAATGCAAGGGGGTGTAAAACATAGGATCAGGTCATAAAGTAACAGCAAATCAGAGCAGTTTACAGGCTTAAAGAATGGGAAGCCTGAAGTCAAATTACCCTTTGTAATGTGAAAAGAACCCATAATCTCGATTGAGTCCTGCTTTCACAGAATTTAGCTTGCATATTAATTCGAGTTCAGCTGTTTCTCTTTGGTGTCTTGATGTCCCAGGTACATCTCTAACGACAGTCGTTAACAAATCCATCATCGAGTGATTAGGAAGATGGAAGTGCTCAGCAACTGGTTTCTTTGTTCTTTGATTTCTGATATTAGCTCTGTGCTCATTCAGTCTCTTACGAGCGATCGTCCTGTTTGTCCAACGTATAAGGTGTTGGGGCATTTCTTGCACATGATGGCATAGACCACATTAGTAGATGAGCAGGTAAATGAGCCTTTGATGGAGTAGCAGGCTTGATTAGGACCTATGATGGTGTCTGTTGTGTAGATATGTGGGCAGACTTGGCAGCGTGGTTTTTTGCAAGGGTGTGTGCCTGCTTCAATGTTCTTGTTGTTAGATCTGTAGTTGTTGGTGAGTATCTGTTTAAGATTAGGGGGCTGCCTATAAGCAAGGAGTGGTCTGTCTCCTAATGCTTGAGAGAGAGAGGGATCATCTTTTAGAATAGGCTGTAGGTCCTTAATGATCTTTTGCAGAGGTCTGACTTGAGGATTGTATGTGGTGACTAGGGGTCTATAGCAATGGTTCGCAACCTTTTGCAGGTAGCAACACAGTTGGTGGCAAATCATGACCCTAATGGACACACCAACCCACCACCCCAAGCCAAATCCAGCCATCTCCCCGGCTGTCCACGATGCACTTACCACTGTGTGGCGACACAGTAATGTGTCCTGACAGTTGAGAACCACTACTCTATAGTGTTCAGCCCCTTCTCCACTGAACACTCACAGTAAACTAAAGGAACCACCTCTAAAGGAACATGTATGCACAGCCTTGTATGATTTAATTCAGGATCAGCAGCTTGCTTAATATTTCAGCACTTAGATATGTTTATAGTGAAAACCAGAAAACATTTATTCTCAAAGATTCAAGTAGTGCAGAGCGAGAGAGAATATTGGCTACATAAAACAAAAATATGATGCACTTTATACTTAACTAACACACACATCTCCTGTCTAAAGAAATGCATCTCACCCTGAACTCCTCTGCAGTGTTTCAACAACCATTGTTGGCCAAGATCCCATTTTCATGAATGTGAATGGATAGTATGTTTATGTCCTAGCAGCAATGTCATCTTTACTTTCTAGTTATACCTCCAGACTTTTTTTTGTGTGCTTGGAGAAAATGTAACCTCCATGGCTTGTTTTTGCTTGCTGCTGTCCCATCATTTTGATAAAATTGTATGTAAGTAAACATCCACTGTGCTGGCTTACAGTGCTTAAGTCACATCTGGCAGAGAGGTGAATAAACATCTCTTGTCTAGCTGTTTCTTCACTTCTGCTGGTGATTCATGTCTTGATGCAAAATCTCAGGACATGTTTTCAGTGTACACACATGAGTCCTTACTTAAATTTCACAGTAATATTAATGATCAGTGTGACCTTGGCTTTCACTTAAGACCTCACTTGGCATTTTTGGTGAACTAGAGTGGACCTGATTCAGAATCAAGACTTTCCTGTGACTCCCTTATCAGTTGGCGTTATGGAATTCTTGGGAGAAGATCCCACTTCCTCAGATGCTTTGAAGCATCTGAGGAAGTGGGATCTTCCACAAAAGCTCATGCGAAAAATAAATCTGTTAGTCTTAAGTGCCACACAACTGCTTGGTTTTTTTTTTACTAGACTAGACCAACACGGCTATCCCTTTTGAAATGGAATTCTTGGGTCACACTTTCTCCCTTACATTGATACAGTAGGGTTAGACACTGGCTGATCTGTAATTGTCAGGCCATAACTCTCTTGCCTGGACAAGGCATCTCCCACTGTATACTCTCTCTTCCTTTAATATGCGTAATTTAGAATCGAATCGAATCATAGGGTTGGAAGGGACCTCATGAGATCATCGAGTCCAGCCCCCTGGGAACTGAACCCAAGACCTTCTGCATGTTAAGCAGAGGTGCTAGCCACTACTTGCCCTGTTATAGTCTTAAAGCAATTCTCCAGTGTAGTAGAAGTTTGGTGTTAGCTGTACTGAACCAAAACACCATAGCAAGAGATAGGATTCTAAATTTTCTGGTAAACAGATAGACCCTTAACTCCTTAATTGCCTACACAATAACATAACATTGTTTTTCTGTGGCAGAAAAATTCTGTTCAGAAGGTGTCAGTTTTTTACTAAAGAAAGCAATGGGATTCTCTCTGTTACCCCTCTTTGCATGAGTGTCACACTTAACATAAATAAATGTTAGTCTTCAAGTGCCACAAGACTCCTTGTTTTACACTTAACCAATGTCTGATGCTTCAATATATAGTTTGAGTATTTTGTCAAAATCTGGACTTGCCAGAACAGGCTTTCTTGAAAGGATTTTATTTGCTACATCAAAACTTTTCTGACAAGCTTTGGCTCATTCCACTTTATTTGGCTTTGTCTTTTTGCACAAGGCTGTGGTAGTAGACACTGTGTCACTGAAATTGTGAACAAATCGGTGGTAGTAGTTGGCCATGCCTATGAAAGACTGTACTCGCTTTTTAGTTTGCAGCATAGGCCAGTTAACAATAGATTCCACTTTCAAGGGACCAGAAGAAATTTGGCCACTTCCTGCCCAGTGTCCTTTGGCTATTTTATGCCTGATGTCATAAATGATTTGGCTTTGCTTATTTTATGTCTTGATGCTTCACAGTGAGAACCATCTGAGTTTTGTCAGCACAATTCCAAAGTGGTTTTTTATAATCTGACTAAGAATTGCTAAGTGTTGTGATGCCATCAGTATAAACCCATGCAAAATCTGTAATCCATGCAAAGTCTGTAACACTTTATTAATGATCCTTTACAAGGTGGCTCCTGCATTAATTAAACACTTCAAGGTAACACTTTGAACACAATAAGTCCCAAATGACTAATGAAAGTGGATTTTTTTTCCATTCTTCATTGACTAATGGCCTTTGCTAATATCCTTTAAGGAAGTTGAATACTTAAGTATTTTGTTTTGCGTAATGTATCTAACACATTATCAATTCTTGGCAAAGGATATGAATCAGGCCCTGCGATAGCATTAAGTTTTCTGTAATCAACGCAATGCCTTTTCTTCTTAGGAAACATGATAACTGGGGAGGCACGGGGACTGTTTGGCTCCTTAATTAGCTCTATTTCCAGCATACTTTGTATTTGCTCATGAATTCACTTGTGCATTTTTCCAGTTGTCTGATATGGCCCAGCTAGGTGCAGGCTGAGGCCCTATGTGTTATATCTGTACTGCATTAAAACACCCATGGCTGGCTTGGGAGAGCTGACTCAGGTTTGTGGTGCTCAGGCTGTGGGGCTATGAAGTTGTAGTGTAGAGGTTCAAGCTTTGCGACCCTGTGGGAACAAGTGCGCACACATGTGTGAGAGAGATTTTGTGCCTTTTTACAAGGAGTAACATCAAGTGATCATTTACAGGCTGTGTTGTCTGTCTGAGCAGCTAGGCTTTTTGTGAAGTTCAGTGGAAACATTTCTATCATAAGCTTTAAATCTCTCCTAAGCATATGTATCGATTCAGTCAATGATTCCCCCTTAGTCTTGGAGCCACCTGCCCATGAGCCCCTGATAAGATCTGGGGAACCTCTGACATTTCTCTTAGACAGCAGAGCAAATGGGTGAACCTTGTGGACTCTTGGGATACCTCCCTCTAAGCAGTTACCAAACAGGGTAGGTAACGTTATTGCCCATCCACTTACCTTTTTGGTTGCATATAGTTCAAACATAGCTTTTTAGAGTCCAATTGAATCACTGAACACTGCACAATGTTTTCTTGATTGTTGGAAATTTGTGCAAGGGAGCCTGGTGGGGCCCTACAGGCTTTTTCTATTTTGGACATAAGTCCTGCAGTATTCCCTTACCACATTCTGGATAGTGGGCCAATAAACAATCAGAATATTGGGCTGTCTTTAACTTTCCATATGATCTGCTCTGATGCCACTGACTTGGCGCAAGGGTGTTTGTGGGTTAGTGACATTAACTTCCACAACCCTTAGTGGGCATAGTCAGTTTTCTGCATGTCTCCGTAGACCTTCTGCTTTTTTTCCCCCACGGGTGCATCTCTCTGTCCTTGGCTTTTGTAGGAAGAAACTTTCTCCGTTTTCTTGATATGGGTTTTGATGAATATGGTTCTTTGCTTGTCTTCCAGGGAAATAAATAAATTTGTTAGTCTTTAAGTGCCACCGGACTCCTTGCTTGTTTTCCAGGGAAAGTTTGCTTCTTGTTCAACATCAAAGTCTCTTAGGCTTTTGCTTAGAAGGAAAGCTGTCACAGGTAAGGGGAATGGGTTCTCCCCCTGAACCTTGAGATACAGAACTATTATCTTCTGATAAAAGGATGGAATCATCCTGGGGAACTCAAAGACATTTTCCTTTTTACTATGGGTCACAGTATTAACAGCTTTGGGTTGTGACAGCACATCATTGCCAATCAGCATATGGACTTGTAAATTCTCAAGAACTCCCACTTTTAAGTCACCCCTAAACCTTTCCATTACGATTCAATGCATGCTAAAGACAGTACATTTTAAGCTGACATAACAATAGAAGGTTCAGTTTTAACTCAGAGAGCATGTTGCTTTTCTGAATCACATCTCTCCCAACTAAGCAGATCTGTGCACCAGTGTTTTGCCAGCCTTGAAAGACTTTACTATTTACTCTGGCCATTTTTACAAACTCTCTTTGTTGACTTCTGAGAGGTCAGACCTGACAAAATAAACCAGAGCTCCTGCTGCCGCAACTGAAGTTTCTGACTCCAGAGTAGATGAACTAGCTTGAACAGATTGGGGAGTGACCTTGGATCTCTCATTCTTAAGTCACTCACTTTTCACGTGATTGCAAAAAGCACATGAATAACACTTTCTGGAGCTGTCGTCTTGGGTTGGGGTTCTAGGAGGAGACTGGTACTGGGGTGGGATGGATTTCAATCTGACCCACTCCTTATTGCTAGGGCCAAATCTGGAGGGGAGGGAGCAGTTTTTTACTCCAAGTCTTTATCTTTCTCTGTAGCCTGCAGTCCCTGCATAGCCTTGCTTGTATGTATAAGCCAGCTGTTTCAGCAGCTACTTCTACTGATAAGAGTTTTCTCCCACATAGCTGTTCACGGTCCTTCAGTGCAAACCTTGAAGAAGTGATCTTGAGCTATGAAATTCCCCAGTTTGTCATGGGTAGTTGCTCATTTAGCCTTAATCTGTCCCCCCTCCAAGTAATCCACGATTTTATGCACATATTTTCCATGACTTAATTTATCAGTCTTACTAAGGTTCCTGAATTTGAGGTGATAAGTCTGTTTCAGTTAAAAAGAGGTTTCAAATGACACCCATTTAAAAAGTCACATTTAATAGCTTCACTTACATCTGTATCATTAAAAATTTGTAACATTTTCCCTGTCAGCTTGAAGAGCACAACTGTCATTCTGTGGTCCTTAGAGATGTTCTGTGCACTGCAGATCCCAGGATGGTCAAATGTTCCTCAATGGAGCAAGTTTCCTTATAATCAGGTCACAGTTTGCCTAAGTTGTGTGACTCTTGGGCAGTGTGGCTTGCTGGCTTTTGTATCTTCATCTCCACCATCCATATATGTGGTCAGTCTCCTCATGTTTTTCTCCTCCATCTCCACGGCTCCCTGATGTGCAGCTTCTTGGGCTATTCTCACTCTTTCGCTCTGCAGCTTCTACTTCTGGGGCTCTTGTTTCTTTTCCACTATCAACTTTCTCCTGGGGAGCTCTAATTTCACGGCTGTTTTGCTGAGGGGCATGTCAGGTTGTTTTGCTCTTTTGCTCTCGGCCCTTTTCAGCAGATCACTGAGCTTTTGGCCATTCATTCTGCTTGCTCATTTTATATTGTTTTTTGTTCTATTTCCCTTATCTAAAATGAACAAAAAACATAGATTTTTTTCTTTGTCTATTCCCAGTCTTCTCACTTGTGAACCTCTCTTCGAATCTAGTTTACGAGTGCTTGGATTGTGAGTTTTAGCTAACAGCAGAAGTGTATCAATCCTGGCAGCTGCACTACTGTGATGGGTCTCAGGGTACCCAAGACTGGACATCGCCTTGTTACATTCTTTCCTCCACCATGAGGGAGTCGTGTGCTTAACTGGGGGGCAGCTTCTAGCATCCTCTGCCTGTCAGCTATCCAAGTATTCCCCTCTAACAGCCCTTACTTCACCTTGCAGGTTAACAGTAGGGACATCCAGTCCCTGATTCCCTTTGAATCACTCCCCTGTGGTGTGTTCAGTCTGTTATCTGCTGAATGTTCACCGTTGTACCAGTTCTACTGTCCCCAAAGGAATGGGGCACACCAGACTGAATGATTTAGCTCAGGAGAGTGAAAACTAGAATACATTTATTATCAAAGAGTCAAGATTCAAATGATGAGACATTTGAAAAATCATAATTAAAAATCATAAACATAAAAATAAAAAATGAGCCATTTTATAAAAATCATAAACCAAATCAACACAATTTCTAGAGCCTACCTTGTTTAAGTGTAATCTCCAAGCTCAGGGTTTGGCAACCCAAAAGATAAGAGCTGTTTTAAAAAATATTCCTTTGATATCTGAGTGTTTTGAGAGCTGCAATGAATATAGTCTTTTGGTGGGGGTGGTTGGGCGAGGGTGCCTGCTGCAGGGGAGCCTGGAGCCAAGAGCAGGCCCTTCATAGGATCCCCCAGTGGCAGGGGATGCTGGAGCCAGTAGCTGGTGACCCGCAGGGTCCCTTAATTGCAGAGGGTGGGCCAAGAGCTGCAAGGGAGCAGCCAAAGAGCTGCATGCGCCTCTGGAGCTGCAGGCTGCAGACCCCTGTCCTAGCTAAAGCAGTTTGTGGTGTTTCAGCCACAGTTGGTTGCGGTCCCATTTGCAGGTAAAAACCCTGCCTGGTTACTTCTTAGGGGCGTAAAATGTTGTTTCTATGCTATTAGCTCAGTGTCTAGGGCCCTGGACTAGTAGCCAGAAGATGTGGATTCTGTTGCTGTCTCTGTTATTGACTTGTGTGATCTGCAAAAGAGCTTATTTAAAAATCATTGGGGCTTGTACCTGTTTTTAACTTCATTATGCTGTTAAAAGACTTACTTTTTTTTTTTTTTTTTGCAGTGAGGAAGAGGTCCTCTTTTATTTTAGAATTGCAAAATCAGAGAAGCCTACATTTGATAGGAGGGGGAGGGGCATGGAGGAGGTTTCGGAGGAGTTATATTTTGAGTTCTTGCACCCAGTCTGACAAATGCTTAGTTTTTTCCCCAAGTCTCAGTTAAAAAGGATTGTCATGTTGCTCACATTCTGCACTAGCATTTGGGAAGCTGGTGTTTTAGCTCCAGGCTCTGATGCAGATTTCTTATATGTCCTTGGTCATGTTGCTTAAGGCTTGATTGAAAGCCCATTGAGGTAAAGGAAAGATGCCCACCGACTTCAGGGACGTGGCTAGTCCTGTAATGATGTCAGGCCTAAATGCTTGGGTAGGCATTGGCATTTTGAGCAGATGTTCATACAAAAATAGTTTCTTTTGAACAGTCTAATTAAAAAAATCCTATTTCCTCTCAATCAATTGCTCAACTTTCTTCTTTATGAGCTCTGTAACTGGGCAGTAATCATAGTTACTGGCAAAGTAAACAAAACCTAAATTACTAATATGGGGGGGGAACTTGCCCACTTGGTGAATTTGCCCAACTTTTGGGATGGAGGGGAGAGGAGAGGGCTAGGGCAAATAATTTTTTTTCTTTTTTTCTTTTGCCTTTATCTGTATATCTATAAGAAGCCAAGTTAGCAGAAGCCCAATATTTTTTCCCTTTTGCAGGTCAAGTGTAATCTCTCTGTGCCTTACTTCTCTGCATGGGGATAATGTACTAACCACATTCACAAAGTGCCCAGAGATCTATTAATAAAATGTGCTAGTGAAGTTGTTAATTCTGATTATTTGATTTTTTAAAAATATTTTCAAACCTTTGTAACAATAAGCTTTGCCTGTTGCTTGCAGTTTTAAGGCCCTGTGAAGAACATATCGTAGAGGAAAACTTTTTAAAGCCAAGGAGATTTCTGCTTCAGTCCCTGTGTTCTCTTTAATGAGGCACATCTTGTCCCATGTGTGAAAAGGTAGAGGGAGATCCACAGCAAAAAAAAAAAAAAAAAAAGGGGGGGGGGATTTTAGCCTGAGAGTGACAGAAAGAAGGCTAGAAAGAATTAAACATTAATTGATATTCTATCTGGCACTGGTGGAAGTAATTTAAAAAAATGCTCCTAAATTCAGGCAATTAAACAGACATTATTTTAATGTTACTTATAACTTGTTTCTTAGCAAAATATTTTTTTTCATGTCTATTTTGCCTTGATTCCTTCCCCACAGTTCAAAAGGGGGCATTTTTCTTCCTGAACTCTTGTGAGATGTTGCTGTCTAGCTGGTGTGGACAGAATCAACTGAATTCAATGATCATTGCATTGCATAGCATTGAAATAAGCTACCTAGGGAGGTGGTGAAATCTCCATCTTTGGAGGTGTTCAAGGCCCAGCTGGACAAAACCCTGGCTGGGATATTCTAATGGGAGCGGTCTTGCTTTTTTGGCAGGGGGTTGGACTAGATGACCTCATGGGGTCCCTTCCAACCCTATGATTCTATGATTTAACAAACCCTTTGACTCCTCTTTTCTGTTGTCTTGGGGAAACCCCTCCAGATTGACAAGCAGGATTTCAAAGCAGCTAAAAAGTCTGCTTCTAGTGAATCCTTCCTGGGTTTTACAAGAAGCCCAGTGCATGCTGGGACAGGATTTCGGTTGTTTCAGTGAGTGGTGTGTATGCAAGTGTACAGAACAGACATGATCAGCAAAGCTAGCTTGTTTGTATATCTCCGTGGAGCTTCCAGCTGCAGGAGTCAATGCCTTCACTGTAGCAGGGTGACCACAATTAGTTAAAATGAGCAATCTTGGTCAAACTTGTTCACACTAGCAGAAAGCAATACTGGATGTGGAAATAAGGGAAGGTGTTTCATGATGATAAAAAAAAAAATTCCAAAGAGCAGCCATGTTAGTCTAGTTCAGTAAAACAAACAAAGAATCCTGTGGCACTTAAAAACTAACAAATTTATTTATTACATGAGCTTTTTCTTCCTACCCACTTTTAACTAGTGTGACTGGATTCTAGAAACTCCACTGTCGTTATGTTGCCAATTTAAGTTCTGCCATGGTAACTTGAACTGGTGGCAATGTGAGCAGAAGGCCCAAGGGCTCACGTTAAGATGTCATGCTGCCTTTCTGCCTGTCATCTGCCAGCCACCATCTAGTCATGACTGAGCAGGCAGCTTTCTGTACAGACTGAATGTAGTACTTTCACAATTCTATCTATCTCCATTCAGAAGATGACTGAAGACTTCCACTTACCAGTTCTGCATGCTAGGAACAAGATTGGTGCCCAAGTGCTCGGAAATACCAGAGTTTGAATAGTCAGCAGACTGAAGTGCATGCAAGTGTGAACCATTGCAGGGTCGGGTGTTTGGATCTTAGGTGGCTTTTGAGGGTTTGGAACATAACTGCTCCCAAATGCCATGAATGAAAGATGTATACTCTTGATCTGTCAATGTGCAAAAAAAATTGTTTTTAAAATAGAATTATCCTGTCATGCATTCATTATTAATGACTAACAGCTGGAACACTTACTAGGTTTTAAAAAACGTAGATTAGAAAGTCAGGAGCAGATGATATATGGCGAATTACTTTGAAGATGAAATAAGCAATATAAATGCAAAGTGCTATTCTAACGCTAACTGATTCATTTGCACTTCTATGATAAATAGGTACATATTATCTAACTGTACAGATGGGCAAGTCGGTTCTGCTAGAGAAGCTCCTTTTATAGCTGCTGGTAGATATGGCAGAGTGACAAGTAGATATGATCACAGGTGATGGAGTCACATGCACCATTGAAAGGCATCTGCTAAGTTCTAGCCTAATATGGCCCTCTCGGTTTTGTTTTTAAACAGATGGATCTCTCAGTGGAAACTCTCTATAGCTTCATGCAGGAGCGCCAGAAAAGGTACGCCAAGTATGCAGAGCAGATCCAGAAGGTCAACGAGATGTCTGCCATCCTCCGCCGCATACAGATGGGCATCGACCAGACGGTCCCTCTCATGGAGAAGTTGAACAGCATGCTACCTGAAAGTGAGAGGCTGGAGCCATTCAGCATGAAACCTGACAGGGAGCTTAAGTTATAGCTGCTTCAAGCTCCCTTTCCTCACCACCTCATTCAGCACAAGGACATGCTTCCAGCCCACCCGATTGGCAGTCATTTGGAACAGACGGCTTTGCTGCCTGACTTTGTGCCAGACTTTAAGAGGAAGAGCTCTCTCAGCTGCCAGAACTGTGAATTGAAAGAGTACAGCCAGAAATAAATGAGCTCCCTATTATGACTGGAGAAGAAAATTTACCCTTCTCTTTTCCCTACAGCACCACCATATGTACTGAAACATGTGCTTCATTCCTTCAGCTAGATTCAGCCTCGAAAAGGTGTAGTGGGTGTAATAAACACTCTAATGTACTTTCCATGCCACTGGAGATGTGGGCAATTAGAAGATGGACAGATTTTTACAAGATTCCCCAGCCTTGGAAATAAGAATATTTTATAGATGAACATGTGGAGCCAGGAAGACACTCATTAAATCCGCCTGTTGATGTAATTAACATGGTTTGCGTGGCAAGGAAGTTTCCCTTTTTGGTTCTAGTCATCATCTCCTTCCCTGAGGCTCCTATTTTTATGGGCTTTCTAATTTATGGGAATGTAAATGAATAACTCCCAGTTCTGAGTGGCTGTGTCATTCTTGTTATAAAGGCCGGAGTCCAGGGATCAGTAACATTTGCCAGTCCCTGTGCCAGCCCCGCTCGCGAACCCTCAGCAGGTGCCAGGGGTGGGGCCAGAAGGGGACAGGAGCTGCGTACTCCTTTCCCCTGCTGACCCTGCCCTCCAGCTGGGGAGTGGGGCCAGCAGCTGCACAGAGGGGGAGCAGTCATTGCACTGCAGGGCCAGGAGCTCTGTGTGCTGCTGTTCGTAGGCTCATGTGCCAGCTTTGGTATGAATGCTGGGGGTTGCTGATCCCTGTCCCAGTCTAACCCCCCAATTAGTTATGATGATCTGGGGCCCTCACCCCAGTCCTCCTGCCTCAGAAAAATTCTATTGAAACCTTGGCTTTGTGGCAGGGGGGTGCAAATCAGTAGATGAATGTGAGGTGATGGGAGCCTTTACTAGGACAGTCAGATTGTTGGCAGCTGTCTTTAGCTGGAAGGCAGTATTTCTGTCTTTCAGGAGAGGCTGAAGTGTCCGCCAAGTACAGTGTGTTGGCTCAGCTGCCTTCATTCTGAGCACAGTTGTGTTTCATGACTAAAATCACATGGTTCTTTGGGGTTGTGCTCAGCAACCTGCTGCAGAGGCAAGCGGGCATTCTCGCTCTGTTGCAAACATAACGGAGCAATGGAAGGGAGGCAATGTGCTTCTGTGGGTAGATCCCTGCTCTGGGACTGGGACGCCTGGTTCTATTCCTAGCTCTTTCACTAGCCTGCTGAGTGACCACTGTGGTTACTCCATCTGTAAAATGGAGGTAGGGATGCTTTCCTCACCTTTGTAAAGTGCTTTAAGCTCTCTAGATGAACAGTGCTGTGTAAACTGCAAATCGACAGTGACCTGAATTGTTGGTAGGCAGCAGTGAGTGGCTGATCCATGATTAGTCCCAACTGAAAACTTGACTTCCCTACTTCTGGCTTGTAGAGGTCTCAGAAAAGGAATTGGGACCCACAATCAGGCCTACCCTTCTGCTTGTTGCTTTAAGGACAAAATGTGCTCATAGGGTGAAACACACACGTACCTGGTACATAGCTTTGGTAATGGTTACTCCATTCCACAGAGCTACAGCACACCCTGATCAAGCTGTCCTGAAGAAGGATGCGATTCCTGATGGTTGCTTTGAATGCCAGGAGTCCATGCATGTTTCTGTTTAAGAGCCTCCTGTGGCATCCTCCCCACATAGTGCAGGGTTAGATCATTTTCCCAAAAGTTTTCTGAATGCTTCCTCTGGAGCTTTGGAAACATTATTGTAATGTGTTGAGAATTTACTTCACCAAGTTGTGTCTACATACTGTGAGAGTGACTCAGTCTTCTGACAAAGTTAATTGTAGCAAGTTGCTTACTGTTCCCTTTTGTTGCGTTTATTTAAGACCAGGTGGTCTGATATTGATTTCTCTATTGTAGAGTACAGCCCAACTTGGCTTCATAATAATGCTTGGACTCGACCTTTGGAACATTGTGTGGGACTCTGAGTCCCTTTTGAAATGAGGAATGATTAACAATTCAGATGTGTCAGAAGATTTATTAGCAGGAAACACACAGGCAAAGGCAGCTTCACGGGCCAAGGTCTGCATTGCTTTGCACAAGTGTTAATGACCACACAAAATTCAAGGTGTGGGAGAATCAGGTCCCAAAGTCCTGGGCTCTTTGGTAGACCGTCAAGTCACTTGAAAGCCAGAAATCATAAAATACATACCCTCTCTGTGGTGGAGATCCATTTCATAAATCGTGGAGCACCGTGATAAGATCCTAATACGCATCTTTGAGCAGTAGTCCACTCTGCCCATTATTCCATCATCCCTGGGTATCTGACATTCCCTCGAACAGCTGCCATATTTCTTTAAATCAACCTGACACACAAGTATTTCTTCTTCTCTCAGATTACATGGCTTGAAATCCAGGATGGGTGATAATCAGTCCTAGACCAGTGATGACTTGAATGATCGATATCTCACAACTGTGCAGAGCTTGAAGCTGGGGCCTCATACCATGAGGACAGTCCTGAGTTATCAGAGCTTAAATTGCATCAGGGCTCTTCTTAGAACATAGCACTGTGAATGTTTTCTGTCCGATAAAGGTCTGGGCAGTTGGATTCCTGGAATTAAGATACTGCCTCAAAGATGCAGTATCTACCATGGCTCTGCAATTTATTCTGTCTGTAAGCATGGTGCTTGTGTGCGTGTATGTTCTCAGCACTTCCCGTCTTCTGAGTGCTTTCTACTATTGCTCCTTGCAGCATGGTTGAGAAAGTTGTCTTGAGTAGCAGCTCCATTTTATTAGAACTGCAGAAAGGAAGACAGTGATGTTATCTACTGCAGATGACACAACTGGTCAGCAGCTACTTAATTTATGCACAGTTGCTATGAAACATCTATAGAATACTCTCATGGTTTAAAAGAAAATCTTGTTGTCATATAGCTCTCCGGACACTGCTGAGCATCCTATTAGCACTTTGCAAATAGCAAGGAAACAACAATGGGTGCAAACCTCCATGTCAGATGTTGAAACAATCCAGTAAAAATCAACAGCTGAATTGGAAAGGAATCCTATAGCTGCACCCTGTTGCTAAACCTCTTCTAACACATGTACATTCACGTCAACCATTCTATTCAATGGATGGCCCAGAAAGTATACATGGAATGATTGCTTTGTAAAGTGCTGTGTACGTTTCTGCAATGAGTCACAGGTTTATTTCATCTCTCCACCATTAGCTTTTATTATCCATAAGTCTTTGGACCACTTACTGAGGGGATGCTGCTGCTTTGCCCATTTTGGGCTTCTGTTGGTTCTCCTGACTGCTGCTGCTGTCCAGTTTTCTCCATGGCCTCCTTATTGGCTTCATGCAAGGTGTCACATGCTTTCTTCTCCCCTTCATGCTATTTTGTGTGGCATTGGGCATACACTTTGAGTCACCAGCCTAATAATGCAGTTCCTTTTCCAAACCTCCTACAAAACAGCATCTAGAATGCCCAACAGCCCTTTTAATTACTGCCTTCTCTGCTGTGTCATTTGTGAATCGGCTGGCTAGCAGCTGTGATACACTCCTACACCTTGACACTAATAACATTCAAAGGGGGTATGTCAAAGGAAAACAAACATTCCTGTGCTTTGCTTCTGAATTATGATGCAGAAGAAGGTCTGATGGTTTGGGGGCTCCTAAAAATGCTTGGTGGTGGTTTGTTTCTGTTGTCGTAAACTAGAAATATTAAATGGTGGCCTCCTGTTCTTGATGGAGAATCCTCTGACAAACTACGTGGGTTCCTGATGACATAGGGGATTGAAACTTGAGCCAGTTATCTAAACACTGTTTTAGTAACACCTACTTAACGCAAACTCTCGCCTTGGAAGAAAGGAAGATTACTTACTTTACAACAGTGGTTTTAAAATTTTTTTCAGGGGTCTACATCTTTCCAAATAATGTAGTCTCCCGGACATCCGAGATAGGGCAGAGGTGAGGTGTCAGGGACTTGGGGGAAGCAGGCAGGGTCACCTGTCTTCTTCCTTCCAGTTAGCAACAGTTTCTACAGGTTTTCAGTTTGGGGGGGTGCATCTTCCTAGGGAGCCAAAAGAATGCCTGGGAGGGAGATGACGAGCAGCAATACGCGATGGCTCAGACCAGCCCCCCACAGCAAGGCTCAGGGAGAGTGTGCTGCCCCCACCCCGTAACTCAGCTCGGAAGGCCACTCAACCTGTCTGGGCTAGGGAAGGTTATAGACAATGTTTAAAGAAATAGGGGAAATATTGGATGTTCTCATTCTTCTTTTCTCTGTCTCCATTTGGAAGGTTCTTTGGTCCAGTCAGGCCCCTTCTCCATCCCTCCAGAAGCCAGGAAGGCTTTCAACAGCAGTTTGTCCCAACAGGCCCCAGCTGCACCCATTCTAACTAAAAGTGGACTATTGACCATCTGTTTATGGAGCACAGAGGTAAATGAAGTTGGGGGGTTGGGGATGAGGGCCAGAAATGGCTACTGCAAAGGTGGCTGGGCTCTTCTGGGTTGGAAGGTGCCCTGTTTTCACCCCCCACTACCACACACTGCCTCTAATTCCCCCTTCTGCAGTCTCCCTTAACTCTCTGGGCCCTGAATAATTCAGCCCCTCTTCTCCTCAGTTAGTTTAATGTAAAGGCCATAGTATCTGTGGCATAGGTATGTGAATGTATCAGCAGTGACTGGCTAAGAGCTTTGCATGAGCCGTCTGTTGCCATACTCTTAATTCCTATTCACTCTGTCTGCACTGCCCTTCTGATCTTGCATGCCGGTGTTCAGTTGCTGTAGCTAGACGTATCTGGTTTCACTTCATTTCCAGAGTTAAAAAGTCTGGATGGGACATTATCAGAGAACTGTACTGGGGAAGCCTAGAGGAGAAACAAGATGGTTCAGTAGTTAGGGTGCTAGGCTGAGATTTGGGAGACCACAGTTCAGTTTTCTGCTCCACAGTGACTTCCTGGGTGAAGTTTTGGTAAGTCGTATGGTCTCTTTGTACCTCAGTTCCCCACCTGTAAAATGGGAGATAAGGTACCTGCCCTACCTCATAGAGGTGGTGTGAAGATAGAGTGCACTGTGCTCAGGGACTGTAGTAACGGAGGCCACAGGAGCCGCCATGTCATGACAGAACATGGCCATCCTCTAACCATGTGCATGGGAAGGGCTAGACTCATGTGTAGACGGAGTCTGTGCCCTAGCACCACCATCATGCCCTGCCCAAAACTGCAGTGTTTCATGGTGTGTATTGGATCATCCAGCGGTTGACTGAATGCCTTATAAAAGTTGTGTGTGTTTACTTCTGTTGAAATGCAGCCTCCTCTAGCGCAAGACAGAAAGAGGATTTTCTAATGCTGAGCTGTTATCTAAGGACATTTTCAAGGCTCCTGCGCCTATGAGACAACCTTGACTTGAAATATATTTATTCTGTTTGGGTTTTATTAATAAACAAAGGATGTGTGATTCATGCTGGAATCTCCTCTATGGTGATTTCTTAAGGTGGAAAACTCCTTGTAGTGTCCTTTTCTTGTGGGTTCTCCTGTGGGTGGAAACTTTTAACCCTGTTGCGGGGTTTAGGATGTCTGCTGTTGGAAGGTAATGATCTCATTCTGAGAAATGGTAAGGGTTCAGCTGAGGACCTTACAGTGGTCCTGTGGGAATCATCCTGTAGTGCATGGGGTCTCAAACTCATGGCCCGCAGGCCGCATGTGGCTCTTATATTTGTTGTGGCCCACAATGACACTATCGTCATTAATATTTGCAATATCATTGTATGAAAAGGGTTGAGTGGTGCAGCCTTCAAACTAACATCTTAGTCCTCATGCAGCCTTCGTGGTGATTTGAGTTTGAGACCCCCTTCTCTAGTGATTCAGCCCATGGCAGACTAAGCTGCAGGAAAGGGCTGTAATTAGAGAAGTGTTCATCACTCCCCCCGGCCACTTATTACCATTTCACACATGCCCTGTTTTTTGGCTTTCTGCATGATAATCTATAGTTTCACAATACTCTGCTAGGACCCTAGCTTGTTAAGCAAGAGGTCTGATTTTGATCACTGGCCTTCGCCATCTTAAAGTGTAATGTTAGCTACTACTGCACTGGTGGTGTGTTTCTCTCCTGCTGCAAAGTCCAGTTATTAGGCAATGAATCTAGTATCACGTATTTAGGGCTGAACTACACATCGGAGGACGTGGAACATCTGCTAGGCTGGGATGCAGAAGGCGGCTGCCTTCCATCCTGTTGGTGCCAGCCAGATTCTTGCAGGAGATCTGCAAAAGTTCTTATTCCTTGTCTGCTGTGGAGGAGAGGGTAGGACTACACTGAAAGGCGTATTGGGTGAGCGCCTACGTCACAGTAAGGGCATGACTCTAGGCAACAGCATAACCGGTAACATGCCTAACACTCTGTTCTTACATCATCTACCCTGTTGGGGTGGCCCTGGTAAGCTCTCACGAGGTTACAGCTTTACTCCAATTATTTAGTTCCACTGTGAGCCCTGCTCACTTTCTTTCCTGGCCCTCTAACAAACAGGGTTGTCTTTCTGTTCATAGGGCCACCCCATGAGAACCAGGGTGCTGAATAAAGCAAGCATGCTATGATGGTTGGAAGATGGGGCCTGTCACCCTGCAGAGGGATTGTTCAAGGGAAAAAATATAAAAAGGGCACTGTGCACTTCCCTCACCACCTCATAACAATTATGAGGCTGCTGGAAGACCAGCAGTTAAAAAGAAAAAGTGAGTGAGTCTGCCTCTGTTGAATTGGCAGTGAGTGGGAAAAGAGCAAACATTCTCCATTAAACAAATTTGTATTTCAAGTGCTTGTGAAATAGCAAAAAAGCTGTATCTCTGGCAACCAGAAGTCTTTACCCATCACACACCCAAGTTCATGCTTCCCCCAGTAGTCTGCCAGTGGGACCTGGAATGGCCATCTGCAAGTCATAACATGCTTGGTGGCGTATCATGGTTCTACAGGACACGCCAGCCCACCCCCTTCAGCCTGAACCAAGACATCTTCCCAGCGCTCTGCAACACACTTACCGCTGTGTAGTGACCCACTATCATCTCCTGACACAGGGTCTGAGTACCATTGTCTTTGGCTCTAGTTAAGGTCCACTCAGGCAGCCCTCAGTACCCACAGAGACCAGTGTTGCCTATGGCGCTAGACGTTGGTGCAGAATTCTGTTAGGAGGGAATCACTTGCAGTTTAGAGGCCTTCATTTTTAGTTCATTCCGGTTCAGTCTTTCACCTCTTTGCTCAGGGGCAGTGTCAATGCCATGAATAAAACAAAAACTCAGTTGGTGTATGCTGTAGTACCATCGTTATATCTTTACCACTCCCAGGTCCCAAACAGTAACTGGAAGCACGTGTTCAAAAATTTCCCATAAAATAAAAATACAAGGAAAATTAGTAATTGTCAGTACTTCCCTCTACCAGGACTAGTCTATAATCTGTCTCTTTTGTGCAGTTAAGTAATTATACTGCAGCTTTTCTTTTTAAAAGGCAGCATTTTATGGGAAAGAGTGGACTTGCAGAATGCTAGAAGAAAATTTTTTCTTTTCTGTTAATAGCAGCTGTCTGTAATAGTCTGACAGCACAAACTATAACTGAAAATTTATTTCTAGAAACTCTAATAGGTCTTAAGTATGATAGTGCCACCTGGAAGATCTTAACTCCAGGTGAAGTTCAAGTAATTCTCTGTCAGGGTAGTTTGCTAGGATCTCAGTTGCCCAATAAGAGTAATTATGAGCAGAACTCCTTGTGTTGGAGCCCAAACTGTATTGTGGGAAGGTGTTCACTGTGATCAAATACCACAGTATTACAATTCCAGATTCTTTTTTTTAAACTTAACAGGAAGTTAAAGTGCAAGGGAGTTTGGTGAGGGAATGGCATGATGACCACAAACCTTCCCTCCTTCCCCCAAAACCCTACTGAAATTAAAATTCAGATAAAAGATGTTGCTGAGCTTAATGTGTGAGATAGCCAGGAGCTCCTAGTAAGAACTCAAGGTTTTTGTAAGTGTTTACCATCAGTCTAAATCTGCTCCTACTGAAGACAGGAGTTGTAGAGTAAGGCCAAAACTTAATGCTTTTGAAAACACCGCCCATTGGTCATATCCATCAAACAGAAACAAGTACCATTCAAAAGAGGTTGTGTGGTTGCTGTATTCAGCACTAGCAGCAGACCATTCCACAGCCCTACATCACTGACAGTAAGTTGCAGCTTTGTCAGATTAAACTGCTCTCTCTGAGACATTTGAACAATCTGGAAGAATAGTTATATGGAAATTACTTACTGCTGTCTTGCCAAATTTGAAATGCTTTACTTTACTGGTATTATGTTCCTTGCACTCCGTAACACCACATTGTTGTTTTCTGCAGTATGGCGTTCTCTTGTGGTGTGGTTCGAGATATAGAACAAGTTTTCCACTAGAATCTGAACTGAACAACCTAGATGGGGAACTTCGGTCTTTATGTGAAGTGAAGGATGCATCTTCAGGTCAGCAACATCTCTCAGGATTGCACCAAAACATGGAAAGCAATCCAGATCACTCAGATGGCAGTACAGCCTCCAGAAACTTCAATCCTCAATGCACTGAGAGAACTCTCGAACAGTAGAAAACTCGTCATATGCATGCCTGGAAATTACAACTCAAGCATTAAAGAAGAGTAGGAAGGCCTAAATAAGCCATGCCTGTGGTTTGTGAGGAACCCAATCAGCCTAGCTACCAGTCACCATCAGGACTAGTTTGATGTTAATATTAAGATCAAAGCTCCCTTGGACCAGAAGAGAGAGAGCTTTCTGTGACCTGCAAAACCATCCATCATCTAGTCAGAAGCAAAGCTATTTCTGTCAGCTCAAAGCTGAGGATCTGAGAAACAAAAATAAATGGTGGGAAGACAAAGCAAAAGAAACTGAAGCATTTGCTGACAGACATGATATGCAAAGTTGCTTCTGTGAGACTAAAATCTATATGGAACAAGCCCACGTGCCCTCACACCATGGTAGGACCTTTCTTAAAGACAATGAAACCATCAAAAAGTTCTGGAAAAAATGCTATCTAAGGCTTGTAGCTCAAGAACTGACAACACTGTCCCTCGGCACCCAGTCTGGGGAGGTCCACAAAATAATTAAGCAAATGAAGAGCAATAAAGCACCTGAGGGCCTACCATCTGAAGTACTGAAAATTGGGGGGGGGGCCTGAGAAATAAGCTCCATTTGCTGCCCCTTAAAATTTGGCACACCAAAGAAATCTTCACGGATTTACACAATGTTAACATTGTCACCATTTTCAAAATGTGCGAAAAGGGCCAACTGTGGCAAGCATCCAAGTATCACCTTCCTCTCCATCACTGAGAAGATTCTTGCTATAATTTTGACTTGTCTGCTCCCCCTTCCGGCAGAAGTACTCCCAGAGTCCCAGCATGGCTGCAGACCTTCAGAAGGCACCACACACATGCTTTTTGAAGCCAGGCAGATCCTGGAAAAATGTCAAGAACAACACCAGGAGCTATATATGGCCTTCACTGGTCTGACCAAAGACTTCAAGTGTATCAACCATGAGATTCTGTGGAAAATCAGGTCAAAGTTTGACTGTCCAAGCACATTTACCACCATTGTAAGACTCCTCCACAACCAGAAGACTGCCTCCATTCTGTGCAGTGGCTCTACCTCTGAGCCCTTTGTCATCTGAACTGGGTGTAAAGCAAGGTTTTTTACTGGCACCCACTTTTCCTCCATTCTCCTAGTAGCTGTGAAAACACTAATCCATGACAGTCTGCCAGGGGGTACTGGCACCCACTATTGGACTGATGGCAACCTCTTCACCTCTCTTGCTTCCGTGAACTAAAGTAAACTTCAGAACACAGATTATTTTGCTGTAGTTTGTATTCTCAAAGAAGGACCTACAAACAGACCTTAACTGCTTCTTAGAAGCTTATAAAATCCCAGGGCTAACCTGGAACATCAGCAAAACAAGAGTTCTCCATAAGCCTCCTCCCAGTCCATCATTAGACCCAGTAAGGAAGATCTATATTGACAACTGGAAAATGCAGAACATTTAGTCTACTGTGGCAGCCATCTCTCACAGAGGGCAAACATGTTGAGATTCAGCATAGAATTTGCTGTGCCAGCCTTGCCTTTGGCAGACCATCTCCCTGGGTGTTCAATAACCACAACATCAGAATCCACATTATGCTTTTAGTTTATGAACTGGGGGTAAATCCCAACTCTCTTCTGCATCTGTGAGAGTTAAGTGACCTACAGAAAACACCTGGAATGCCAGGACCAACGCCTTCTCTGAAAGAGCCTCAACCTAAAGTTGGAGGATTGTTGCACTTATGATAGTGTCCCCATTGAGGTCAACATCTTCAATGTTGAGGCGCTGATTGTTCAGCATTAGCTGAGGCGGAGTGGGCACTGTGTGTGCATGTGTCTGATGCATACCTACCAAAACAATCGCTGTATGTCCAACTCAAGGGAGGAAGGAAACGAGGAGGCCAAAAGGAATGCTTCAAAGATGTCCTCAAGATGCACAGTAAGAGATGTGGCAGCGACACCACACACTGTGAGAGAGTAGCCCAAGATGAGCCTAACTAGTGGTGAAGACTTGTCAAAGAAGGAAGGGCCATTTTTGAGGAAAATCTCTTTGCCCTGGTAACGGGAAAAATGACAGAAAAGAATGGACAATGGTCTTGCAGCAGTCATGGCCCACTTTGTCTTCCAACACACAAGCACTGTCTGCCAACGAGTCTGTGGCCCAACTATTGGGCTCCTCAGGTCACCAAAGGACCTATATAAAATAAAACCTGTGAAAGAGATCTGAGACCCACAGATCACCAACATGTCTGCACAGCAACTAGACACTGTGGTTGGCTGTGCCAGCTGCCTCGGGCCCAGGCTACAGAACTGTTTTATTAAGAGTATAGACTTTTGGGCTTAGGGTGGTGGACCCTAAAGGTGGCAGGGTCATAAAGGTTGGCTCCAGCCTGAACCTGGACATCCATATAGCAGTTAAACAGCCTAAGCTGGCATGGGCCAGCCATGGGTTTTTCTTTGCAGTGTAGACATCCAGAGTTTCTACAGGTGAAAAGGCAGTGCATTTAATCACTAGGTCACCAAGCCTCTGAAACAGTAAGAAGCAGATTTGAGATTAGTAAAACGCTCTCAGCAACATGGAAATGGCTGCTGGTGGTAGTTTTTGAGTTCAGCTAGTTCATCTTTCCCTGTTTTATCTCCTTCCTTTCTGCCGGAGATGGGTTGGGTTCTTTTGTTGCAGTGTTCAGATGGCACCAGCGTAGAGCCCAGGAGAGTTGGCTTTGGGAGAGAAATACATGTTATGCAAAGGCTAGCTGCTGTGTGCAGAGTGGGTGAGGACAATTGGAAGATTAAACAGGCTTATTTTGAAACTAGACTTGTTCCTTTTAAGGTCTATTTCTCAAGGAGAACTCAAGTGCAAAATGTTCTATTTAAATCAGAACTTGACTTGTGGGGGGGGGCAGGATGAGAGCAGACACTTCACGGTTTTTCAGTGTGTGCATTTTTTTTTCTCATCAGAACTTGAAGCAGTTTAGATCAGAAGTCACCTTTGCTCTATTCCCCCGCCCTCCCCCCCATACTGGCTTAAAACAGTTGTTTAGCACTGGTGGTTTGTTTTTAGAAAGCAAGCACAAAATAAGATTGCTAGTCATGTGGAACTGCTACCTCCTAGGGAAAGGGGAAAAACAAAAAGTTACCCTTTCTCTTTCACTATTGTAAGTGGAACTTTAAAAAAAAAAAAAAAATCCCTGCTGAGCTTTGGGTGGATAGTTACTAAAATTATTCCTAAACTGGAAAGCCAGCCTTTGCAGGAGCCATTAGCACCCCTCCCCAGTGGGGGTAGATTGATCTGTCACTCAAAGAAACAGCCTCATCCTCCATGCCATAGGATAAGGGAGTAATCTTAATATTTTCTACCAGCAAAGAAAGCCGCTGCTATCACTAAGACTCAAAGATGCTTGGGCTGGCAGGTCTGCTGTTGCTTCAGCTCCCCTGTAGCAGCAAAGCATGGTGTGTGCACATCTCCACCTGCAGCATCACTCAAAACCAGGGGGTCTGCAACCTGTGGCTCCAGAGCTGTAGGCGGCTCTGGGCTCCGTTCCGCCCACCATCACCGGTGAACCCTGCGGGCAGCCATCTCCTGGCTCCAGGCCCCCCACCACCTGGGGACCCTGCAGGAGGCCCACGCCCAGTTCCAGGCTCCCCTCTCGGCCCTGCCAGGGGATCCCACAGCAGGCACCCCAGCCCAGCTTCCTCCATCTCCCCCACCCTCCACCACAGGGGTCTCAAACACACGGCTTCCGGGCTGCATGCAGCCCCTAAAGCTATTTCCTGTGGCCCGCAACAACACTATTGTTACCGATATTTACATGAAAAGATTTCATTGTTTCAGCCCTCGGGATATTAGCCCTCACGCAGCCCTCTCCTAGTCCTCATGCAGCCTTCGTGGTGATTTGAGTTTGAGACCCCTGCTCCACTGTAAGTCTACATCCATTGCAGCTCTCAAAGCATTTGGCTAGTGAGGGAATTTTTTTAAAAATGGCACTTCTTATCTTTTGGGTTGCCTGTGTGACCCCTGCTCAAAGCTGTATCATTCATGCTAAATGAACTAAGGGAAGGGTAGAACAAGTGAGGCACACCCCTGCCCCAGGTTTCTTTAAACAATTTGAAATACCTGCTGGGGGGGGAAAAAGGAATAGCACAGCTGTTTTACAAAGCTTCAGTGTAACCACTTGGGAACTGGATTATTGCCTTGTAAAGCAAGTACCATGGTGCAATTGTGTTTAACAATAATAGACAGTTTAAAAGGTTAACACAAGGATACAACAGCTGCTGCTATTCGAGTAGGTAGAGGGTGTGTGGTAACAGGCAAGAACACAGAACGATTATGGAAGTTGACTGTGAGGTGTGAGTAAGCTCAGTTAAAGATAAATATTTGTTCACTTCCACTTCAGAAAAGTGACCCATTCTGTAATTAATAATTACATGGCCATATGCACCTTGTCAGCTTTCCCAATGGCTGCTTACCACAGCCCGCCCCTCTAGACTCCTGAAACTGTTGTAATGAAGACAGGTCTGTGCGTATGCTGTGGCTGACTGCAAACAGTGGTTCTCAGCCATTGTATAGAAACAGGTACCACTTCCAATTTTATTTCATCATAACATACAAGTAATGCTCAGGACACATCAAGATGAGAAAACCATTTAAACAGCTTGCCATACACCAAAGAACATTATATTCATATTAAAACATTTATACACGTCTTCCCCCAGCCTCCACCTCACTTTCCAAACTTAAAACCATTCTTCAGCATCTCTCAGGTACAGAAGCCTCATACAGAAATGAGATAGGACACCGCTGCCATAGGACTAGGCGGGTTCCAACCTTTCTTCTTCTATGATGGTGTGCTAAAGAGACCAATCTAACAGACTGCTGATCCTGCAGCTAAGCTTTTTACTGCTCATTAGAGGCTACAGGGAATTATGAGGAGTTGCAGTGAGACCAGATTTCAGTTGCAAAGAAACAAAAAAAATTCTGATAGCAGCAGCTGGGAAGATCTAAGGTTTGTTTCTGCTATCAGGGATTTTTTTTCAAATACTTTCCAAATCCCTTCTTGTGAACTATTTGATTTAAACAGTTACTTTAAAGCAAAGATGATGATTGTGACTGAAATCTGGCTTATGTGAGATTTGCTAAATGGTTCATGGCCGTATGGGTAATGGCTAGCCAAGACCTGACATGCTTTACAGTGTGGTAGCAACCTACCCCCCTTGTCCAAACTACCCTCTCTCCGTGCATTTCATGCACACATAAACACAGTCCATGGATTCAACCATTCCAGTTGCAGTCTGTCTCTTGCACATTTTAGGATCAAGTTAATCAACTCTGTAGCTTTCTCTCAGTGCCAGTTTTAAACAGTCCACCATTGGAAATTTAAGTCACATCCTAGCCACAAACAAAAAAAACCAAACAAACAAAAGAAAAAAAAAAGACAAAAATCCTGTCCATTTCTCAATATAGTAAAACCTGAGATTTGAGTCACCAACTAGCTACACTTACAGTAAAGAACGAAAACAAGCTGCTGACTTGAACTAGGGCTTCAGTGACTACCAGATCTTGACTGACAAAACCTTGGACAACTACTTTACAGAGCAGTTAATCATTTGTAAGTATTTTATATTTTCAGCTGCCTGCACTGAAACTGTACAGAGGGTCCTACATATCTCCCTGTCCCTACACTGGCTACAGGACACCACTAGGGATTTGGAGACTTTTCACCTTGTGCTCTTAGTCACAACATTGAACTGAACAATGAAGCGTTAGATTAGAACCCTGCATATCACTGGTTGCTTTAATCCTTTAACTCTCACCAAGGCACAAAGTGGCAATGGGGGACGTGGCAGCCAGCATACCACAAGAACCACAGGCTGGAGAGAAAACAGCTGGTTCTCTCCCTCTCAAAAATAAATAAATGAATAAGCCGGAGCCCTGTCCCCTCTGGCATTAAGGAAATGATGAGATATTCCCTAGCAGGAATCCCCTATAGGTAATTAAGGCTCTGAAACAGGTACTGGCCAGCAACAACAAAAAAAAGCAGCAGTGACAGAATTTGCAGCTCTCTGTTGTATTAGCTTGGAGGCCCACAACAGGAGACAGCTAGGAGCCCAGTGGCCAGATGCTCAGCTTAGCCCTAGAATCTGTAGTGGGAAATTTTTATCTGCTGCACTGTCTTGATTTTTTTTTTTTATTTTTAAAAATCTTGTTTCTTTAAATGCCATCTTCTATCTCCATGAAGGATAGTAATGTGGAGCCCCTTCTGTCCCTCTTGGAGGACTAAGTTTTGATCTTAATAAGCCCCTCCACTTCTCATCTGAAGTCAGTGGGCAGGAAAAAGGTTTGAGGATTAGAGAAGGGGTGTTCAGGCCTAGGTAAGTATGAATTCTCAGGGCTTGGGCAAGAATATGGAAACAAAATTTTTTTTTTTTTTTTTTTTTTTAAGGTGGGAAGTAGGAAATAAACCTTTCCCTTTAGAGAAATGAAAAGCACAGATCGTCTGTAGTATGGGGCAGTTCTTACACTGTTATTGCTCCTATAGAGGACAAAGCCAAACCTAATTCCCTTTAAAAAAACAAAACAACGTTACTATTTGATTCACCTAGTTAAATCTCAGTAGACAAGGAGATGGTATTTTTCATTACTTGCACCTAGCCTCTTATCTCTGGCTCGTAGCCCTAAACAGTATCCACCATCCATGTTACCAGTGCTCAATTCTTCCTACAGTATTAGGTTTAGAGGTGACAGACCCACCCCTCAAAGGCCAGTTTCATAATCACACACTTTTAAAACCCGTCTGTTTCTGTATTTAAATGAACCGGGGAGTGAACAGATTTGAGAAGATTGAATTTTACCACTTGTCTCTCAGCCAACTGAGAAACTTGTGCGTAGACAGCTTTAATCAGTCTCAACGTGTGGCCAGCCATCTATTCACATTGCACACAAACTGACTACCAGAGAGAGGGTAGCCATGAAAGCTCCAGCTTTATTATCTGAGGCAGTGGTTCTCAACCTTTTGCAAGTCGTGACTCACTTGGTGGCACATCATGACCCTACAGGACACACCAGCCCACTTCCCCCAGGCCAAATTCAGCCATTTCCCTGGCTCTCCGCCACACACTTACTACTGCGTGGCAATACAGTAATGTGTCCCGATGCAGTGGTTAAGAACCTCTGATCTGAGGTATGGGTTTTGCTCAAAAGCAGCTTTCTGGCATGTCACCTCAAACCTGTCCATTAGAATAGCAGTCACATCAATATTTACACTGGCTGAGCTTTGTTTCCAGTCCAGTTTTGCTTCCGTCAGTCACTGGGTGTTTGGATTCACTACCAGTCTCTGTCCTTAAGGAAAAAAGAGCTCCCTCCAGAAATTGGCTCAGTCTCATGGCTAAGGTGCACTGTCGATATCTGTTTTGGAGGAGGAGAAATGGGGACTAGAGCCAGTTTTTGTGATTTTACTAACATGTCTCAGTGGAATCAGGATAACAGCCTGTCACCAAGAAAGCTTGCTTTAAAAAACAAAAATGTAAAGGATGTGCAATTTGTTGCACATAATTGCTTCATCTGTTAGGGAAAACTTCTGAAACATCTGGCCTTCCACCTTAAAGGGAGAGGGGAGAAACAGAAACAAAACAAACAGTGGATCTCTCTAGTGCAGATATTAGTTTGTCATGTCTCATAGAAATCTAGTCATTGCCTTCACACTGAAGCCCCATTTATAAAAAAAAATTTCAGATTTACAGGGAATTGTTTTTAACAATGGGAAAAATAAGCCAGCTACAGTGTCACAAGTGTCAGCCACGTCTCAGGACACTTCAATGATTTCCATGCTGCCTGAAAAGCTAGACTGGCTGCCCACTTTCCCCAGTTCCTCTCGGGATCTGTTGTCTGACATGATGCTCTCTCCAAATTCCATCTGGCAGCTTCTTCGCTTAAACTGCTTTTCAAAGGAGCTTTCCTCATGCCAGCTGCGCCTTGAGTCACCTCTGTCACTTGGCTTCTGCCTCCGACGAACAGTGCCGGCCTGGTCACAGCCAGTAGGTAGCTGGCTACAGCTGTAAGCAGAGTAAGTGGCACTGCTCCCGTAGATTGCAGAAGCAGAATAGAAGTGTGAGGACTCCGTAGCAAAATACCAGCTGTTGGTGAGGGACGTAGTGGATGTCTGAGGAGCTAAGATGTCAGAGTGCCAGCCTTTGAGGCCCAATCCAGCAGCAGACTTCCCCAAATGTTGCTGACTGGTGGAAAGGCCAAACAAGAAGTTTGTTTTGTAGTTGTCCTCCATGCTCCCACTCCGATGGAGCGGGTACAACAGTGACCTTTGAATTGTGCTGCTGCTGCCGGTTCTCCCCTGGTGTTGCCACTTGCTCTGGCTGTCCAGCTGCCAGGCATTCTGAGGTTTCTCAGTTGGATTTGCCTCCTCTTTATCTGGGCTGGTCTCTGGTGTCTGTTCTGAAACCTCCTGGACAGGAGAGAACTGACACAGTTTGTTGCCACCGTCTAGAATACTACAAACATTCAACTGCTTTAAAGTGTCCTCGGACGATGAAAATCCCTGCACCGATGTAGTCACACAGTTGCTGCTTGCTGAGTAGGATACTGATTTGATATCCAAAGAAAATGAGCGCTTCAGTTTGTTGCTATCTTCTACCTTGTCCGAGGATACATGGAGTCCATTTATGCCCTGTACCAGCGGGCTATCCTCTAAGGAAGGCAAGTGTGAGCATGGTAGACTTCCAGAGTCCATTGGTTTCTGCTCCGCAGTCTCAGAGGTAGAGTTCATGCCAAGCTGATTAGTGGCAAGGCCACTGCTCTGTCCACCTTCTGCAACTAGTCCATGCTCACTGCTTTTTTCCAGATGCAAACGTTTCAGCTTACTCATTGGTCCAGGTTGCCCAGTCTGTTTCTTAATCTTCTTCTCAAAATCCAGAAGTTGACCCAGGAAATTGAAGTTGGGAGAAATTGTTGGCCTTTTTTCTTTCACAAACCTAAGGAAAAAAAACCAAGAATTATTTACAAACCCTACTACTTAAAATGTGACTAATAGTCCTGCACTCCCAGAAACCGGCACCAGAAGTCGAGGCTTCCAGGAGATGTAGGGGAAAGCCAACCGCAAAGGATTTGCGGTCAGCTTTCCCCAGTGTGTCCCAGTGGCTTAGGAAGTTGCCGGCATTTACGCACGGCATTTTACGTGCCTTGTGTAAATGCTGGTTGACTGCTGCCAAGAAAAGCCCTAAGTATAGACTAGGGCCCATTAAGCATACTGGGCTTACAGCCCTTATGGTGTTTTGACTCTAAGATATTTCAGTTCAGGTTCAAAGAAGACCACGTAATGGATGCATGGGAAAGGCAGAGACAGCAATGAGTTGAATTTAATAATTCAAAAGTAAGCAACTAGACAACCCACAATAGTTTCTCTCCTTTTTACAGCTTATACAGCTCTTGTTAAAGAAGAGAAAATAGTGCCTTTATTTTTGCTTCCTCACTATATGTAAAGACTGCCTGAGAAGCTCTTAAAAATGTAGAAGAGAGTATCCAAGACCAGATAAACTTCCACAGAATAACCCCAAGTACCTCTCAGGCTGTCTTTACGTATAGTGAGGAAGCACTTCTTCATTTATGATAAAGAAAAGTCATTCATATTCTTCCTCTCCCTCTCACAGATCACCTTTAACTCTCAATATTTTAAGTTTATCTTGCTTATATTACTGTTCCTGAGCCTCTCTATCCTGTTTTATCTTCTTGTAAGGACCACTGGTTTTATCAGTTCTGTCTTCAGCAAACTGAAGTTTCATTGACTTATATCTTGGTTAATTAAATCTAAAATGCAACATAGTGGGGCTATGTCACCATCTGAGAATTTTTCAGAAATAGATTCCTCTTAGCTTCCTGGCAGGCACTTTTGTAAAAATTTGCTTCATGACTGCTTAGTAAAGCACTGAAATAAGTTTTTGTATCCTGTTGAAACTAACAGATGTTATGTATGTGCCTAAATTTAAGCATGCATTTACAGGCAGTATTGAAAAGAATGAACTTAAAACAGGAATTAAGTTAGTACATTGCTGTATTGGAACCGTAAAGGAGAAACAGCTTCAATGCTGAAGTTTTGGCAGACTTCCTCTCAAGCACTAAAAGGTTACCATTGTCACTGTACTTGCTGACTGCATAGGATTGAAAACCTGCCCACTCAGCCTTTGTGTTTTCATTCCTGGAATCACACAGGTAACAAAATGACCAGCAGTAATCACAAAAAGCCAGCCTAAGTAGGAGTGGCAGGAAATGCATGCTCACAAGGACAGCCCCGTTTGAGGGAGCAGAGAGGAGAAGAAAATATAAAAAATCCACCAAGAAAAGGCAAAAATCGGTGAATCCAGGAAAAGGGAAAGGAAGATTATTAAAACAGCAGCAAAAACTGTAAAGCAGAACTACAACGTCTTAGGGAAAAGTCATTCACTTTGGCACATGCAGAAAAGTAAAAACACTCAAAATATTCTTCTATGTTAAAAAAAGCTAAACACAAAATCTTATCCATTGGAAACCAAAAAATCCATGCAAGTTATACAAGAAAGAACTACAAAGATGCTATAGTGCCTTTTTTGGTGATTTGTTTTGCAGTTGTCACTGCTACTACTCATGGAGAGAACTTTGACACTTTTGATTCTAGTTTATGCTATAACCTTTTCTGTGCTAAAATTGTGACTGGTAAAAATAGGCCAAAAAAAGAAAACCAACAAAAAAAATTTGAATTGGGGGATTAGACAAGAGCCCAAAATGGCAGCATACCAAACTCACATAAGCAGGCATACTTTGGCAGAGGGACAATCTATACAATAGAAGGAAGAAAGGGTATGTTCTGCAGAAAAATCTCTGGCTCAGAATCTCTGAGCAAGAAACTTGAAGCATTCATTCTAATGTGTGCAGGTGGTAAGCCACTGATTTCATACCATCCTTGTTATAATTGTTTTCCTCCCTGATGGTTGCCCTTATTAGATTTCCCTAGTAACTTTCTTCCATCACATGGACGCTTGCCCCGTGTGTCGGTAGAATCCCCCAAGCTATTTATAAAGGGATGCTATCATCTTGAAAAAACAACAAGGAGTTGTGTGGCACTTTAAGACTAACAGATTTATTTTTTGCATGAGCATTCGTGGGACAAGATCCCACTTCCTCAGATGCTTCGAAGATGGGTGAACTTGCAGAAAGGAATGAAACTAAATGCAAGGGGGTGTAAAACATAGGATCAGGTCATAAAGTAACAGCAAATCAGAGCGGTTTACAGGCTCAAACCATGGGAAGCCTGAAGTCAAATTACCCTTTGTAATGGGAAAAGAACTGAGTTACTCGAATTAATATGCAAGCTAAATTCAGTAAAAGCAGGACTGAATCGAGACTATAGGTTCTTTTCCCATTACAAAGGGTAATTTGACTTCAGGCTTCCCATGGTTTGAGCCTGAAAACTGCTCTGATTTGCTGTTACTGTATGACCTGATCCTATGTTTTACACCCCCTTGCATTTAGTTTCATTCCTTTCTGCAAGTTCACCCATCTTCGAAGCATCTGAGGAAGTGGGATCTTCTCCCACGAATGCTCATGCAAAAAATAAATCTGTTAGTCTTAAAGTGCCACACAACTCCTTGTTGTTTTTTCACTGGACTAGACTAACACGGCTATCCCTTTTAAAATATCATCTTGAAAACAGTCTTAAGGAAAATGAAGTACTTCTACATACATCCAAGATAATGTGTCAGTTTTGGGTTTTACAAACATGTTAGTTGTTTCTCTAATCAGATGAAATGGATTCCATTTAGTCAGTTGCACTGTTTTCTCCTCAGAGATAGAAAATAAAGAGAAAAAATAGAGAATTTCACTTGTAACAAATGTAAAGCTAAGGTTTCAGACAGGAGTGTTATTTTTATAGTTGTTTACCTGTCACTAATTTTGCAAATAAAATAAACCCTTTGTAGATTTTCACTTTTTAAAAGCTTTGCACCAAAACAATGGCAAACAATGGAGTTACACTCATTCCAAATTCCTTTAATACGTTCACTAAACAGTCAACCATAGCGAATGAAAAAGTACAGTCAAATACAATTATAGGCCTTCTATTGCAACCTTTCCTTCAATCTCTGCCACCCTCCATATATTTGTAGGTTTAAAAAAAAAAATAGTCCTTTACTGCAACCTTGCACTCAGGTTTCAGACTTTAGTGACTGTGGCATGGTAGAATTCACTGCAAAAGTTTGGAGAAGTGCTTCTTCAATTGATTGCAAGTACTTAACACCATTCAGAAATCTCATTAGAAAAGGCAAAGACTTCTGTCATGTACACAATTCCAGTTTCATTTCTCTTAATGTTGCCAACCTAAAGTGACTGTACTTAAATAAGGAATTTTTTCATCAGTGTCCTAATTCCTACTTTGTTTAGGATGGAACCCCTTATTTGAGCCATTTTCATCACAGCTAATGGAAGTTCCTTTGCATTACTAGGCTCCAGACTAGTTCTGAGAATGTGCAGTGTTCAGCTCTTGCATGATACATCTTCCATGTTCTGGACAGAGCAGTTTTTAAAAATCAGACTGTCTTCTGTCTAATGAACTATTATTAGATCCAGAGGAAGTTCTGTCACTTGAGTAGAAGCTACTCACAGGCAGACTTTCAAATGCCTTTCTTCCCTTCACAGCAATAATAATTAATAATTTGTAATAATTTGCAAGACGCGTCTACCTGCTCAGCAGCAGCAGTTCAAAATTATATTTTTGGGATCTTACAGTACATATCACAGATGACAACATACTCAGAAGTAAACAAAAGAAAGCCAGGCTGGCGACCTGTAGCACTAATAAAAAGAAAACGTTTGTCAAATGAAACACAGAAATGGTGATACGTTACTCACTTTGTGCAGTAACGATGTTCTTCAAAGCGTGCCCCCTGTGGGTGCACCGTTGCAGATGTGTCTGCATCCCTACACTACTCAGAGGAACTTTGGTAGCAGTCCCTCTGGCTCACGCATGCACTGTTCTCCACCTGCCACAAAGCTAGCCAGTATGTGAGGGCATATCTTCCTCAGTTCCCTCGCTACTGCAGAGTCAACTACTAGAACTGAAGTAGAGGGGAAAGAATGTGGGTCGTGGAGCACCCATAGGGACACACATCTGTAAGAGCCATTGTTTCTAAACAAGATGAGTAATTATTTCAGGTCTTGTCCCTATGGGTGCTGCATGATAGGGGACGCCGGAGCAGTGTCCCTCATTGGAGGCTGGGACTTTGGAATAGAGTCTGATATGGATGATAGTACAGTACCGCCGTATTTGGTATCTGCAGCTGAATCCCCCAGGGAGACATGGTGTTCTTCAAAGGTGCATGCAAATGCCCACATAATTGCTCTGCAGACTTCTGATATAGAGATCTCCACTGCCTTCTCCAAGGGCAAAGAGACTAACCTCGCTGAATGTGTGCATACTGAAGAACAGAGGTGTTACATGAAGCAACTGGTGAACAGAGTTTAATACAGGTTGAAACCCACTTGGAGAGCTCGGAGCTGAATCACTGTACCCAGAAGCGTTGCTGCCCTGGGGAAAGGAGCCGGGGCACCAGCCCAGGCCCCGCCCCCCCTACCTGGAGGCCATGCCCCCTGGCCGGGGTTAGGAGCAGCCATGGGTGGCTGGGCCCCGGATCCCGGGCTGGGAGCGGGTTGGCCCTGGACCAGCTGCCACAGCCGCGAGCGGCTGGGCCCCGGATTTCCAGCCCGACGGGGAGAGGTGGGGCCCCGCCAGACACAGGGCACTGGCGCCGGGATTCAGGGTACAGGCCCGTGTGCCTGGTGCCACCGATGCCCCTGACTGTACCTTTTGACCTATCTGCAATGGAGAGGAAAACGTCTTGGAGATTTCCTGAAGGCTCTCATCTCCCCCCCCACCTTCTTTTTACTTACAAAATAAAATGTAAATAAGCAAAGGAAAGAAAAAGGCATTTCAAAAGAAGCTAAAATTAGCAATTTGAAGAGGAGTTAATTGACATCTCCTAGCTCTGACTCGCGCCAGGGATGGTTGAGAAGAAACTGAGGAGGGCACTGGCCATGCACGGGTTGACAGGAAGCAAAGCATGTGTGGGAGTGACAGCCTGCCACCAAAGTTGTCTGATCAGATCAGCTCCGCAGGGATGCAGACATGAGTACATTGGAGCACCCACTAGGACACGACTTGAACAAATCTGTGTCTAATTTTTCCAGAAGCATTATCAAATTAAACAAACCAGGAGTCTGGTGGCACTTTTAAAGGCTAACATTTATTTATCACATGAGCTTTCATGGGAGAAAAATCCCACTTTGTCAGACACTTCCAGAACTGCCTACTACTCTGAAATGGAGCTCAAT
This sequence comes from Podocnemis expansa, assembly GCA_007922195.1. Lineage (NCBI taxonomy): Eukaryota > Metazoa > Chordata > Testudines > Podocnemididae > Podocnemis > Podocnemis expansa. The sequence continues at coordinate 2,382,259 of ML682017.1, read as the reverse complement.
TCTTGTACAAAAGTCTTGGCTGTGCAAAGAACTGTTACTTCAAATTGCTGTGTGACTTTTTGATGGCAACAAATGATTAATTTTTCAGTTTGCTTAATTCCTAGACGGCATTCGTTACAGCCATTTTCAAAGATAATTCAATACCACCATTACGTCTTAGATTCCATGACTTCCACAGACCTCAGTGACATTTCCAGTGTCAGCCTTGGGGCATCAATGCCAGAGCTATCAGCTGATAGGAGGATCCTGAAGCTCTGAGCCACGGGGTGTGGGTCAGCCATGTTGGTGGGTGCTGAGCTCCCATCCCCAGTGGGGCTCAGCCTCCAGAGGGTTCAGTGAATTCAGTGAACGTAGCTGACACAAATCTTAACCTATAGTCTTAGATCCAACCTAGCATTTTTAAAGGTGAAGAAACTATGTACACACATTTGTTGTTCTAGTTTCTCTCCTTTCTTTGTGGCTTATACTGGCACAGGTCACTAGAGGCTGACATCTGTGTGGTCTCACCTGTACATTGTGTCTTCCTAGCTATTACTATTCCTTAAGTCTACCTCTTTAGCTACTTGGAACAAAGGCCAAGACTTCATTCTCTAGTTGGGTGCTAAGTGCCTCCCACCCACATCAACATGGTGGGGCTGGCAGTGAAAGGGGAACAGCCCCAGGAGCAAAGGAGGGAGACACTTGCCAAAGGACAACAGGGAGCTTTTCCCCTTAGGAGTCTCTGGCACCCACAGGCTAGCTGGGGGAGATGAGTGCTGACTGGCCAGCATTCTCCAACACCCAGGATTTAGCCTGGTACAGGGGTCATGTGGAGCCTCTTTTGGCCCATTCCAGTGGTCCCCTCTACCCACCCAAACTAGGAATGGGAACCTGGACTGACAGATGCTTTAGGTCTAGCCGATTGCCTATTTAGGAGGTTGGGAAGTAACCCATTGGTCAACTGGCAGAGCACCAGGGAAATTTTTGCCTTCAAGACACAGTGGGTTAAATAGGAATGCAGTTGGTACATTACTGAGTGTAGAACTTGCATGTTGCAACTTGTGGCTGGTTTTCAGTGTTGTTAAGAGAATAAAATGAACGCTTCCCAGCACTAAAAGACATTTTGGTGATGAGCTTTAGGCTCATGTCAAGCCTTATGGTTAGACCTTGTGGTTCTTGCAGAATGAGATCTCTGCACCTTCTGTCCCACTTGGGAGGGATAGCATGCTAAGATTCAGAGAGGGCTGAGTCTTGATGGGGTAAGCTATTGGTTATATGGCAGGGAGCCCTGTAACAGCCCCAGTGAAACCTATTAAATGCTTGATATAGGGGGGAGAGTGGTAGCATCCCTCTCATGTTAAATTTAATAGAAGTTGCAGTGTTGTTTAATTCCATGCATGTGTCTGCCCTCATTTTGCCGCTGTGTCCATGTCATCATTAGATTTTTACTTCCTACAAACAGCTGGGCTGAGTCTGCAGGAAGCCCACATATAAAGCGAGAGTGATTTCTAGGCATTCTTGGATGAAAAGGAAAGAGTATGTTATAAAATAAAGTTGATACATTTCAAGATGACAAGCACAAAAGCTCATTTAAAAGGAAGAAGTCCACTGTTACCTGTAGGCTTCATCTAGGGACATATCCATTCTCTTCATGATGTATGCAATAGCAATTGTAGCAGAGCGGGATATCCCTGCTAAACAGTGCACTAAAACTCGCCCATTTGATGCTTTTGCTTTCTCTGTACAATGAAAGAAATATTCAAGAATTATCATTGTGCTGAAATATTTCAAAGACATCTACCTGGTTTTAAAATGATAGAACTTTAAAGTTCACTATTTATTACAGATGCCACGGAAGCGTCAAGCAGAAATCAATATTTTGACAGGTATGTTCTCTTTTGTTGTATGTACCAATGTTAATCAGTTCCTGTATTATGAATATTACTGTGCACTTACATCATTGGAGAAGCTACCATCTCACTATGCATTAAAACAATAATCTTGACAAGGATTCAGTGGGAGGTATTTGTTTCCATTTATATGCAAGTAAAATGAAACATACAAATGAAATTATTTGGTCAAGTGGGTCAAAGTCAAAGCTGAAAAAGTTCAGTTTTCTTGGATTTCTCTTTCTTGCCCTATACAGAACACCCTGCCCTTAAAAAATAGAAAGAAATCTGATGGAGTAGTTGCTTGTTGTAGCCTGGTCCAGCACCCACCAAAACTCAATGGAAGTTAAAAACAGTACAGGGTTGCAAATTCAAGCTCTTCATGCAGTTTTTTTTTTTAAAAGAAACCTGTAAAAACAAACAAACATGCACACACACTTACGAAGGAGATGATACAAGGCTGAAGAGAAAAAACAAGGAGTCCTGTGGCACTTGACTAACAAATCCTTTAGTCTTTAAGTGCCACAGGACTCATTTTTTGTGTTGCTGAACTAGACTACCACAGCTACCCCTTTGGAATTTGTCAACAAAGTAAAAGAGAGGAGCCCAAAACTTTAATCTTTCAGCCAGAGAGTTTCCTGTGAAGCAAAAATTATTATTGTTAAATTATATTGTACACAACATCATGCTGAGGTCCTACTTAAAATGAAAGAATAATTAATGTTAGTTACATCATTCAGTATGTATATGAATGGAGGGAATTCTATATTCTAGGCTAAAACTACAAAAAAAAAGTCAGTGTCAACTGTCTTTAATCTGTTAGATTTTCATTCTCTAGCACAATGCTGTTGCTATGGTCACTGCAGGAAATTTGTTAAACCTTCCTCTTATATTGTACATAATATCTGTGGTTACATTTCTTCGCTTTGTATAAATGAACTTATAAAAAACTCAAGTCTGAAGCTAAATTTGACACAACTGAGTCCCTTCAAAAAAGATTAGGAAAGAGTTTTGTTCACACGTGACATTTATGTAATGCTACAGCAGTGTTTGTTAATCAGTAATCTGGGATTGGCACTTTACTTCCCTTTTTATGAATCTGCTATGGCATGTGCTCGATGCTCTTACTACTTCCAGTCCCTTAAAAATCTCCTCAGCAAATCATCAGCAGCAAGGCTACTTCTGATCTCATATCTGTTGTTGCAATGCAGAGAGGCAAGCAGTTTCCTCGCCAACAGTGAGGCCATATAGGTAGTGAAAAGCATTAATCATTTGAAAAATTACCAGCTAACAAATATTTTCTGATGGCAGAATGGTTGCATATATTTATATATTGAACACCCCCCAACATTTCTACATGTAATTTTGTTCTATATATAGCACTGCCTGTTATGCTGACAAATGCAACTGACTTACTATGAAACATTGATAGGTTCTAAAGCAGGGGTCTCAAACTTAAAATTGCCACAAGGGCCACCTGAGGACTAGTACGTTAGCCCAAGGGCCGCACCACCAACTTTTTCATACAATGATATTGCAAATATCAGCAACAATAGTGTTGTTGCAGGCCACAGGAAATAGCTTCAAGGGCCGCATGCCGACCGTAGCCATGTGTTTGAGACCCCTCTTCTAAAGTAACTGTAACCATTCAAGTCAAAGTTCTGGGTTTTAATTCATCAAAAACATCTAGTCAGTGTATAGCACTTGTCCCAAAAAAGGTAAACAAAATGTGAGGATACATAGAGAATGCACAAAAAATAAACTGTCATTGTGTTATTATATAAAACTGATTGTGCCAGAATACTGTGTTTAGTTTTACTCACTGTCTCTAGATAAGTTACAATATAAATATAGTAGAAATAAAAGGGACTTATGAATAGGCAAGAAAATAGAGAGAGAGAGAGAGAGAGAGAGAGAGAGAGCTGAGTTTTAAATGGAAGTTAAATGTTTGAGAATATTAAGTTTAGGGAGAAGATGTCTGAATGTGGACACAGCAGTGGTATATAAAATAAGAACTGCAACAGGGAAGATAGATCAGGTGCTTCTGTTACTTTCTCATTACACAAAGACAATGAGACATTGAGCAAAAAATCAGAGAGACAGTTAAAATGCTTTTTACGGGGCATTATTAGCACAGGACTGTTTTATCTCAGCCTCTTACCAATAAAATCAACTGACTTGTCCAACCAAGGCAAAATTTTCTCGCAAAAGCTGTCATTCACAGGCACTCTCAAGAAATGAGACTCTGGGATGAAGTCGGGCTTTGGACAGGTATTGCTTGCATTTAATACATAACCAATAGCATTCTGCTGCATCAACTCCTATAAAAGAGACAAAGATCAAGAATATACCTGACTCTGGCACGGAAGAAAATTAAGCACACTAGAAGAACCGCTGCAGCTCCAGCTGCAAGGTAGAGAATTTCATAAAGTGGTACAGACTGGGACATTTTTAATAAGAAAAGCATGGTTTTATTTTCTCATTTTAGAACATCTGTATTTCAAAACCTCTGTGTACACAACATTTCTGGTCTTATGGACCAAATGAGGCAGTAATGCAAAGTGAACATTATCTGGATTTCCAACTTGAAAGGCTGCCACACATAACTGACCACGTATCAACATTTCATCTTGCAAGAAAACACCAACTCTGTGTAGTGTTTGTCCCTGAGCCTTGTGATAGTCACTGCAGAGGTCGTTTGCAAAGGAAATTGGCGCCTTTGCCATTTGAAGGAGACTGTGTAATCTGTAGGCTGAAGTGCTAAGCATAGAATGAGCACCATAGGATTTGTTCGTGCTGCTGTTGCTACCAGGAGTCTACTCTTCACAATACGGTTCACTAGCAGGTGTGTGCATTTACAAAGACTGTCCCACTGTGCCAAATTGTGAAGTAACAATCAGCATGCTAGGTTTTAACTGAACATTTTTGACACAGTTCTGTGGAATTTGATAACATTCTGCAGCTTTCCACATACATCTGAAATGCTCCATAAATTTCTTCATCTTTTGATTTCTTTCTAGAAGGTTGTAGAACATTCTGGGGAGGGATCTGGAATATTCTGACCTTAGCTCCAAATTTCTGGACCTGTTCTGAGATTTCAAGACCTTTCCATAGCCACTCACACAGCAGCAGCAGCAGCAACAAAGATCTAATCTAATCTAGGTTCTCTGATGGATCTGTCTACCTGGAAGCTAGATTTGATTTGTTTGTAATGGTACACTTCTTATTCAAAGAAACCAAAGAAAAGTTAACTCCTACACATTGGATTATCTTGCTGAAAACCAGCTGAACAATCAGATATGTTTAAATGGGAATGGAGTGACCATGATTTACAAGGGGTAACTTGACAAAAGGAGGGGGAAACTGCCCTGCTGTTCCAAAGCATAAAGGCCTGTTAATAGGAGAGGCAGAATTTGCTACCACTTTTGTTAAAAATATAAATCCCTGTGGTAGCAATGGAAAAGGTGCTGCCAACATGTCCTGTATTAACAGGCTTAGTTACCACATATGGAGCTCTGGGTTATCCACCACAGATTAAAGTTACCTTCTCAGGGCAGCATCAAAGGCGTCGGTGAAAAGTGTGAGATTAATCTGATAATTTATATTGGCAGTGTGGGAATTAATGGGTGTTAACATTTATTACCAAGTCCATTTTTTGTTGTTGCGATCACTAGTTCCTGCATTTTTCTATGTATAATGGCAAGTGCAAACATCCTCGGTAAAATGAACACTTTCATCATCACGTAGTAAATTAACCACTGCCCCAACTGGCTAGAGTGTCCTTGGCTTCTGTGAATTATATGAAGGTACATTCTGCGTATAAATCATGCTTCTGAACACTGAGGAAAACTAGTCTCTCCTGCTTGCAAGTTCCAAAGGGGTAGCTGTGTCAATCTAGTTCAGCAAAACAAACAAGGAGTCTTGTGGCTCTTTTAAAGACTAAGATTTATTTATCACATGTGCCTTTCATGGGAACATCTCACAAAGTGGGGTGTTCTCCCATGAAAACTCATACAATAAATAAATTTGTTGGTCTTTAAAAGTGCCACAAGAATCTTACTTATTTTACCAGTCTTCCTTGGTTAGCAAGGAGTTAAATTACATTTCCTTCATAGCTATGAGAAACTGCTTTGTCATGCTAGCTTCCTGGCTCTGCCCCAGACATCTTTTGCCTCAGTGGGCATGTCAGTCACAGCTAGATCCACAAAGGCACACTGGCGTTTAAAATGGCAATGGGATGCTTGAGTCTAACATTTAGGTACGATGGAGCTCCGCAAGTCTCCCATTCAGCTGATACCTAATGCTGTAGGCACTTAAAGTCTTTATGCCCCTAAGCTTCTGGTTGGTAGCCCTATGCAAATTGACCTAGATCATGATGCTGCTGAGCTGCTTGGTGCAGCTCAAGCCTAAGTATCATGGGATTTCAAAACAGGTAACCTCACCTCTCTCACTTGCAGGGACCCATAAGCTGAGATGCTCGGAGAATGCCTACCAACGGGCCCTAAACAAAAGCCACCTAGGATGTAAATTTTTTCCAAAGAATAGTGGTGAGCAGCGCACTTAAATGCACATCTAAAGCTTCCCGGCTGGGATTTTCACAAGGCTCCTTGGGGAATTAGGACCTGAGCTGCTACTGACATCCAGGTCTATGCACACACACCCTTAACAACCCACAGTAGGGGAAAATGCAAAAATAAAGGCAGAGTGGAGTGGCGAGAGCATGGAAGACAAACTAATTGCCACACAATTTGATACACGTCTAAAAATAATTGATATTTTTGTCAAATTAAGGTTGGGATTTTCACTTGAGCTTACTCAATAAGGAAAAGTGTTGGCCTAGATATTTAAATATTTTAAAAATATACAGTTTACAGAAATTAGTCCCGTTACCCCATCATGACTATTTCTTCCCAAGTAACTGGCTCTTAAGATGTCTGAACAGACCCCATCTTTGGTCCGTTAAATTCATTTCTCCCTTTTCCTGTTTCCACATGCAGTTCTATTTTTAAAAAAGAAATGAGTTTGGCAGTAGTAAACCTGTGGGCTTGTATATGTATTTGTAATTTTTGGCACAGTACAAGGATATAACTTCTTAGGGATTAAAATGAACACAAACACATATTTGGTAAGTTGCACAACTGTTTATCATACAGCCCTCTATATTTGACAATCTGGTACAGCCAGAGACGCAAAGAAATGTGAGGAAGACAGCACAATGTTTCCAAGAGGGAGGATTTATAAATGTTTCCTCTACAAGAGTCAATAAATAGTTTTGACAGACAAATCATTTGTCCTCTGAAGAGTTACTGTGCCAGATCTGGAAGTTAATTCACTCATTCCAATGTGAAAACAGGAATTTTAGTTGGGAATGGGGAGTAGCAATCTCAATGCTACCCTAACCAAGCAGCTTCTATCATACTTCTTTTCACAGCACAGTTTTTCTCTCCTCTCTACCCACTTCATGGCTCAAACCTCAATTTCAATTTCTCTCCATCATACACAGGTCAGATCCAGGGGTCAAAGTAAGCAGTAACGCCAAGAATGCAATTCCAGGGCCCACAAATTTGAGGGGCCAGAGTGCTGGGGCCCTGAAAAATAGAAAAAATCAGGTGGAATGGATGTTCCACCCTGCCCTGGGAGCTGTGACCAGGCTGGGAGAGTTCTCAAATCTCTTGCACTGCGCATGCTCAGATGCATACTCAGGGCGGGAGCAGCCAAGCCAGTGAGTAGCTCCAGCTGGGGGTGGAGGTGGTTTCATCAAATTATCCTTTAACCACTGGTCAGATCCCTCTATCCTGCATCTCCCCAGTCTGCTTCCCACATGTCCTCCGTAGTGCTTACTCTGCAACATGTTCCACCACTCCCCACCATAGCCCTGTTACCACATTTAACTATTCGATATAATCTGCAAATGTCTAGAACTGAATAGGACAGGAATGGAGGACTAATCTGAGTCGTATATAGAAAATGGTAGTGGTTAGGAATGGGGTCTGGTGGGAGTGTGAGGGGAAGGGATATTAAAGTTTGAATTAAGCTATTAAGATGTTAGGTGGAGTGAGTTTTGAGCTGGTGCAGAGAATTGTTTTTTGAGTGTCTGGGAGGTGAGTCTTGCCCACATGCTCAGGGGTTGGGTTACTGCAATATTTGGGGTCAGGAGGGGATTTTTTTCACAAGGCAGATTGGCAGGCGCCCTGGAGATTTTTCACCTTCCCTTGTAGCATGGGGCATGGGTCACTTGCTGGTGGTTTCTCTGTACCTGGAAGTCTTTAAACCATGGGCATGTCTGCACTGGAGTCTTAGGTTGACAATCTTCCTTAAGTCGACCTAAGGAAAGCTTTGTCCACACTGGGCATTTATTAAGTCACCTTAAGTCGACTTAGTAACAACACCTCTTAAAGTCAACTTAAGGCTTAGGTCAACCTTACTAAGTTATCTTAAGCCAGTGTAGACGGGACATAACCCAAGTTGACTTAATAAGGTCGACTTAGGTCAACTTAATGCTTAGCAGCTTCCAGTGTGGACATGGGCTATTTACAGGAGTTTGGAATATGGACCCTCTGAGTCGACTTAACAAGGTCAACTTTAAGTCAACTTAAAATCAACCTTGTTAAGTCAACTTAACAGAGACTCCAGTGTAGACATACCCCATGATTTGGAGACTTCAGTGACTCAAAAGTAAGTTAAGTGGGTGGGACTGCGCAGGAGGTCAGACTAGATAATCATATTGGTCCATTCTGACCTTAAAAATCTATGAATGTAAGCTTATTTTACTCCCTATGCTTTAAAAAAAAAAAATAAATAAAAAGGTGGGGGGGAGCACCCACAGCTCACATATCTCCAAGCTCATCCTGGACAACCAAGGTGCAGCCTTAAATTTGGCCATAAATACAGTGCAACAGTCTAGAAACTGGTGTGTGTGTGGATTCTGTGAAAATAGTCAAATTTAAATCTCTAAAAATAACAGACCATCATCACATGCAAAGTCTTCCTAAATGTTACAGGAAACATCTTGCTGTTGCCATTTGCAGTCTAACAGTGTGCCTCACTTACTTTCACACACCCATTCAAAATCACACGCAGAACCACACAATGTAATTTATCAAAGTCATACCATAGGAAAAATGAACTTATCGCCAATAACCATAGCTGGAGTTTGACGCTGCTTGTTTGTTCAAGATGAAGGAGAAGATATACGAGCTGTACAAGGTAAACTGATGAGTGAATGTAGATGGGGCATTGAATGGCTTCTTTCCTAGCTTTTTCATATGTTGCTGGTGGGCCACTTGTTCCAAGAACCTCAACTCAAACTTAAAAACTTTTGGTGTGGAATTGATTATGTAAATGGGAAGGGAGAGGGTGGCATAAGACACATTCCAAGCCTATTTGTGTTTGAGTCAAAGAGTTAGTGCTTGTCTTTGAGGCTAGTCCTAAAAAAGATGTTATGATTCCCTGTGTTTGAGATATCAATCATTCCCAGAGCTGTAGACTATAATGTAATAACCAGAACAGTGATTTCACTGTAAGGAGCCCAAGAGGAAGAAATGAATTATGATGAGAGGAAGATCCAGAAATTCTAATACTAACAACTTTGTGAAAAGGAGGTAAATGCTCTTTTGTCAAGTTATTTACATTTTGTGACTTGTTTCATCTTAAAATTAATGACTATCATAATATGCTGTATTTTTCCAGGACACAAAATCCATGTCTAGAAAACAAAATAGTTTTGTCAGGTGCAAAGCAAACGTTATTACAGTGACTCGGTTAAAATGTGCTTACAAAATATACACAAGCCTGAGCAACCCTTCTTTATACCTGAAACTGCTGACTGACTATAAGGTAAGTGTATGCCCAAAATGTAGGTTGTGTCCTTGCACAAAATTTTCAGATCAACAAAACTAGAGTGAGTTTGGAGCTGCATGATCCCTTGCCACTTTTTTGCAAACTCTATAACTTTGTCTTAACCATTTTGAGATCCAGAAACTGGAACTAACTAGTCAATTTTCATTATCCAAAAATTCAGAAAGTTAATAGTACAAATGGTTAATAAGAGCGTGATTTTACAAATGTTTATGCACATAACATTGCTTGCATGAGCTATATGACTGATTTTGATAGCTCTGCTCATGAGTAAAGTTAAATGCCAACATACTACTAGTGTCATGCCTTAAGTACTAACTTCATAGTGGGTACACTAAAAACATTTCTGAACTTTAGGCCTATTTCTTGTTTAAACACTAAAAAGCTATCAAAGATAAAATCCTAACACACAAATAGGTGTTCTCTTAAAATGTGTGTTGAAAAACTTAATTGAATTTACAAAGTGAGCTTGTCAAGAATCTATAGGACATGTTGCAAATTTTGGTGACTAACAAAGAAACTGAAAGCAAACATTTCAGCGTGCCATCCTCTCCATCAGTTATGCAGTGATGCCATTTATCAACTGTACATACAAATCAGAAACATTGTGAATATTGTTTTAATTTGTCTAACACTGGGGATTATTGGTAACTTCAGAGTACAAAAACTTCTGCAACAGGATTAATGTTTAGTTTCCCCCATGAGTCTCTCAGACTGCAGAGAACAACACTAAGTTTGCCAAGTGATGTGTCAGACTCCCTCAGCCCCATAAACTAGATGGAATCATTAACAGATTCCAATATCCACAGCTGAAGCTCATGGCAGATTTCTAATTCATTTTGCAGAATATTTTGGATAAATTTTAGTTAAGGGGAGATCAATGAGTCGAGTTATGATTGTTCACAACACAAACAACTGATGATCAGATGCTACTTAGAAGGGAAAAACAAAGACAATAGAGAGTTATGAATTTTATCAAATTTGGGATTTCCCTGCAGAATTTCCCATACATAGTCCATAATCTAAAAAACTTTAACAAGAAACCTATTTCTCAAACAAATAAGGGGTTTGTCTTGTAACCTGCGCCAGCAGAAACAAAAGCAAAGCTGTCAGAGGCATCTAATGACATGCGCCCAGAGAAAGTTCTACTGCCAAGTGGCAGAGCTCTGCCTCTGCCAGAACATGTCACTAAATTTGGTTTCCTTCCTTCCTTCCAGCTGTGAATCCTCACTTTCTCCCACTCAGAAAATTTTACAAACATCATCTGTCTTTTCTATATTACTCTCCCTATCAGCACGTTCTCAGTAGCCACATTTGGCACAAGAGAGAGACTGCGAAAGTGGCCCTTTGATCCAGGTATGGTCAAGTACTGGAGGCTCTTCTCATGCTGAGACCTATTCCAAATCTAAACAAGTAGTCCTGTGGCACTTAAAAAGACTAACAAATTTATTTATTTCATGAGCTTTCGTGGTAGAAAATCCCACTTCAGACACTTTGAAGCTGGGGGGAACTTACAGAATGGGAGGAAATAAACACAGGGAAGTGTAAGTCATGGGATCAGGTCACACTGCAACAGCAAATCAAAGCAATGGTAAAGATTCAAACAGTGGGGGACAGACAGACAGCCCCCAGCCTTAAGCAGATACTTACCACAACTACAGACCTAACAGAGCCATTAAAGCAGGCACATATCCCTGGAACAAACTACGCTGCCAGCTTTGCCCACATATCTGCACCAAAGACACTATTACAGTACCTAAAAAAATCAGCTATGCCATCAAAGGCTCATTCACCTGCTTATCTACCGATTTGATTGATGCCATTGTTGGAGATAGTTTTTATTTGTTATATGGGGATGTTTAATGTTTGCAACCACCTCCCCAGAAATGGAGGAATTGTCACTAATCCACTAGAATGGCGTCGTTTGAATGACAAATTGACCCAGGGCACTTGGCAGGCTGCCAGAAACTGGCAGTCTATCCAGAGATCAGTGCCGTGTGCAAAGGGCAGACGGATTGACGGCTTCACTGGTGGGAGAATCTGAGATTGTGACTGGCCAGTGGAGAATGTTTTTAGCAGAGAACTTGGGAGTGGAGTGAGACTGGACTGGAGTTCTGACTGGTTGGACTGGTGGAACCAGTTGGACTGGGGGCTGCCTCCTTAGGTCTTGAGGAAGCCAAGGGGAGAGAGAGACAGAGCACCAGGGGTGGCTATTCTCCTGCTATCAGTAGAGGTCAGCTTTGAGACACATTGAGAGACTGAGCCTGTCAGCAGGTGTTGGACCAGTGACAGGCTAGGATCATGGCTAAGGCCCAGAAGTAGATGGCCCAAGACTGGAGGACACCAGACCTGGATCTTGAAGTAGATGATGGCAGACCAGGATGAGAAGCAGATGAACTGTTTTTAGACAGTGGTCCTCTCCCACTCCAGGAGTCGTGATCAGCACCCAGGTGGGGTGAAGCAGAACCGTAAAGATAAGGGCTCTGGAGGGAGGGATCGAATCAAGAGAGGAATAAAGGCTTCATTATATTCACCAGTTTTATCTAAGGGGCCCTGTGCCAGTTAATAAAGCATTGTTATAGTTGCCCTTACTTGGTGTGGTATAATTCTCTCAGTCAGTTCAAGGCTGATAGATGCCTAACCAGGTCAAGAACCCCCAACACCATCATGTGCCAGACATGCCAGCGTCTTATATATTGGACAAACAGGACAGTCTCTGCACAAAAGAGTAAATGGGCACAAATCTGACATCAGAAATCACAACATTCTAAAACCAGTGGGTCAGCATTTCAAGCTTTCTGATCACTCCATTGACGATTTACTAATTGCGGTGCTTGGACAGATGAATACCAGATCAAGTCTTCAAAGAGAAGCTGCTGAGACTGAATTTATTTCCAATTTTGATTGCATTCCTTCAGTACTTAATAAGGATTTTGGATTTTTCTCTCATTACCACAGGTGCTTTGACCTCATCTTCCTCTATACGCTATTCCCCAGTGTATGAATCTTTACAACTGCTTTGATTTGCTGTTACAGTGTGACCTGATCCTATGACTTACACTTCACTGCATTTATTTCCTCCCATTCTGTAAATTCCCCCATCTTCAAAGCGTCTGATGAAGTGGGATTTTCTCCCATGCCAGCTCATGCATAAATAAATTTGTTAATCTTTAAAAGTGCCATAGGACTTGTGTGTTTTACTGAACTAGACTAACAGGGCTGCCCCTTTGGAATTCTTCTAATCTGTCCACTGCAACATACTATCTCACATGTCCCTCACTTTTGGTACTAGCAGGCTACCAGAAAACTAAAATTCTCAAGACAGTGAAATGTGAAAACTTGTTAAGCAGCTCCCACCAAATAAGGAAAGTCTTTTTTGGCTGCTAAATCACCTAGGAAGGTGTCAACAGGATTCCAAAAGGCAGAAATCTTCCTTTTCCTCTCAAAGTTACATAAACAAAGCAGAAAGGACTACAGATACTCAAAGTGAATGCTAGGGTACAAACTTGCCTGAAGAGGCAAGTAGCAGGACAGTAAGCATCAGAAGGCCATCAAAACCATTAAAGATATTTTCTTACTGCAGTATATACCCCTTAGAGATATCTGGCTCACAAGAGGAGTCTTCCGCCTTTCATAGACAGAGAGAAAGAAAGAAAACAAATAGAGAGAAAATGGTCTGTGATTATAAAAGTGCAGCTTTTGCATTTGATAGGTTTCTGAATTTCTGCTAGAACTTCTAGCAAAATGATGAATGAATGACTGAATAATCTGCCCAAGGCTGGGACAGAACCACCAACTGGGAAGAGAGAGATTCTGTAGACTGTATTCTACCATTTAAGTGGCTCTCCAAGGGAAGTGGATAGTGATTTTTAGACCTGAATTTCCTTAACAGATCTATGAAGTGCTGCAGGATCTGATGGACTTCTAGAGTCCTGTTCTAGCTCTGGTCCTTGACAACTGAAGGACCTACCTGTCTAGCAGGCCATTACATTAGCTTCAGAAATTCTCATTGCAGACCCCTCTGCTTCTACTGACCAACAAATATACTTCTCTGCTGCACCCAGGATCCTCAGACAGCTGCTGTGGCTGTAGTAACCCCTCATCTACAAAAGATTCACTTCTCTTCTCCCACACCCACTTCTAGATTGGAAGGGACCTCAGGAGTTCAGCTAGTCCAACCTCCTGCTCAAACCAGGACCAACCCCAACTAAATCATTCCAGCCAGGCCTTAAAATCTTCAAAGACTGGAGATTCCACCCACCTCCCTTTACAAATAATTAAGTGTTGAGAAGAGCTTCCTTTTCCCCATCCAGGATTTTCACTGGCTGGCGGCTGCTGAAGGCATAACCACCGGGAAGGTTTCCAGTGTCTCAGAACCAGACAGATTCTCTTACAGCAAGAGAGCTGTCCCTCATCACGAATTCAGGAACCTTGATTAGGTACCTGAGGCAGCTGCTGAAAAGGACGGTGTCAGGTCTGGACATGAACATCCCTGGGGCCCAGAACAGCAATGTGTATTTACAATAATCAAGATAGAAAATAAAGCCTCTTGGAGAAATTCTGTAGGTTTACAGCACCAGAAAAAAGAAAAGCTTTGTTGATTTCTATTGTTCTAGGGCCACTTAGTATATACACGCTCAGAACAAGAATTCCTCAGACATCCACCAAAGTAAGTCCCATCCAAACTGCTGGTCTGTTGAACTGTAAAATGTATGCCAGATTAACAGAACTATCTAAAGGGAATACAATTGACTGCCTATCCTCTGTATTGGTTGTTTTCTTTAATGTGCTGTGGCAAAAAGTAACTAAAAGTGCCTGTACCACAAGGACTCCATTTAAAATAATGAATTTAAAAAGCCATGACCAATATCTTATTAAAAACAGACTGGAAAGCAGAGAGAAACAGAAGGAACTGTGAAGAATCTAATTATGGCAAAGGGATCTGAATGTGATAGAATTACAGGCCAAGACTGGAACAAGAAAGTCTTCACACATTGAAGTTTTTACATGCTTATGAAACTGGACATTCCCTTCTTGGGTGAAAAGCTAAAATGTTGGGGGGGGGGGGGTGTATGGGCCTCACAACTCCATACTCAACACCTTGTAAGTAGCAAGTGTCAAATACGAATCAACTGGAATTTTGAGAAACACACGCTCACGTGCACACGCACACAAACTGTGGCTCATAAGCAGCATGCGACTCTTTTACAGTTGAAGTGTGGCTCATGCAGACTCCCCCCTGGTGCCCCCCCCCCCCCCCAACGCACATTCTCCACCTACCAAATGGGGACAGGGAGCTCAGAGCTTCTGTCCTGCAGCAGCATGGTGGGACTAGAGGATTCTGCCCAAGTGGGAGAGCAGTCTTGGGGTAGAGAGTCAGTAAGTTTGGCCACCCTAATATACAGTCATAATTCCTTACAGGATGCCCCATGTCCCACGTAGGTATTTCCTAGCACTTACAGAAAATAATTAGGACAATATTTCTTTTGTTGAGTAGTAACCATTAAGTACACTTGTGTTCATGGCTTGTATGTTTGCTAGAAGAACTACTTAGAGCCACATATGGCATGAGCTAGACTTTTGCAAGGACAGATTTCCTGTTTCCTGTTGGTTGACAGATTTTTTGAAGTAGGTATTTTCTATGTACAGGTGAGATGAGGTCAAGTCTCATATTACATAACTCACTCTGTCCCTCTCAATTACAGGGCAATGTTCAACTCATAGGATTGAGGTTAAGCCACCCAAGGCTGTCATCTGCATTTACTCAATGTGTTTTGCAGGTGTACTGTTGCAATCTCACAATGCACTGACAAAATAAAGAGAATTATTTCAGAGAGCATGATTGGCATTGTTTGTTTTAAAGAAACTCTTTCCACTCCTAAAGATTACACTTCCATTGCCTTAAATAATAATCTCAAAGCACCCACCTTGTTGAGGACATCTCGCTGGCAACCAAGGTAAAGGTGAGGCAAAATCCTGGTTGGACCAGTGTTGGAGACAGGTAAGCAAGGCTGAGAAATACAAGTAGGGACTAGAACAGATTTTCCTTCACAGAGGCCAGGGAAACAGCTGGAGAATTCAGCAAACCCACCTATGAAAAGCAAAAACTTGTTTCAGGTCAATGTGTATTAAGTGAAGGTCAAAGTTACACTGAAATACTTCTATGTATCTCAGTATCAACTGTCAGCACAAAGGAATTAATCTGGGGTTGGGGAGGGGAGTGATGGGATGTAGTGAAAAAAAAAACAAAACCCTAGAAGCAGCAAGCTGACATAGCTTCACGAACATCTTTTCACGACATCCAATATAGATTCTAATACAGAGTCTTGCCTCATAGGGTTTTATAGCATTTGTGTGAGCCTAAAAGAAACCTCATGTGTTTTTTCTCTTCCTAGTTTCAGGTTTTTGAGGTACCTCTCCATTCTCAACATTTACTTGATGAATGGAGAAAACAAGAAATCATTTCCTAAAAGCTATCCAAACACCTAGAACTAGCAGTGACATTGTCCCCTTCTCCTGAGCCAAGTCTTTGCTAATTCACTGCAGTCGCTCACAGCAATGAAAGGAGAAGCACAGATCACCAGTGCTGCATTTTAAGAAGTGTTAAAATACACTATCAGCTGAATGAACACAGCCTGCAGAATCTTTCATCACCCTAATCTTGTGCCTCAACAACAAAAAAAAGTCTTTAGCCAGTCTTCCTGTAGACTGCACACTTCAAAGCTGCAGCAAGTAAAGCTTCTTGGTCTTGATTAAAAACAAAAGGAAAAGAAAGTAAAAATCTAGATTCTGGGACTCCCCTGGCAGATGGCCAAGATTCTTATTTTACTGACACTCACGCGGTCCCTCATTCATTTGGGTTAGTGCTTTAGACTCCCTACACATTATGGCTACACTACTTATTTTTATTAAAGTTTCCCCTAGTGCATACTCACATGTGTAGACTGCTTGATTGTCTGAACCACAATACTGCTTAAGTCAGCTCAGAGAAGAAGGTCTAACAGCTGATACTAAGGCTAAAACCAGAGTGGTCACGCCGACCTCTCTACTAGCTCTCCTGCCTTTGATGTAATGCTGCTGATAGGAAATATGAAGATAAATGCTAACACAAACAAGATTGAGTGTATGTTAGCCATGAACACATAAGCACAGTTCAAGCTCTTTCCCTTCCTTCTGGGAGGGCAGGTTTTCCCCTGAGGACTCTCTTACTGTTCAAATGTCATGCAATACACGATCTGCGCTGCACCAGTCTTAGAGTTTAAAAATCACGTTTCAACATTCAAACTGTGGCAACAGCCAACCAAAATTTCAGGCAAAGTAACGGGCCTGACTATGTTTTTGACAAAAGCTTGTACTACCACTGCCTGAGTTATCTGTTCTCCATTGCTGGCAGATCTGACATCTTTTGCCACAACTGAATTAAAAAAAAAAAAAATCTCAGATTTTGGAAGCGTTTCTGGGTCTTGAAATGAGGTCACATTTTTAATAGCTGCTACGTAGCTGAAAAACCAATATATGTTTGGCAAGATACAAAAGCAACTCAACAGGACCAAAAAAAAAAAAAATCATGGGTAACAATTCTCTTTACAGAAATATCCTTTTAGTCACAGAAGTGTCCTTCTGCTGTATTAGGCACAGAGTATTAGCTAAAGATCTCAACCACCTTAAACAAAACAAACAAACAAAGGACTAAACATTAGACTCCAAAATGTTATTCCTTATTCCAAGACAGCTGCTTGTAACATGCTCAGTTGAAGAGAGGTTTACATTAGAAGGGTTTCATTGCTGGTATTCTCTTAGGTTTATGTAGCAAGTTCAGGCCACGAGTGGAAGAGAAAAATAATTCTGTCAGCCACTTGGAGTAGCGGAGAAGGCAAGAACAGCATTCATAGTTTGTCTTTTCAAGAGTTCCTATTATTCAGGCACCCTTCCCTCCCCATTTGTATTTTACTTTACCTCCTCTCTGTTCCAGAGAAAAGAGATTAATTATCCTTAGATTAACATTGCATTATGGGTTAATCGAGGCATTTTCAAAACAATTTACACACTTGTTAAAAATCTACCATTATATTGCTTCAACTTTCCCTCTTCTGAAAAGAGAGCCCTGAATATTTAATCACATGTGTGTCAGGTCAAGATTTTTGTATGATGCTGATTTAAGATGAAAGGCAGAACCTCAGTGATCCATCTGAAAGGAGACAATTCAAGCTATCATCTCTTATTTCAGTTACTAATAATTTGAGATTTCATTTTTTTTCCCTTCAAAGCAGCTCATTTGCTTTTTTGAAGTCTGACTCTGCACAATGAACTGTCAGGTGTAGGAAAGTGACAAGCTCATCAAGCAAAGCAGAACAAAATGGGGGGTGGAGAAGATAGAGGATGCCATGGAGCCAAAACAGATGAAAGTTTTTGTCCAGTTCTTTTAACTCAGCTTTGTCTCTACATGTATGTAGCGGCAAGAGTCTGATATCGTAATAGTTAGAGATAGGAGGGGGAGCAGGTCACACACAGGGCCAGATTAAGACATGCTGAGGCCCTAAACTATGTCAAGATTCAGAGGCCCTATACCATAAAAAAAATAAAGAGAAAAAAAGTATTACATTTATAACAGAAAGGGTAATGAATAAATAACTGATAAACCATCCTGTTGTCTCCTCTTGAGGTCTGAGGTAAGGCTGGGCAACCTGTGGATGATGTGAATAGTCCAGCAGCCCTAGAAGGGAAGTTGATGGGATTGGGTGTGACTCAGGGTTCAGACTTCTGGTGGTGGATTTTATATGAAAGGTAATTTAAGCCAAAGCAATTTCAATTACGATAAATCTTAGCTATCTCTGACATATTTAGAGGCCCCTCATATTGTTAGGCCCTAAGCCATGGCTTACTTGACCTTCATAGAGTCTATCCTCAGTGGCAAAAGGTTGCTTGCTATAGTTAATTTTGTAGAGCTTTCTCCAGGCTGGTTTTAAAGTATTCAGAAAAAGATGCTTCCAACACTTCCTTTGATATACTATTCTCTAGTCTGATACAGCCCACCATTAGGGAGTCTCCCTCTTCTCCCTGACCCACAAAGATCCAGATCCCACTGATGTTCTGTTAATTGCCTCTCCCTACACTTGTTCTCATGCAAGAAACCTTTCAGTTCCTTAAAATGTTCTCCTAATTCTTACATTGTATGTCACTGCCTGATCCTGGCCCCTTTGGCATCAGTAGGAGTCAGTGACAAGGTACACAGACTCCATACTAACCAAGAAAGGGTTAAAGAGTGTCTGTGGGGCCAATCAGCCCCACACATGTGCGGTATAACCCTGGAGGGAGGAATTAAAAGAGAAAGAAGCCAGCCCAGCCCAATAGTGGCTGGTTGGAAAGGGACCCTGCAGGCTAGCTTCACAAAGGAAAGCCTCGCTGGGGCCAGGGCCAAACTGGAGTCTCTTAAATGTCAGAGCCTCCGTGAGGCAGGCAGATCTGTTGCAGGACCCATGTGTTTCTTTTCTTCCCCTTAACTAGTTTGGTTTCCACTTGGGGATAGCTCTGCAGAGGAGAGTCAGCCTAGGAACAGACTGTGGGAAGAACTTTGTTGTAGGTCATGGTAGGAAGAAGCCCACGGATACAGCAAAGACTTGATCTGGTTCCTGGGCTGGAATCCACAGCAAAAGTGAGGACCCAAGCCCACCTGGCAGGGGCATGAAGATCCTGGAGCCAAAGGCTGGAAGGCCAAAATGCCTGAAGTTGGGCTGAAGCAGCTGTTGGCAAGGGCCACCAGAGTAGAAGTGACATGTCCTGACCATGAGGGCACATGCCTGTGGTGAGTACACTGCTCAACAGAGCCATTATTTTCAATGGGTGTAGGATCTAATCCTTATTTCTTACTTATTTTGGCGACCTTTAACATTCCACATCCTTGCTAAGTCAGATGCAACATCTTCATGACTGTTGTTAGTTCCCTTCTGTTCAATACCTTCTATCTTCTCTTCCCCACAGCAGAAGAGACCAATCCAAACAGCAGTGATTACCCATATAAACAAAGCCTCGGTGAAGAAAAATGTTGACAGAGGTCACCAGGAAATGCAACAACTTCACCTGATTTTTTTAATCCAAACAAAAAATATGGTGCCAGAAACTCAAAATAAAATCTAGCTGGGCTGCAACTCTAAGGCTAAGCTGTAATGTGGGAGGGCAACTAAATGTCAGTCTAATAACCTGGCTTCATCCATAGTTTTTGTTAGCTGATTTTTGACATCAGAAATACTGAAGCCTGATACTGAAGTTTTACAGAAAAAAATGTTCTGACAGAAAAGAAGTATCTCTGGCTGTAAATATTGGTCGTGCCCCCTCACTGAATGCCAGAAGGCTGAAAACTGCCATTCCCCTATATGAGCATCTTCCTCTACAAGAAAAGACCTTTAATTAGTGATGCTATTTGCTGTCTTGCTGTAAAAGTACCTAGAAAAGTAACCTGGTGGACAGGAAAGGATGCACAGCACAAATCCTGCCTTCAGAGAGAGTCATACACTCAAGGTTACTGGGGAAGAAATAAATTTCTTTCTGCATATAGTCTCCACTTTCATAACCTGTGCGTCACTTGTCTGCCAAGGCAAATTTAATCTTTAAATCACCTCCATAACTACTTCAGTTGGAACAAGACTACTGGCAAGATCAGATTTGTAGCACCTTGCTGCTTGTTTTAGGAATTAAAAAATGGGCTTTTCTTTTGGCACTCATTTCTAAAACCACTCATTCTCAGTATCACTCGAGTCCTTACAAACAGTAAATCGATCACATGGACATGTTGAAACCATAGCAAGAATACCTATCTCCTGGTCATTAATAGAGCTAGTAGTTTATTAAAAAGTTCCACTGAAGCTTTTGATAAATTTAACTGGGTTTAGGTCTTAACCTGCGAGGCAAGTTTTAGTAAATCTCAGCTCACCTTCTAGCCACGGGAGCCTAGATCACAAGGGTAATGCTCCTTGTCTGAAATATCTGGCAAGCTATTCTTTGTAGCCCTAGCAATCAGGGTGTCTGCCAACTGTACAAAGGACTGGAATTAAAGAAACTAGCGAAGTCAAGAAGAACTTTGATGTATTTGTTTTTAAATAGCATTACTGAGCCATTCAGGTTTTTCCATGCTTTATTATGAACTGGAATCAAACAACTTAGTCTTTTGACTTTCAACCAAACAAAGCCTCTTCTCTTTTATTTGTTTTAAAACTATGGGCATGGCTGGAGGGAGGGATTTCCTAGACATGTAAACTGTGTGTCATTTTCATTCTCTCTTCAAAACACAAGCAGCAACCTCAACTTTAAATGCAGAAATTTGAACCCTTTTTAAAAAGGTTTTGCAAGTTTCCCTGTGTGACACATGGCATCCCCCTGCACACCTCTAATGTGAGCAGTGTATCTTTTCCTGTTCTCCCTTGCAATGTAACTGTGTGGTCTGATGCAAAGCACGTCACGTAAGGTGTTTTAGAAATCTTTATGGCATGCTTTACATTACTGTTATGGTAGCACATGTCCTGAGGCAGATTAGGGCTACAGTGCCCCCCCCGCCGCATAGGGCCTTGGCCCTCTGTGGGCAGTCTAGTGCTGCAGGGGTCCTGGGGCAGAGTGATCAGTCACACTGGCTTGCTCTGCCACCAGACAGACCAGCCAGCCCAGTGGTGGGGTGGAAGCGCAGAGCCCGGCCCCTGGTTTGGCCCACCCTGCCCCTGAGGACGGATCAACCGGCCATGGGGCAGGATTGGAGTGTGGAGCCTGGTTTGCCTACCCCCAGACAGGGGCTAAAGGGGGCCAGAATGGCCTGGAACACCTAAAAATAGAAAATGGAGCTGGAATGCTGCATGCCGGGGCCCACCGTGGAAAACCAGCAGCCCCCAGAACGCAACGTTCTGGTTCCATTTTCTATTTTTAGGAGCCAGAACACCGAGCCCCTAAAAACAGCAGGCACTGGAACAGCGTTCTGCCACATTCTGGCAGGCAGGGGATGGGGGACAGGTTCCCCTGTGCATGCGCAGGATGCAGAGCTTCCCAGACCAGCACAGCTGCCAGTGAGTACCAGAGTGGCCTGGCTTGCACTAGGGGGGAGAGTATTGGGGGCTTCTGAGCTGGGGGAGGGTATTGGGGGAAGTAGCTGGGGTGGGGCTGGTGTTTGGGGGTCCCTCGCATGCAGGAAAGGGGCCCACCCAATTAGGAGGATACCGGGGCCCACCAAATTATACTTTAACCCCTGGCCCCAGTGCTGGCAAGATGGAGGGCCCCCGGGCACAGGCCCCATAGGCCCATGCAGTAATCTGCCACTGCACGTGTACAAACATGAAACATGTCCCTGAGCGAATTTTACATGGGTAAGTGGGGGCAGGCTATCAGAGCTGCTTTCACACACCCAGTGAAGGTATACATACAAAACCAAGCAGACTAAGTGCCTTGAATAGAGGAGGTAGAATCACCTGACTGCAAGAAGGGAGGGTCAAGGAGTTTGGGGGCCAAGAAGAGACATACGTCAAACTGGTTTGGGCTTTTGCCTTGGATTCCATCTTGTAAGCAACGTCAAGGACTGATACCTAACTGCAGAGCATCGCCTGGCTAAAGACCGTCATAGTCCAGCCTGTGTGTTAAGCTGAACATGACTGTACCAGGGGTCTTAGTTTAGAAAGTAAGTTATCTCCTTGACTGAATTAATGATCTGATTTTATATTGATTTGACATATGTACTTACTAAAAACGGTTTTAATCAACAAAATTATATTTCTTTTACCTAAAGCAGTGAAATGTTGGAGGTGTAACTGTGAAAGCCTGACTGGCAAAAAGAGCTAATGCATATCAATTTTTCCATTAAACTGATGGACCCATGTAAATAAGCTTGCAATGCCCAATCAGGCATTCATTGAACTTTGCAAGATGGAAGTTTCCAGAGTTGAATCCTGGGGCTGAGGGTGCTCACTGGGGGACCTCCCATAAGTGGCTAGTGAATATGTTTACACAATGGGCTTAAGTTGAGTTTAGCAAAGCCCTGACTCCTTCTGGAGTTCATCAAGTAGACTTAAGGGCTTCCTTCAGTCAACTTAATCACCTCTGCCCGTAAAGTCAACTGTAAGGGTTAAGTCGATTTATTAAGTTGACTTAATGCAGTGATGCCATTTAAGTTGACCTTATAAAGTCAACTTAAGCTTGGGGAGCCATTTAAAGTCAAAATTATTAAATCAACTTTAAATGGGTCCTCTGGCTTAAGTTGACTTTATAAAGTTGACAATGTAATGTAGTCTCATGAAGTCCACTTAAGGTCTACTTAAAGTCAACTTTAGGTAGGCTTTATTAAGTTGACTTAATAAAGTCGACTTAGTTTTTGTAGTGCAGACATAGCCAGTGAGAGCACACTTCCACTGCCTGAGAGATCAATTACACACTGGAAGCTGGTGTGAACTGATCCAGGAGTGGAGGCAGGGAAAATCAGAGCCCTTGAGAGAAGAACTGTGGCACACAACAGCACAACGGTCCAGATTGCAGGAGGGGAATGTAACACCACAAATAAAAATACAGTAAAAGAGACGAGCTCATCTGATGTCACTATATTAAATGGCATACCAATTCTAGTCACCAAACTAAACTGCAAAAAATGGATTGCCAGTTCCAAAGAGAACTTACTGCCAATTATTTTATATGATATGACGTCATCTAAAGGGGCTTTTTACTGTAATCTATCTGAATAGCACATACAGACAAAGACAGATGCATAATGAATTTCACTTTTGAGAATAAAAATTTTTCAAAAATTGATTCTGCCTTGAAAATTTTCTTTTTCAGTTTGGAGAAATACTTGATCATAGAAGATACCAGATTTTTTTTTTTTAAACACTAAACTGGTAAATGGATGTTGATATTAAGTGAGTGGGACTGCACATATATGAAAAAATCACTACAACAGTTCAGTTTTATATTTGGGCTCTGTAAACTTATAAGTATATTTGGAAGATACAGCGCCAGAAGAAATAATAGTAAGATATAATCGACCAGAGCTAAATCAATTCCTTTGGTAGTTTGTTATAATGAATTGAATTCTCCTCTATGAGTTCACAGTTTTAAATTAGCATGAACATCCTTTCATTTTAGGTATTGGTCTGTACACAGCCAACATACTGATGTATCAAACCGTGTTCTAGTGCAGACTTGTTTAGTTCATTACTTGTGGCTATGATTCTCAGAATGAGTATCTATGAAACTCCGTTAAGGTGCCAAAAGCCTCCAGTGGTTTAGCAGCCCAAAGGGCTTGTGTGTGGTAGAAAAACCCAGTGCCCCCAGATCTTTGCTGGAAAAAGTCAGCTTCCCTTGCATACGTGCCTCCACTTCCATTTACAGGAACATGCCAAAATCTGGTCTGCTCTTTAATTACCCTGTTGCTATGGATCTGAAAAGTGGTGACTGCACAATCTCCCTTTGATCAAAACACTCAAGATTCCTAATACAGTTTACATGTTATGATTGTTCTAATAAGGTATGGATTGTTAAGGAATCTGATACTAGAGGAGTTTCCACTTCCTTCCTAGCTAACTCAAGAAGCTACATAGGGGTCAAACCTAGAAGGGATGAAAAAGTTTCACAAGCCCCTTTTATGTTGAGAGTCCCCTCACCCCCCCCCCATTCAAATTCACTGGTATCTCAGCACAGAGATAGGACTGCACTCCTGCTTAAACACAGGGTACCCAAATGATGGGACACCGACAAGAAAGTTGCTACTGTTAATTGTCACATCTACTTTGTAGGAAAAGTGCTGAGGCAGGTCCTTAAAACTGCCTAGTTTAACTAACAACACATGCAAAGTTTGAATGGGCAAAGACTCAGAACTACTTTCACAATCCCTCCAGGTCAGAATGGAGTCATCTGATAATGTTGGGAACATACTGTTGGTTGCTGCTACATGTACAATTTCAGTTCTTTGGATGGAGAATTTCTCTTCCCCAGAGCCACCAAGTCAGCATCTTTCACTAAAGAAGAACAACAGCCTCTCTTACAGGAATAGCTTCTGCTGGGTTTTAGATCTATGATCGGGATTAGAAAAGCATGTAACAAACATTTTAGCAGCATGGTCCAATACCCAATTAAACAATTCAAGATCCTATTGCAAAGTGCATTTATACTAACTAAAACTAAATCTTTCTATCCTTGTACTATGTTCCAGTGCCATAATTTAAAAGAATTCACATCTTAACAATTCCTTCAGCTCGTTTAAGCTAGACCTTCATACACACTTTGTAGCATAGTGCTGTTGAAAGATAACCATGAAGATTTCAGCAAAATTAAAATGTTGGCAGTTTCTGAATAGAAATACTTAATTTACATAGTACATTTTGATCAGAGGCACTCAAAAGCCCTTTAAATAAAGCTTCCTTAGCCCTAGAATCATAGAAACTGGAAGGGACCATGAGAGGTCCTTAAGTCCAGTCCCCTGCACTCATGGCTGGACCAGATACCCTCTTAAGCCATCCCTGACAGGTGCTTGATAACCTGCTCTTAAACGTTTCCAGTGATGGAGATTCCACAGCCTGAGATAGGTGTTATCCCCATTTTATAAATAGTAAACAAAGGCACAGTGGAAGTTAGTGGTCACACATTAGGACCATTCACTTATAACTCAAGATCCAGATCTCATAAGTCTTGGTCTCTAGCTACCTCAAACATCTACTTTTCACCAAAGAAAAAAAAACCCACAAGCTATTCATCTTCCATTTAAATCCATTCATATGTTAGTCCTGCCCTAACTCCCCTATTGCTTGATCAGTTTTTAATTCTTCCCTCTGTTCTGCCAACGATGACAGTCTTCATTACCCATTAGTCCAGAGGTAGACAAAACTGGCTCAGAGCTAGGCCACAGCAATTTTATTTTTGGTCACCAGAGGGTACTCCTCCTTTACATGGGTGACAGGCTAATAAAACTGGCGACCATGGCAACCAGAAATATACATTTGTCGAGGCCTGCATTAGTCCAATTTCACCTTTGCCCCTTCTCGCATGCAACCCTTTTGGCAAGGGAGGAATGTGCTGTAAAACTCCACACCACCATTCTACTGTTCAAATCCTTCTAAAATCTTTACCTGTATTGTGATGCTTATAAAACCTCCAACAATGAGTTTGCAGCTGGCGGGTTATAATCCCTGACTGTTTGTTATCCTAATCGGAGTGGTCCCACTGTTATCTTGTACTCCCCATTCTCTCTTGTAGCCACCTTTTATAATCCAAGTGTGTAACAAGAAACACTTCTTTGGGGGTAGGGTTAGACTTTTGACTTCTAGACATTATAGCAATACAAATAATTTACTGGCCCTAAACAATCCTTCCTCCTAACATCCCTTTAAACTTACATTTAGAAGAGTAAAACCCCTGCAACACACTGATCACATGATGCCCTTGAGGGCTATAGGGACTCAGAAGCAAACTTTCTGCTTACATTTCTAAAAATGGGTGCCTGTGATGAAGTACAAAGATCCCACACTGGGAAACCAGAAGTTAAGAGCTCATTCTGGGCCCAGCCAGCACTGCCCTGACACACCTGCAACAAATGCTCCCTCAGATGGAGCACTTAAAAGAAAGAAAGAGAGGAGCGGCTCATTTGGGTTGAAGAGCTAGAAGGAAACAGAGCTCCATCCAAAGCCAGCCCTGAATCAGGCACCACTGCCCTCAGAGAAGGGCCCATGTTGACAGAAGGGAGAGCCTAACCCTGGGACAGCCAAAAGAAGGTAGGATATCTTCCTCCTCCTATTGGTGAGTCTTGGACATTAAGAATCCCTGCCCCACGACCCCCACACTGGCCAGACTACAGTGCAACCACTAGGCCATGCACCCCATGCAATCCTTGAGTTGGGGGGCTCCCTTACAGTGCTCTTTTTAAGTAGGCTGAAGACATGTTGACAAAGCACAAGATAGCAAGAGTTGTATGTGGTGAACTTTTATCTCCTCCTAAATCAAAAATATTTTTGAGACTGTCAGGAAAACCATCTTGAAATATGAAACATTAGTAAGAAGAATGGGTCATTTCCCACATCACGTCCTTTACTCCTTGTGCTCTTGCTAAATAAGAGCAACATAAGCTCTGAAGGGAGGCCAGTGATATTCTCCCCTGCCATGAAGCCTAGGAGGAGGGAAGAAATCTAACTTCAGGGAGGGTGAGAGAAAAGTGATCTTTATAATGAGGTTCCCCCATTGTAAGCAGTTAAAAACATCAGAGTTCAAGTTGTCTCCTTTTCAAATGAATGAAGAATAAGGCTATATCTACAGTACAGCCTATGTTGACAACCGTAGGCTGTTCGAAGGTGTAGGAAAAAAGAACACTTCCTGAGAGACATTGTCACACTACCAAAAAACCCCCATGTGCACAGTGGCTGTTGTCAGGAGATGTTCTCACACCAACATATTCTGTGGCTCATGGAGGTGGTTTTATTATGCCCATAAGAAACCTCTCTCCTGTTGGCACACAGCGACTTCACCAGATGTGCGGCAGTGGCACAGCTGTTTTGGTACAGCTGCATTGCTGTTCATATAGACATGGCCTACGTTAATTTCAGATACCAGAATTTAGGAGTTTTGAATGAGGGGAGTGGAAATCTACACATAGCACCTATTAAATGAAGTCTACAAAGACAGCACATTCTTGGTTTTTCCCTTCTGAAATATTTAGCACAACACATACTGCAGAAGAACCAAAAGTCAGATAGATGGAATACATGGCAAGATTCATAGAACAATTCCTTCTTTAGCTACTTTGTTGAAGCCAGAGATCAATCAATCTACAATCACAATGCCTGTTGGAATGGGTGGAAACCCTGTTGTAGGAGCCAAGAGAGACAAAGCATAAAGATGATACCAAGCAAAACAGGGTTATACAGCCTTTGTAACATTTTAGTATCATTAAAACAGTTTGATCGTCCTCTTCTTTCCCTCCCCCTCCCCAGCTTGGAGTCTATTTAGAGATTATCAGAGTTCAAAGATGAGACAGAATTTCTTCTTCAAAGTTTTTTGCTATGTATTCTTTCCCCATGGACAGGAGGGAAAGGAAAGGAAAGGAAACTACTCCCCATCTGTCTGCCAGTTTCTCAGTATTGCCAAGTCTGACTTAGATAATATGCATAGCCTTTCCCAAGATCAGCATTAAATATACATTTATTTTAGGTCAGGCTGCGTGGGAATTGGGGAATAGTAGAGTCCAAATCCCAGTCAGTAAACCCAAAACCAAGCAACAGGAGTGATCATTTGACTGCTAAAAGGTTTACCACTTTACCAACTCATAAGTGCTTTGGTTTTCTCCCCCTCTCAACTCCCCCAACTAAGGGCACTTCTATTTGCAAATTTTATACAGTGGGACTCTAATACACCTTTGAAACCAAACCTTCATAAAAAAGATTAAAGCTATTTTAAAAAATTAGAAATGTTGGTAAAATGTTTTGCTAGAGAAGTTTGCAAAAATAGATAACTAAGTTTAACTTATCTACCATATTTCTATTTTCAGTCTTGGATATTCTCAGTAGCAAACGTGTTGAAATGAACCAAAAGAACCAAAAAGATCATAAAAGCAAATCAGAATTTTAGAAGCTGTCAACCTGCAAACTAGAGTAGAACTAAGTTTGAAGGTGTGGGGGCAAGGGGTTGTAGAGGAGACTTGTATACCATTGAATAGGATAATTAAGCAGTATTAATATAAAATCCATAAGTATAAAAATACACACTGTAGCAAAGTGTACTTTGCTTCAGGTAGGATTAGATATTTCTTAGTTGTGACTTGTGAAGTGGCACCTTCAAAATTGTGTTCCCAGTCCTATGTTTTCTCCCATACATATTAAAATGTTTAGCTAAAGCTACAGCAGATTTCTCCCTGTTTGTAGCAAAGAAAAGAAAGAAGAGCTGTCAACTTTCTGACTTAAACTTATGAATCTGCAAAGTTTCCACCTTGTTTAAATGAACTGCAGATCTACACAAATCATTACAATTCATGCATTCCAGCTCAGCTAACAGGGATGCCTGCCATTTTCCATTACATAAGTTCACGCAGCAGAGCTCAGTTAGGAACATTGCCATTTCACCAGACATTTTTTCCCCTGCACTCTACTGCTCTATCCTTTCACACAGACTTTTGCCGAGTTCTTAGAACAAATTAAAAAACAAATCCATTGTATTACAGCAGTGAATAGAAGCTCCTAACCAGATTATGGCCCTTGTGTCTAGGATGCTTTACAGCTCTCATGCTGGAGGTTTAAGACAGCAACTCGAATTTCTGGGCAGGGTAACAGAGGGCCTCCCCAGTAATTGTGCGCCAGAAAGGCCGAGACACAGACACATTGATGGAAGCTTCAGAGCACACAGGTCTTTACCAAGGCTTTGACAAAAGCAGAAATGACCTATGTTAAACATTTCATATAACATTCAAGGCACCTATAATTTGCACTTTTGAAAGTCTCCCCTTAATCTTGTAATCCTCAACTCACATAAGTGGTCCCTACAATGACAGGCTGGGTCTATACTGAGCTTTTTCTTCATATTGCCTATTTGTCCATTACTACAACTGCAGCTCCACTAGCAATAGCAATGGTGGGTGCTGGAGTTTTTACTAATATCTCATCCAGCTAAGCTCAGAACAAGTGAAGATGATATGGTGGTAAAAAGCCAAAGGTGAATCTCATCTTGTTTACACTGAGTTACTGTCACCAATGGAGCTATATGTAACAAATGTTGACAATCTGTATAAAAAAGACCAAAGGAAGAAGTTCTTTTGCTCCATTTTTGTATCTTTCATACAACTAAAATTAGTCTGATTTGTTTCTTTTTCTTCTGGAGTGGTGATAGGAAGAAAACAAAGAAGAGTTACTGTGAATGGCTATAACATAGAACACACTTTTTAAAAAGGATACTGAATAATATGTTTTTTGTGACTATCAGTTGAGTAAACATCAATAATTTTCAGATGTTGGGAGTGAAACTCAAAGCTGTTAACAATCCAGTTGGAGGAGTCAATTGAATCATAAGTGATGTAGATAGAAAAGTCAATAGCTAAGGTTGCCTGTCGCTTCTCCTTACACAACTGTTTTCAGTTGCTTGTAACTATTAAACTCCAGTCATTCAGGCTGATCAGCCTTGGACTTTTCTGGGGGGGTGGGGGCAGGAGGGGGAAACAAGGTGGTTTTATTCAAAACACTTCAGCCATTTCTCAGCTAAAAGGAAGAATACATTGCTTTGCCAATTTTAAAAATCAGCTGCTTGAAAAGCTCTAGCATCTCCAGGCTTTGAAGCAGAGAACTAAAGTTTGGCAAGGGGGTAACTAATGAGCTTTTTGCAATCCGTTAAAGGGGAGGGTCAGGGGAGTGAGACATGGCCAAATTTAGCCACCTTATAAATGTCTGGGAAAAAGAGATTGTTACAATTTTGCAGCTAAAATCTCCCAAGATTTTATCTGCACTGGACATACTCCAGCCCCTCTTGTCAGCTAACCATACATGTTCCCTTCCACACTCACAGGGGCCAAGCAGGATGCTTGCAATTTCTCCACTTCGCTTCTTGGGCTGGGCCAGTGAGTGCCAGACACCAGAAGTGAAAGCAGAGAGACCAGCTGTCCTGTACTCCCAAGCCTCCCTCACTGGTTTCCCTGCAAGAAGGAGGAAGCTGCTCAGCTTGAATTCCAGAGGTTGGGGAGCAGAAGAGTACAACAACCAGATCACACTCCTCCACACCACCTAGAAATGAAGCCATTGTTCCTGGGACTCACGCTCCAGCAAATAGCTGTGAAACCCCTTGGCACAGTGTATCTCCACTTACTCCAGTAGTATGTCCACATAGATAATAGTCTTCTTCTGTTAAGAGTTATGCCATTAGTTATGTGGCAGGTGACTGCACTGGGTAGCTACAGATCTTGACCCTGCTGACACGTGTGCGCGCGCATGGGTGGAGGATGCATCCAGTAATGCATGGTACCACACACAATGAAGAAGATACAAAGAAATATTGAATTCATCCTATGCAATAAATTGAGGAAGGGTCCTATGGAAAAAAAAAAAGTGATCAAGTAACCAGCAATTGCATAATAATGTATATGTACAAGGAGGGCCAAATTAGGGTTACACAGGTAACCTTTTCTTCTGGCATTTCCTAGCTGTTGAGTGCACAACTTTGCAACCTTAACATTCTTTTCACTTAGCATTCTGTAGACAGCACATACACTATCCTACACAGGTCTTCTATATTGGCCATA
This sequence comes from Podocnemis expansa, assembly GCA_007922195.1. NCBI lineage: Eukaryota > Metazoa > Chordata > Testudines > Podocnemididae > Podocnemis > Podocnemis expansa. Next base: position 2,351,314 of record ML682017.1, on the reverse strand, counting down.
TTGATACTAGAGGCAGTTGTACTATGCCAGTTATAGGGATATACAGGTGCACTAAGTGTACATGGTAATTCAGTGATTCACAGAGAAAGTAAAAATAGCCCTTGAGGGCTTGCCACCGAAATAGGTTCTATTGCTGCAACCCTTCCTTCCCCAAAGCAACACTAAAGAAGTAACTGGAACTATGTTTGTGAGAAAGCATTGCAGAATTATGCCTAGATTGAGACATTTTTATATGTGTATTATGGTTCCACATACAGGGCCTGTTACTTTTGGATTCAGTACTGTACTTGTACATTACACTGTAATATTTTCAAAGTGTGAACGTTTTTGTTGTGTGAAGTTCTTCCCCCTCTTTCCTGAAGCGTATGCAAAAACTCTTATTGTAGCATTTGCACGTGTCACACACAGAGGCTGTAGCAGGAAGCCAGGCATGTTGGGGAAACTTTCAAGCAGTTGCACTTAGTCCTATAACAGAGAGCGTAGAGTTGACCATAATGCATCTGAAATTAAAACATGGCTCTGTTTTCCACTACGTTTAATGAATCAATGTTATGGAGGATGTCAGTAGTGTTCCTTAGCTAACTGCTCCTGCAACAAGCAACAACACTGCATAAAAACAACAGTGACTTTAAAAAGAAAAAAAAAAGGAAAAGAATAAAAAAAGGTTGTGGTGATACACAGCCCAGTTTTGAAGAGGAAAAACAAAGTTCAAATCTCATGCTTTTTAAAAAAAATTCCTGCTCCCATCCAATTCAAAGAGAGTTGGGCCACTGACTGCACTGGGAATAAGGATAAGTACTGGGTGCTCATATTTTAAACCAGTGGTGGACAAAACTGGTTCACAGCTAGGCACCAGAAATTTTACTATTGGTCACCAGAGGTGCTCTGCCATTACATTTCTGCAGTGGAACTAGGCAACAGGCTACTAAAACTGGTCCCCGTGGCAACCAGAAACACTGATTTGTTGAGGACTCTTCAACTTCCTATAGTGCTCATGGTGAGATATTGAAAGCTAAAACAGATCTTCGGAATTCTAAGAGTGTTGCAAATAAGGTTAACTGTTTTTACTAGGTCAAATTTAAGATTTTAGTTAATTGTGTCCCTTTAAGGAGCTTTACACCTGTAGTTTCAATTAAAATAAGCTTCAGAGGAGAGAGTATCTTTAGAAGCTTCAATTAACACACACACACACACACACACACACACACACACACACACACACACA
>ML682017.1:2286599-2350079 GCA_007922195.1 Podocnemis expansa | reverse complement strand
CACACACACACACACACACACACACACACACACACACACACACACACTGAACACTCAGTAATGGGGGATCACTGCCAGGAACTGCTATTGAGCTTAACTTTTTCCTTCCCCAAAAGATGTTTTTTTTCAGGTCATTGTTGTAAATCAACTACACAGTGATTAGAAAAAAAATCTTTGGACTTGCCAGTAGGTTTTACCTCTCTGCATGGTGCACCAACCCCTGAACTCATTATTAGCCATAAATGTATTATGAGTGTTTCACCATCAATTTGCTGAGAGAACAGTTTTATCTGTTTTTTTACAAAGAAAGGTATGAACAAACTACTGCATTTTTTTAACACTAAATCTTATGCTTTCTTTAAAAAGCGGGGGGGGGGTCATTCCAGTGGATTCATATTTAAAATACTTTCAAGCAGGAAAGGCAACATTTCTAAGATTACATTTCCTACTGTGGCATAATCTTTATCCTCATCCACCACTTGTGTAAGACTTGCTCCTTCTTTTAGTTTGCTCCTTTTTTCACTTCCTAATCTTCTATTAAAAATAAAAACAGAATTGTAAACTTTACAAGACATTTTCCTACGCAAATATTAAAAACAGAGGAAGCTAGATATAAAAAAGGAGACTTAAAGATGAAACAATGTAGCCTGACCAATCAAATACTTACATTAATTTCCTAGCAAGGCAAACAAGGAGTCCTGTGGCATTTTTAAAGACTAAAATTTATTTATCACATGAGCTTTGTTTTGCTGAAATACACTAACACAGGTACCCCTCCTAGAACTTACTTCCTAGCAGCTTCTTATTTGGCCCACCTTTCCTGCAATAGTACAGCTATTAATCTATGACAAGTAGTAAATTTTTCCATTTCTAATTATGTGTATATGCTGAAACCATAAAAATCAGACTGTCCCCACTTTAAATGAGGGTAAATCTACAGCCTTCCCTTCACTAAGAACACAGGCTTTTACCTAAGATTAAAGTATATATTGTTCAGTCTATGCTAGGGTAGTAACACATTAGCTGCTAAGTGTCCAGCTTCAGTGGGAAGCCTATGTTTATGCTTATTAAAACTTAACTATTAATGTGTTAGCTAATCACATAACTAATATGCTAACTTTTTTTTTTTTTTTTTTTTTTTTTTTTAGTGTAAACATGACCCACACAAAGGACATTTGCCCTGGTCACGGATAGCTGTGGTGTTTTCCTTCCACATTATTACTCACTCTTTCCTTAGATGCCACAGAAGAGTGCTGGGTCTTTACTCCCTCGAGATTAGGAGGCACATGAGAGACTGGGGCAGGAGCAGAGCAGGAGACTCCCCTGCTCTGCAATGAGCTTCCCCTCCCCATGAGTTAATGTTGTTTCCAAAGCAGCATTGAGTTCTACTGTCTCCATCACAGCTGATAGTGGACAGCTATCATCAATAGGAAACCCATAGTTGTTGCACACAATGTCAGTCTCCACATACAATAAGCACATTTTCCTCACTGATTCCAGGACTGATTTCCCCACTCCCATTAGAGGATGCTGATGCCCTGAAGATGGTGGGAGATGAGCCTCAGGAATTCTCCCTGGCTGCCTCCCTCAGGTTGCTCTGCAGGTGATCGATCCCTTAGTTATTACGAAAAAAATCAAGGAGTCCTGTGGCACTTGTAAGACTAACAAAAATATTTATTGCATGAATTTTCATGGGAGAGAATCCCACTTTGTCAGACTTTCTCCCAAGAAAGCTTGTGCAACAAATATGTTTGATAGTCCTCAAGTGCCCAAGGACTCCTTGTTTGTTTTACTGAACTGGACTAACACAGATACCCCTTTGGATCTTAGTTATTACAAGTTTAAAGGGGTAGCTGTGGCAGTCTACTTCAGCAAAGCAAACAAGGAGTCTTGAGGAACTTTTAAAGACTAATACGTTTTGTTAGTTTTTAAAAGTGCCACAAGATTCCTTGTTTGTCTCAGTTATTACAGACCTCGGATGCAGGGACATCTCTGGGTGTGGGATCAGCAGGGAAACAACCCCAGACCCTGTGGTTCGACAGACCCTGTGCTGCCACCCACTCCTGCTGTTTCTGAGGCAATCCACTCCAGCAGACAGGAAATTGCACAAAGTCTGGCCTCTGGGCTGCCCACCTCCCCGCGCCATCTCCCACCACCAGGAGGAGGCCCTCACAGGCTGATTGGCCACTAGGCCCTCCCCCAGGATGACCCTGGCTGGATGGCATTGCTAGGGGTAAAATTTGGTACATCTTCTCTCTGGGAACATTAAGTGGGAATACTTTCTATTGTGGAATGATGCAACAATCCAGCAGAGGTTATTTAAAACAAACAAAAAAAATACCCTTGAGACAGCTAATTGGCCAGGTCAGACATTCATAAATTGGATCAGAAAAAGGATTGCATGATGTGGCAGGAACTGCTTTAACAAGTCCATTGTGAACAAAACAGTTTCAATTTTAATAAAGCATTAGTCACATATTTCAGTGCCCTGAGGTTAACTCTATTCTGTTTATTTGGTGGTGGTGGGGGGGCTCTCATACACAAGCAGAGCTACTTGGCTGTAGGGCTAGAAACTAAAGCTTAGACGCATAACTCCAGATAAGATAGCCAAGAAGTAAAAAGTGGTTTCTGAGCACCCAGACACAGTTAAATAATTCTACCCTGCATCTCTGCATAGTTCCCATGGAAGTCAAATGCGCATGTTCAAGGCTAGGAATTTGCCCCACAAACTTCATTTTTTTCCCAAGTACTGGAGACTTTCCACTTCAGCAATGGTCATTTAGTTTGGTTTCTCTCTGTTGGAACATCTCCCCGAGATCCTCACATCCTGATTTCAGATCTGAGTTGGGCAATCTTCTCAGCCCCTCGTAACCAAAATCAATTCACTACTACTGTGAATGATGTCACAGTAAAACCCCAAATCCAGCCTCCTGCTACAAGGAAACATTTCCTCACAATGTCTTCCCTCTCTCCCTTCCCTCTGCATTTCATTTGTTTCTCTTCATTTTCTTACAATAATTTTCTCCTCAACTTCTGTACACCTTTCCCTTCCTAATGACTGACAATTTCTTGGAGGGCTTTTGTTGGGGTCTTTTTGGTTTTTGGAGGGTAGCTCCTGAAATTTTCCCTCCTTTGCCAAAAAAAACCCTCCAAACCCTTCTTTCAGATCAGTTAGATACTTTCTTCTTAGCCTACCTTTCCTTTGCTTGGCCAGATAAGGATGGAGGAGCTAAAGAGGGAGATACAAGCCACATCTATAAAAGCTAAGTTTGCTTTATGCACAGTGGTGATGATTCCTATTCAGCCCAGAGACCAAACTCAGCCCTACATTGATGTGTACATGCCTTCCACTAGCCCACTTACTCCACATTGTCAGTCTCCTCCATTTTTAAACTCTCTTGTTCACATCACTTCATCCCCCCCCCCCCCCCCCTTCTAGTTCCTTCACCTGGTATAACGTGTGCCTGATGCATGTTCTCCTGAACAGATGAGCCTGCTGCTCCCCCCCACCCTTTCCTCCAAAAATAACCTCAAATAAAAACTTAAAACATAGCGTATTAGACCTCAGCTTTCTGTTGTTTCTCAGTTTTCCAAGTATGAGCCAGAGAATAGAAGCAGGGGTCTCAAACTCAAATCACCACAAAAGCTGCATGAGGACTAATGCGTTAGCCCAAGGGCCGCACCACTGAAACCTTTTCATACAATGGTATTGCAAATATCGATGGTGACAGTGTCATTGAGAGCCATAAGAAATAACTTTAGGGGCTGCATGTGGCCCTCGGGCTGTGAGTTTGAGACCCATGGAGTAGAGGAAAGGGACAGACTCATGGCTCTTTGCTCTCTTTATGGAATAGACTTAAAAAAAAAAAAAAAAATCACACAAGACTGAGAATATGGCATTTCTTTCTAGAGTACAGACATTTTAGTTCTATACACTGGTTCAGCAATGGAGGGATATTCCTCCCCCTACCCACTACTCCACTGCCCCAATGTCTGCAAAGCCTTAAAGAGCAGGAAACTACATTATTATGTTGCTTCAGGGTCAAAGACAAGCTTTTTACCTAGAAAGGTTGAGTTGGACCCAACTCTCATTTTACACCGTCCGAGTAGTGTAAAAAGCCTTAGTGTAAATATAAGAAGCCCTTCACTTTATAGCAATGCTTGCATATACATCTGCACATACTAATTAACTATTTTTAAGCCCTGCAATTGAATGTGTAAACTTAAATGAACTGAGTACAGTGGGTCACTTATAACACTTTTCTTATTACATACAAAAAAAGCAGAAGTATGCACTTTGCCTCTATATAAAGAATTATACTTTTTGTCTCTCAAGTGATTTTCTTGCATCCTACCTGAAAGCAGATATACAGAACTGAAATTGTTCTCCAGCTTGCCCAGTAGTACAGTAAGAAAGCAATCAGATGAGAGACAGGCAACATCCTTGGAACTTTGATCATATACCACCACCTCCTGCTTGTAATCAGTCTCAATCTGAAACACAAATAATTGCAGGTAAGAAAAAGGCTAGGAAACCCTTTTCCCTTACAAAATAGAACTGAGACCTTACATTAAAAAAAAAAAAATTACCTGAGACTGAGGTGTTTTGCATTCAGATGTAATGGGATTAAATTTTAGTGTATTTTCCCAAATTATTTTGGCTATTGAAAATGTAATGACCTTGAACTGCAGTATTTTATTGCATCTATAAAACTTGAATATTAACATTTTTGAAAATTAGTCTTTTCAAACTGTCATGTATAATGTGAACTCAAGGCAAAAATTATGTGTAAGCAGACAAGTTCTCTCTCCCCTTCACCCTTCCTTCCTTAGTCCAAAACATTTTGGGAACATTGACAGACTTCTTAAATTAGATCCACTAACATTACACTAAAAATTCTCTCTCTTGTTAGCCTAACTCTGATGTGCTTATCTTTTAAATCCAAATAAAACATGTTCTACATTTAGCCAGAATGTGTACAGAGTTTTGTAATTTGCACATTTCCTTCCTTCATGTACAGTGAAACCTCTTATTAAGCAATCCTGGCTGCCCCAATAGACCATACTAAAGAATCCTTGAAAATGCTAAATACAGTTCTCTTTCCCATTGATTAGAAAACAGCTTCTATTAGGCAGTTGGGATTTTTGTGTTAGTCTCTCTAGGAGTTCCTTATAATAGTATTCACTATGTTTCATACACCAAGATGTTTAAAGTTTAATTTGGAAAATATACACTTGAAATATGAATTAGCTAAATATAAAGGACCATAGTACATGGTCACAGAGAAGTAAATAGATTGGGTTTTTTTAGCTGAGTAATCGTAACTGCTTAAACATTACTAGATTGCTTATAGCATAATTCACTGATAAATTATCTATTCAGTGTCACCCCTTAGTACTAGATAATGAAGTTGTGGAACACTGCAGTTCATTCCTCATGTCACTACAAAGCAGGGAAATTGTTTTTTTTTGTTTTTTTTTTTGTTTTTTTAAGTTTCTCTCTCACACACACACACACACACACACACACACACTCTCTCTCTCTCTCTCTCTCCTTACCTTGTGTTTTGCTGAATGCTGAATGAGTTCTGTAATCAACACTTTGTCCTGCTGCAGCCTTCGTTTCATAAGCTTGGAGCAATTGATATTGATAGCATCCAAGATGTGGGATGTATTGTATTCCACAAAGGGACGGCTATCAATCAGTAGCAATTTTTCTGTGCCACTTTCCAATAAAGCCACCAACCTCTCAGCACCCATGAGTTGAGTCCCGATCATCTCATCAGCCATGACAATAATAGGGCCTCTTACCACCTCCCTCTTTAATTTGCAGAGATGATGTAATGGCTATGTACTCAAAGGCTTAGCCACTCCATTGTACTGAACGTGTATGAGGTCATGCTGGTAGTGACTGGCAAAAGAAAAGTTAAACCCATTTTCAGAAAAAGCCCTCCAAGTGAATGTCTCCTTCTGCTTCCAGTTGATGCGCTGTTACAAAGGGCTCGTTCCACAAAGCAGCCCCTCACATCTGATTCATCAGGAGAAGACTATGGAGTAGCCATTTCACAATTCAAACAAAAGATGCTTTTGGGCAGCCGCTGCATTACATCATTCTTCACCTATTCTCGCCACCACTGGCTTTACACTGAACTGAGTCTCTAAAAGAGGAAGAAAAAGAAGGGGGGGGAGCTTTTAGTACACAGTATTTGACATTATCACAATCTATCCCTGTGCTCTGCAGTCATTATGTTTTCTATATACACTTGAAACTTCACATTTTCTTTGCTGTACATTCCTAATATCTAAGGGTAATATCTGGAAATGTGGGCTCTAACACTTTCCTGATTCCATTCCAGCTACCCAGCCTGTACAATTACCGTGTTCAGGCAAACACAATCAGTCTGACCCTGGAGAATTTTATAGCCACAGGAACAATCTCTTTGAAACTATGGGTTACAACAGAATTATGTGGCTTCCTTGAGCAGTAGTGTTCCTGTGCAATGGAACCCTTCTGGGTGTGTTGCAGCAGATTTAGTAAGATCTATAATTATTTAGCAAAACGTAAGAGCTTGATGCTTTGAAAAGGATTTCTGTTGCATGCATGTTAACTTGTGCACTGCATCTCTTGAAAGTTTCACCCTTGGATGAAGGCAAAAATGTGAACGGAAGTTTTCAGAAGCTAAACTGGAATATCAACAGCCTTGGTTGGAAAAGGTAATTGAAAAGAATACCCAAGAGCAATATACTGCCTTCAAGGCCCGAACTTTTGATATATCATTCAACATAACAGAAGTCTTGTCTAGACTAGAAAAATTCACTATGCTAAGCCTTATTTGTTCGATCTATAACTGAAGCATTTGGGAGAAGTGTATCTCAAGCAGTTTACATGCATGCTAAATACTCTTTGGAGTTGACTTTAACAGAACTAAACATTGACTTAACCTAAACAAGTTCAGCTTAAACAGTTTGCTTGCCAGAGTGGTGGACAAACTAGATGAGGTGGTTCAACTTGTCTTCCCAATGCAGTTGATCAGCTTTTTTTTTTTTTTTTTTTTAATTTCCTAGAACACACTGCTTCTTGAACCTGGGGGACATGTACCCAGAGGCCAAGGGCACTACAACAGACACTAGTTAGGGTTAACAGACAAGGGCAAACCTGCCAGGATTCAGCATGACTAACAGGACTACAAGGTGGTCTATCTATGCTGCAATTAAAAAAAACCCAAAACCCATGCCTGGTCCGTAACAGCTGAGTCAGGCTTAAAGGGCTCAAGCTATGGACTGTTTAACTGCACTGTAGACATACAGGCTCTAGGCCCTTGTGAGGTGGGAGGACCCCAGAACTCAGGTTGCAGCCTGAACTTGAACACCTACACTGCAATTAAACTGCCCCTTAGCTTGAACCAGCTGGCATAGATCTGCTGGTATCCAACTGCAATGTAGACGTATCTAAAGTGAACAATTTGCTCTTAAATCTGTTCAATATAACCTTCTCAGCAACAAGTGGTTGCATTCTTTAGTTTGTGTGGTTTTGCAGCGTAACACTGCTGTTTCCTGTTATTTAGGGAAATGTCTCGTATGTAAAACTGAAGTACCCCTTTGACCCAAAGCAAAGTTCAAAGCCCCAGCAGCTTTCTGGTATGTCAGCTAGCTATTGCCTGTATTTGTAGCATTTGATCTGTGACCCCAGCAATCTTAACTTCCTCGTGGTTGTACCACACTGATGATACCAGAGCAAGATATTCAGTCATCAGGATTCTTAGAGAAAAGGGGCAAAGAAAAGATTGGGAAACGGGAGGGCAGAGAGTAATAAATTCTGCTCCAATGAATCTTTTCGATTCTGGGCCAGATTAGGACCAAATTTTTTTTGGTTATGATCAGAAAATGGACTACAAAAAGACACTTTCTTGCTCTGAACATGGAGGGAGAAAGGGCTGGAGAACCCATGCGGTCACATGACCTGTGACAGGTGTTCTGCCTTCCAGTGTGGTCCCCCACATTGAATGAGTTTGACACCCCTTTAGGGGAACACAAATTAAGCATCAGACCATTTCTATAAACTTCAAAGTACTAATTTTTGCAAAAAGCTTTTTTATTTTCTGAAACTTAGTACACTGGGCAGGTGTGTGTTCAAAGCCCCTTAACATAATCTGCAATACTAGGTTGGCTTTTAAAAACAAAAATCTAATTTTTTTAAACGGTTCATCGAAACCTGGCCACAATATTTCTAAGGTAGAATACATAGCTTAAAGTCCTAATTCTGAATGGAGAATGGTGAAAGGGGTAGGAATGTGTCTGAAAAAATTTCCAGTGCATAATCAGGGTCTTTCTGCAAGTATAACAAGCACAGGTTCCACTTGGGCAGGGTGGAGAGTGTTTTAAGTACCAGTGATTACAAATGGAGTTGAAGGAACTCAGCACCCTGCAGTAGGCACGTAAAGCCTTGCAGAGTCAATTCTGAGGAAAAACAATATTGTTATGCTTATAAACTCCATGTAATTCATAAATAGCTGTATACATGGCTTGTTATAGTAGCAGGTCATTTGTGTTTAGCAGTAGGAAACCACACAGTAATAGGTGTTTTATTAATTAGACAGACAAGATTATTCAAACACTTCCTCCCCCAATAAGTTCAACCTAGAAAAGTGAACAAGGTTTGCTCTTACAGAAAAAGAGTCTTTAAAAAACAATACACACACACACCTTAGGATAAATTTGCTCTATGGTTTAAAGAGAACAGAACTGCACTTAGCACAAGAAAAATGCCAGAGTTTTACATAAAGAGTCACTGGGTTGATAAAATGTTGTTTATATATTTGCCAAGACATGGCTTCATGGCAAGTTGCCACCATTGCTATTCAGTTTGCTCAGACCTAGTGAAATACATATTTCTCTACAGTCCAAAATAAGTAGTGGGGAAAATTACTATAACAGGCCTTTAGGAACAAGCTAAATCCCACCTATCCGATCTGTCTGGCAGATGCCACTCCTACAGCGACTGTTCACTACTAAGTCTATGAGTCTTTTAAAAGTAGATTGAAGGTGATAAAAAAAACCCTAAACTAATTAACAGGCTTTAAACTAACTTGTAATGAAAGAATAAAAAAGACGGCTGGAGCTTGAGTCTAGTGAGTTGTGCCCTAATTTCTAAAATCAGCAAGAACAAGAAAATATATTTTTGGATTATTATTAGGCTACTATATCCTGAATTTTGGATTCTTGTCTCTGAATTCAGATATACTAGGGACTGATCCAAAGTCTGTTGAGCTCTATGTGTTAATTTCCACAAGTTACAATGGCTGGATCGGGCCAGCTACAAAGGCTAAATCAGGTGCTTAAGACAGACCTGCTTTGATGGGTAAAAGGTTGAGCTTAAGACTGAATAACAATGAAAAAATAATAGGAGATAAGAACTTTCATGCACTTTCAACAGATCTTAGAAATTTTACTTACCTACAAATGCTTAAAAACATTGCTGAAGAAATAAATTAATGTTAGAAGGCTATACAAAATAAAATAAAAATCCCAGCCAATTTAGTCCAGTTTGCTGACTGAGTCAGTACCATTTGAGGATTTTTTAAGCCACAAATTTTTTAAAGATCCTGAAAATGTATTTGCATGGACCGTCCCCCATTTTAAAAAGCAGCGTGCATCTCTCTTTGAGTCCTTTTAGTAAATTTTCTAATATTGTTTTGTCATCTACAAACTTCAGGCTACATATTAACACCAAAAAAAACCAAGGAGCCTTGTGGCACTTAAAGACCAACAGATTTATTTATGCAATACAGATTTATTTATCGCATAAATAAACCTGTTGGTCTTTAAGTGCCGCAAGGCTCCTTGTTTTTTTTTTGCTTTACTAGACTAACACAGGTGCCCCTTTGGATATTAACACCAGTGGTACTTTCAATGTTACCAGCAGTTTGGTTCAGTCTCATAGTTGGAGCTGTCAGTTTCACCTACTAAGTTGTCTCATGGAGTAACTCACGGTCAATCAACCCATTGTGCTTCACAGCAACATAAAATGACATCATGAAGCTGCACTTAATTGTCTTGTCATAAACAGGCCATTATATTTCTGATCTTTGAACCAGGAAACATCTTAGAAAACTCTAGTTACAGGGTGAATGCAGGTACTGCAGTTACCTGGAACTATAAAACGTCAGCCAATTATGAGGCTGCTGCATCAAGTCATCAAGATGCAACATCACTGCATGGAGTTTTTTGTCATAAATAAATTGGGATGTCTGTCCAACATTGCTCGTTAGTTACTACATATTTGAAAAAAAAAGGATAGTCAATTTAAAATTGGGTCACAAAAAAAAGTTGAAGGCAGCTTCATGTTCTACACCTGCCCTAAAGTTCTTTGGGAATCTTTATGGCTTTTACATTTCTTTTGTTTTTAGTGTCTGCCCCTGCAACCGTAATTTGCAGCTGTTGAGCATATGCATGATTCAGGTCTTTTAACTCCATGATAACATACCATTTTCCCCTGTCCTCATTCGGCAAGCGGCCTAATGCGCAAGGAGGCAAAATTACAGTCACGCAGACAATTGTAAATCTGACATCTAATTTTCTAGCACTTGTCTTTGTGACCAAAGCGACTCAATAGTTTTTAATATGTCATTTTAAAAAACACTTGATTAACTTCTACCACTTTCTAAAAGAGCTCTTTGAATCATGGCTGTGAAGTTTCTCTCCTCCCTTACAATATATACACCCTAATGAGATTCCTTTTAGAGCCTTTCATAGATCTTCTGACTTCAGCTGATGCTTTAAGAAGCAAAAACCCACACACAGAGCCACGCTGCTTTAAAGTGACATATATTACATTGTAACCACACCCCAAAAATAGCTCATGTATTAGAGCTGTATAAGAAAGTAGTTTTAAAATGCTGGCTTAAAAAAAAATTATAAAACAATAGTTTTTGTTCTGTTGGTCTCTTTGCAAAATGATGAAAAAATCTGAGGTTTAGTCTTTGACGTGGATTCAAGCAAAATAATACCTGGCTAGAGGTCAGGCATCTATATATGTCATAAAGTAAATTCCTCTTTCTGCAACCTGTTTTTCAAGTTCTCTTATATCCACGTGCTCCATGGTATTCTAAAGAGATTATCTGGGGAGTGAACAGGAGATTCCAATACTCAAGGCAAAAACCTTTGCTGTTTAAGGAAAACTGGAGACTAGCTAGATGTCTCTCCATGCTGACCTCAGAAAATCTGGAACAAAGTTGTTCTGGGAAGGACTCCATGACCCATGCAGCAATTCAAGATCAGCAGAAACAATGACAGATGGCTAGATCTAATTGTTACCTGGAGATATGGAGCTCCATGTTATGTGGGACAGAGGTGGATGATTTACAGTGAGGAATGGTGCATTAGGGGCTCGACCTTGCTCAAAGTCGTGTGGCAAAACTTCTCTCAGCTTTCAGTCCCTGGTTCAGGATGAAACCTATTAATTCCATCAGCCCACTGGGGTAACAAAGCAGTCTGTGTCACATTTGTAACTTGTGCTGAGGTACGATTCTCCATGTCTTCCCTAGTACCTAGGCTACACAGAAAAGTGGTTCTCAATCTGCACCCCAATCAGCACATAGCTGCAGCTCATGTGACATCCACAGGGTTATACAGGTAGTATATATGTTGTGTGGATGCAACCCACATGACACAGTTAGTTGAATCTGCAGTCCTGAATGGTAAATAAGTTGACCTAATGCTTGACCTAACCACTGACCTAGAAGGCATGTCTCCACTGCAGCTCAGGTAAACAGTCTCGTACAAGCTCCAGTTGAAGCTAATGCAGTGTGGATGTTATGGCTCAGGTAAAAGCTCAGGGTCTCAAGCCCACCCACTCCCAGATTTGAGTTCATGCAGGCTATCCCAAGTTTCTGCTAATGCAACAACATCCACATTGCTATTTTTTTAGCACACTAGCTAGCATACGTTTATTGACCCACGCTCGGAGGCTCACCCCCTGCTGTAGTGTAGATGAACATATGGACTTTTAAAAGTCTGCTGTTGTCTGTGACTTAAAGTGGTGGTTCCCAAACTTTTTGAATATGAAGACCCTTTTATAAAGTCAAAAAATTTCATAGACCTCCAAATGATAAACAACAGTTGTTATCAGGGACTGGCTGCAGGCAGCACCGCTGCAGAAGGGCAGTGGAGGACCTAGCCCCTGCCTGCTCCCAAGTGGTGGGGACATATCAAGGATGTGGTTGCTCACAGAAGGCAAATACAATTCATTTAGAGCAGAGGTGCCAAACTCATTCAATGTGGGGGGCCACACTGGAAGGCAAGACACCTGTCACAGGCCATGTGGCCACGTGAGCTCCCCAAGTCTTTCCCTCTCCAAGTTCAGAGGGCATGGGCTCCCCTTCCCCATTCCCAACCCGCCCTGTGGGCCTCCCTTCCCCATGCTGGCTTTCTGACCCCCCCCCTTCTTGTGGTGGCAGGCAAAAAATATCATCTCAGTCACAGGCAGCCAGGCTGGGCTCCTGCCTCTCCCTCTCACGCCTATCACCGTCAGCCATTCAGAATGCTGGCCTTTGGTCGGCTCAGTCCCAACTGGCCTATGATTGGCTTTTTCCCACGTGGGCCCCAGCCACTTTTTTCTTTGTGATTTGCAGAATGTGTTGTCAATCAAATTAGCATGTTGACTGACTGACAGTGAACAGTTGGGATCGAGGACAGTGTGATGGCTCTCTGGAGCTGGTCTATCCTGCTGTGAGAGAGACTGATTGATTGGCACTCTACAGCAGAGCTGAGCTGGGATTGGCTGGAGTGCTTCCTTTGTTTCTCTGTGCTGTGGCTTGGGTCATATGAGTGAATCAAAAGCACACCTTGCCCTGATGTGCCTGAACCTGTCTTGCAGTTCAGTGCTGCAGATAGCTTCCACACACAGCCCAGGCAGGAGCTCTGTGGGCCGGATCTGGTCCCGCGGGCCACAAGTTTGACACCCCTGATTTAGAGCCCTATCCAACATGGATTGCTGGCTGGCAGTGGCTGGGGCCGAATGTATTCCCAGACCCCCTGCAATAACTCTGCAGACACCCAGAGGTCCCTGGACCCCAAGTTGGGAACCACTGACTTAAAGGACCAGGTCCATTAGAACAAGTCATAGAGGCTCATGTAGATGTAGAGGGCCTGGACTTAATCCATGTTCAATGCATGACCCTAGGAGCACCACTGTTGTTTAAGCACCTCTTCAGAACATCAGAATGGCCAGACTAATGATCCATGTACATATCCTGTCCCTAACAGTGCTCAGTACCAGATGTTTCCGGTGAAAGAACTTAACAGGGCCATTTATGTTTTAAGGTTAGCACAGAGCACATAAGGATGCATGTTTTGCCCTATCCCAATAGGACACTTCAGGGTGGTCTAATGGTGAAGAACAGTGAGGAAGCCAGTGAAAGAAAGAAATTCAAGTAAAAATTTTTGAGATCACACAAGTCCCTTAGAACCACAGCACCACTTTCTAAAGTGACATTCTTATGTACAACCCCATGCTCCGGCCAGCTGCTTCTGCCTGCCCTTCTGTCAGTTGATCTACACTTCATATATTTGACCACCTAGCCAAAATTTAACAGTATTACAGACAGATAGAAACAGGGTGGGTTTCCATTTGTATGGCTTATATGAATGGCGGGTTCATCTAAGCAAGAGTTTGACCCTGAACATTTTATTTAAATACCTTCCCTCCCCCCCCCCACCCCCAGTTTGGAAGATTTTGCAGTGAAACCCAGGATGTTTGCCAGCTCTAATGCCGATGGCCTGCATTTGATTACCTGATTAACAAAATGCTTATGATAAAGAGAAGAGCAATTCATTGCCAACATGCACTGCAGATAGGTTTCTGTCAACAAATCATTTCTCAGCAACTTTGTCCTTCTAGCTATTGCTGTCAAATAGAATGAACTTGTGATTTAAAATCATTCTTGGAAAAATTTTGTTCTGCCCAGCAGTCCAATAGCTCTGACTTGGGATGGAGGAAAAGCAGTTTCTTTGCATAAATAACTGCAAACATCTGAAATTTACATTTTAAAATTATAGCTTGTATTCCTGACTGTTTTACAAATATACTACTATCCATTTTCTAGAGCAGATGTTCCTAAGCTTTTTTCTGCTGTGGTACACCTTGATATTTTTCATTATTTGAGACACACCACCACAGAGTTTCCTAATGAGTCTATGAATATTCGTGAGCCAATTCAGCCTTCTTCCAGGAGTTGTTAAAAAAAAAAAAAAATTGTTGCACACCTGCTCAGGCCTGACAGCACACCAGTGTCCCACGGCGCAGCAGTTGGGAAACACTATTCTAGTGCATTACATCAGTGAATAATGAAGTTCTTGACTGAATATTTGAATCTGTTTAGAAAGCAGAATAAAACTTCTAAAAATCTCTTGGGGGGCAGGGTTGTTGAATGAAAAGTAGTTTGCAGTCTCCTGCACTGCAACCTGAGGCCCTGAGCAATATCATTTTTCAGAAATATTGCTTTACCAGCACAAGCTAGAAAATTGTGACTACAATCCTTAGATTAGGTGCTAGCTTTTTAAAAAATACTTAGGCCCCAACAATGCCAATATGCACCCAAACAGGATATACAATGTGTGGAGGTCTCCAACTCCCATTTAGAGCTGATATTTTGGGTTTCCTCTCAGTTTCAGAAACTGGAACACAAACTGGTTTGGGTTGAACTTAAGCTTTTTGGAATTTTCATTTATTCTGGGCTGGGGATCTCTCAATCTTTCCTGTTTTCTTTTGTAATAAACATGTGAAGTTATAGTACTGGACACCCAGGTTTCCATCTCTGCTCCAATTAACATTTAAGTGTTTTATAAAGAGTAGAAAAACTTCAACAGGAGAGAGTGGACGAGAGGGACTCGCCCTAGAACACCTGAAGCAGGGACTCGAATGCAGTTCTCCTCCTTTCAGGTGAGTGCCCTAACCACTGAGTTGATAGTATTGGGGCAGCTCACCTCCTGCATTTTGTGATTGGTGCATGCTTGTCCAACCTGTGGCCTAGAATCTGGCCCACCAAGGGATGTTATGCAGCCTACAGAGCCACCACACGCACTTGTGTGGGCTGTGCAGGGCTAGGACTATAAAAAAAAACAAACAAACATTTTTGCCCGAGTGAGAAAAGAATTGCAATGTGGACTTTCATCTAAAAGCCTGGGTGGAGGGGGGAATCAAAGCTTTAATAGTGTCAGAAGGAACCACTGACCGTCTTGATTATTTTCTGGTTTTCATTTCGACCAAAACAATTGCAACAGTTGATCCGAATTTGCCAACTGTTTCATTTGACCTGTATCAATAATTTTCAGTGGGGGGGGGAAGGGGTTTTGGCTGAAAACTTTCACTGTTAGGTAGCCTTGTGGTCTATAGTCTCCCCTTTAGTTTCCACATACATTTCTCATTTGATATCTGCACTGAAGTGCATCTCATGACCAGCAGTCTCAGACCGTTGAGCTAAGATGGGTGGAGTTTTCTTTAGAGCAATGTTGGGACATTGCACACTATACAAATAATGTCATTTGAAACAATGTTTACAAGCAATATTACACACTTCTCAAAAAAAAAAAAAAAAAAAAAGCTGTTAGTTACCGTCCTATTTATCTCTCAATACCCATGTACAATGTTATTGAGAGGACTCCTAATGAGCTAATACCAACTCAGAGTAGCCATAATTGATTATCATCACTTGCTCATAATGAGAAGTCAAGCTGTTTCATTCCAAAGATCAATGAGGCTTATTTACAAGGTTTATTACAGCAGACAAACCTGATTGCTATAATATGAAGTCATGGGAAACACTAAAGAATGTTGCTGATATAGTGCCTCGCTCAATAATCAGCAGCTCACACACCCAGTTTGTTTCTTGGCATCCTTCTCCTGTCCACCCAAGCAATAAGTTGTTTCCAGATGGAAAAGTTTCTCATTGCTGGGTGAGAACATATGTTATTTGCATCGCCAACTTACCTAATCTGCTTCAACACCAAATGTTAGAGAATACAAAGTTTTAGCCTCCCATATTCAGGGAGCTGCAGACAGTCAGCAAAGACTACCACTAATTTAGAAGTTCACTAGCCCAACATGACCTTTAACATAAGGACATTCAAAATTCATCTTGTTCTAGACACTGAGGACTCCAATGTGCTAATTCACCTCTTCACCTGACACTGTTACAATTTATAAAAATTTTAAAGGAACATAAGTTAAGAGGTGGTAGGAACATGATCAATTCACTTATCAGGATGTTTCAATTGCCCAAAATTATTACCCAAACTAAGACCATTTCTAGATGGGATACATCCACCTCCCGAAACACAATCACATCCATTAGAAGGAAGTACATAAACATAAAACAAAACAAAAGTAATATCTTTAAAAAAATTAAAACCAAATGCAAAGAAACTTCAAAATTCCAGCTCCTATGAATTTGCAGTGCCATCTCCCCAAAACGCTCTAGTAAAAATCACTTGGTAAAAATCTAGAAATGCAATTTTTCTTTCCTATTAAAATTTAAGGGTTGGGCAGAGAGGGAAGGAATTCAGTCACTGTTCTTTAGGAGATACTTCTTTGTCTTTGACTAAGATGAGAAGCTCAACATAAAAGCAAATTCAATGCTTTATGGTTCAACCATCTTCCTGCTGGAAAGGTTCTTAAATTCAGACCTGCTCAACTGCATCTCATATAAACATTTATAAGAGACATCAGAGGTGCATGTTTAATGCCTATTAATAAAGTAAACTGACAGTCTTTTGGCTAAAGATGAATTTAAAATGGTAACTGCTCCCATTTCCATCAACTGCAACTTAGGAAACTGCCTAGAACTAGCATTTAAGTTCTTCAAAGCCTAAAGCATATGTCCTAATTTCTGAATAAACTCAACAAGCACCTGTTACTGCTAGAGTTTTAAGTTATAACATGATTGTAAGGAAGTAAAAATAGACATTTGTGCTTATTCCACTCCCAAGAAAAGCTAAACAAAACAAAAATCAGTCTAAAGTTGAGAACTCTCCTTAATTGTCAGACCAAACCATCACCAAGTATTGCCTTACTATGAAATCCTAAAGTAGTTAATGACATACCATACATGATCTAACAAAACCATAAGGAGTCACCAAAAATAGAGGGAGAACTCATTCTGAAAGATGCTGCAGACCTTCTTGTTGAAAACATCTTCAAAGAATGACCTAGGGCAGGGGTGTCCAACCTTTTCAAGTGAGAGGCCACAGTGAAATTCTTCTCAGTTGGGAGACCAGTGAGAAAATTTTTGATACAAGACACACAAATTGATCTTTATTAATAAACTTTAATAAAATAATTATTAATGTGCTATTTGACACTGCTTTTGCTTGCACAAATTGTCAATGTCTGCCCACACACTTGATGTAGCAATATGGAGTATTCCGGATAGCCTCAGCCAGCCCCAGCTCCCAGGCTGTCGCGGTGAAACTTGGCAGGCCGGATAAAAGCCCTTGGAGGGCCAGATTCTGGCCCCTGCACCACATGTTGGACAAGCATGACCTAGAGCCTTTTTGTGATAACAGGCATTAAAAGTCTTGGCAAAACATGGCATCTATCCCATGATACAGTAAAACAGAGCAACAAACTAACGATTGTGGATATTCCTTTACTGAAATTTTGCCTCCAGGAGCACTGGGAAGCAAGGTCTTTTCGCTTTTTTTATAAAAATGTTAGCGCTAAGGGCTAAATTTATGCCAGCAGGTTTCCTGGAGGCAGAAACCCTGCCAAAAGTTCAGGCTAAGAATGCACTCACTTCTCATCCATATTTGCATGCACATACATGTGCATAACTGAGAAGGGAGGGGGGCAGAACACCCCAATAGCAGCAGCACAAGATGATCTATTCAGGACTGTGCCAATTCAGCATGACCTCACACCTGCTCCCTCCAGCAGAATTCCTTTGAAGCCCACACAGGGATTAAACCTGCAAATCTCTCCCATCTTCTCCCACACCCCACATGTGCAATCCCACTAGAAGGCAGTGGGGTAGCAAGAGACAACAGAGAAAAGTGAAAACTCTTTGGCTATGTCGATATCTACAATTTTAGTTCGGACTTGCTAGTCTAAACTAAAGAAGTCCGAGGTTAGTCCAAACTAACCTCAGTCTAGTTCAAACTAACTGCGGACTTTTTGGTTCAAACTAACCACATGTTCTAGCTGGAACTAACACTTAGTTCAAACTAGAACCTGTGGTTAGTTCAAACTAATGGCTTAGTCTAAACTTTTTAAGTTCGGACTAAGACTTAGCCTGAGTCTTGCTGACGTCTAGGTCAAACTAAATTTTGAACTAAGCGTGGAAGTCCAGATGAGTGTCAGGTCTTACTTGTTCAGACTAAGCTTTGCCTAGTTTGAACTAAGAAATTTCTTATTTCGGACTAGGCAAAGCTTAGTATAGCCATGGGCTAAATTAATCCTGACTAAATTTCCTTAGTCCGGACTAATTTGCCAGTGTAGACATAGCCTTTGGCTGTATTCACACACAGATGGTTATTTTGAAACAAGTTGTGTTGAAACAACTTGTTTTGAAATAACGCCTTATTTCTAAATAACTTATTTTGAATTAACAAATAGTTATTTCGAAATAAGGAAAAAGGCGGGAAACGAAATATTTCGCTTCCTCGGGGGCTGCAGGCACCGGCGGGGTTCAGTGCTGGGCAGCGCTAACCCCCGCCGGTGCCTGCAGCCCCCCATTGCAGGCGCTGGCCAGGGGACACCCCTCGACATGTTGTTTCGGAACACCTTGTTCCGAAACAACATGTTCACACGAGTTGTTTCGAAACAAGTGTTTACAAAAAAGGTTGTTTCGCCCCCAAATGGGGTTTAACTTGTTTCAAAACGACGCCCTTGTTTCGAAACAACGGTGCGTCGTGTGAACGGTTTTTTTTTTTGTTTCGAAACAACGAGGTTGTTCCAAAACAAAAGTGCTATATGAATACAGCCTTTGTGTCATCTTTGTTGAAAATTTGACTGTAACCTAGCTATACGGAATTGGGCCTAGTGGCCAATGCATCTTTGGTTTTGCTTAGAGAAAACCATGTTTATTGAAGTATGGCTATTGCACTAGTCCCAGGCTATCTTTTCCATGCTGCATGGTTGCCAAAATCTTGACTTAGTCCCTCTTGTGCCATTTCTTCCACTATGCTCTGCCTCAGATAACCATCATGACCGTGTAGTAATATATACACAGTATCAAGTACCCACAAACAAACATTTAGTAAGACATACACACACACAGTTTCAATGTGTTTTACTGGAAGGCCCTAAAGTGCCTTTAGAATAGGAATTGCTTATGACCACAGACTGATTGAGTCTCGATAATGTTCATGATCACACTTAAGTGCACTTGGAAATTCCCTGGCAGTGTTGTTGCAGGAACAGACATTTCCTGTAACTTTCAGGAGCATTTTATCCTCCTCTTTAGCCTCGGTGGTGAGAAGGGAGAAGGGATTCCTTATTACTATTAAGCAAAATGTGAAAGAGATTCCCGAGTTTAAAACAAAAAGTTCAACTATTCATACCTGCACAATCGTTCTGGTTCACTGAGACAAAAAGGGGGATTTTTCTGATGAAAAAGTTAATACAGAAATAAAGTTGACCAGTAAAAAACCCCATTATTATTAATAATAAATACATTTGGCCCAGATTTTACACAAAAAATATGGATCTTTTCTACCTTACATCACTCAGAGTTTCCCAAGCTTCAGCATGATACAAACCAACCAACCAACCCTGACCAGTCTTGTAACAGAGAAAGACACAGCCAGCCAGTCTCCCCTCCCTTGAATGTTCCTCCTCTCCATCTTAGCAGCTGCTAGGGTTGAATGGTGCAGCTCCAAATATGTCAGACGCTCTCTAAGCTGACAGAAGGCTTGGAGTCCCTAACATAGTTCAGTTTCCTCCTGCCCCCTGACAAGTTCTTGTTATTTTTTTGTCTTGGTTTGCAATCACAGGTTTAGGCCTCTGCCTAGTAAGGGTTTGATATAAAGTTGGTTGGTCTGTTTAGCTGGAGTAGAATAACCAAGCCTTAACGCTCATCTGCCTGATTCCACTCAATTCTCCTTGCAAAGACAACGCTTTCAAGACCTGAGTTATAGGATGTAGGTAAGATTTAAGGATTTACAGTTACTTTTGTATATCCGAAGTGGGAGGCTGATGGCAGTTGCCTCTTTATCCCATTATAAACGCTACACAAAATGCTTAAGAGTTTTATTTATGGGATCCCATAGGATGTGGAGACTGGCCACATACATTCCAAAAATGCAACTCTGTGGTATATCATCTCAAAGTTTTAGCATGTGATTCATTGCCATAAAATGCACAAATACAGACTAGAATTATCAACTGCTCCGCAGCAGTGCCAATGTTTCTGAGGTATTCAAATTTCAGTAACCCCTTGGTTTTAGGAGTATAGACTATGCTCACTACAATCTGGGGCAATCCTAATTCATAAAGTAAAGGTTTTAACATTAATTTTATTCAATACAATATCTAAACTGACGCACAAGAACTGCCCTTATTGGACAGATCAATGTAGAGACTGCAACATCTTTGCTGGGAAGAGGTTAAATATGAAAACAACTGGACTGAGGAGGACTGGTAGATTAAAAAACTTAAATACTGTATTTGCAGTATTTTACCCCTGCATGACTCCTCTTCCACTTGTCTGTCTTTGCCAGTATGACCCCTGATGATTTAGAAAAGATCTGCCCCCTTAAGGTTATGATAGCTGGTGTAGCAAAAGTGTGTTGTGATTATCTGTCTTAAAAAAAAAAAGAAAAACCTTGGAGTCAAGTGCCATGTTATATGTATAGATTCTGGGTGACTGCTGATCAGGCAAAAGCCCCTGTAACGATCCAGCAAAGGAAGTGCCCTTTTCTGTGAACAATTCAGAGACCAAGTGGAAGGATGGGTCTGAATGCTTCACTGAGCATATCAAATCAGAGGATAATGGTGATTTTATTGTGGAAGAGAAACGGAATAACTCTTTTGGAGGAAGTGGGGTGAAAGAATGAATTTTTAGGAACTGTCATTTTAATAAACAAAGAGTCCTGTGGCACTTTTAAAGACTAATAAATGTATTAAATTGCATGAGCTTTCATAGGAGAAAATCCCACTTCGTCAAACACTTTAAAGATGGGGAAATTTACAGAATGGGAGGAAAATAAATGAAGGGAAGTGTATGTCATAGGATCAGGTCATACTGTAACAGCAAATCAAAGCAGTTGTTTAGATTCAAACACTGGGAAGCAGCATATAGAGGAAAATGAGGTCAAATCACCTGTCCTAATGAGAGAAAAAGCCAAAGTTCTTATTCAGTCCCGAAGAGACAGAGTCAAATTTGGAAATGAATTCAAATTCCGCAGTTTCTCTTTGAATCCTTGATTTGTTATTCAACTGCTTGAGCACAGCTATTAGCAAATCATAAACAGAGGGATCAGGAAGATTGAACTGCTCAGCTACCAGTTTTTGAATCTTAACAACTGCTTTGATTTGCTGTTGCAGTGACCTGATCTTATGACTTACACTTCTCTGCACCTATTTCCTCCCATTCTATAACCTCCCCCATCTTCAAAGCATCTATTGAAGTGGGATTTTCTCTCACAAAACTCATGCGATAAATAAATTTGTTAGTCTTTAAGGCTATCTCCACACATAGATGCTTAAAATTGGTACAAGTTAAATCGATTTAAGCTAATTCGAAATAAAAATCATTAAAATCGATTCAACTTGAAATTGATTTAAACAAAATACCAAATTGAAATAGTAAGTCCGGACACAGGACTTGCTATTTCGATTCAGGAGAGGGGAACCATGAGAGGTATGGCAACAGGGCCCCTGGCAGGGCCACGTTGCCAACCAATCCCCTGCTACTAGCTCTACAGAGCCAGTGGCAGAGGAAAAAAGCCCCCAGGGCAGAGATGGGGGTGCACCCCTCCTCCCCGCCCCTTCCCCAGTGGTAGGGCAGGGGGCACAAGTCAGGGCACCCTGCTACCCCTGCCGCTGGCTAAGCAGCAGGAGCAGAGCTTGCGGAGCGCCCCACTACCCCCCCCCCGTTGCTGGCTGAGCAGCAGGGGCTGAGCTCTGGGGACGGCCCGAGGCCCACACCGCTGGCCAGGCAGCGGGGGCTGAGCTCGCGGGGTGCCCCGAAGCCCCCACCCCTTCCTGGGGGGGATTTCAGCCCCCCCAGAAGGGGTGGGGGCCTCAGGGAGCGCTGCAAGCTCAGCCCCCACTGCCCAGCCAGTGGCGGGGGCTTCGGGGCATCCCCAGAGCTCAGCCCCAGCCGCTTGGCCAGTGGCAGGGGCACTGGGATGCTCAGAGAGCTCTGCTCCCACCACCTGGCCAGCAGCAGGGGTAATGGGGTGCTCCGAGAGCTCAGCCCCCCTCCAATCCCCAGGGCACCCCCCCCGGGCCAGGGTGCTGATGGACTCCGTAGCCAAGGTGCTGATGGGGCAGTGCGGGGTGGGGGAGGCCTTCCTTCCAGGGTGCCATGCACCCTGGGAGGAAAGTCAAACCTTCAATTCAAAACAGTGATGTTTTGAAATAACACAACTGAACAGTTTTATTTTGAAACAACCCTTCCGAATCAAGGGTTATTTCATTTTCCTAGGAAGTTTTAGTGTTTTGATTTAAAGCTCCTTGTTTCGATATGACGGGGCTCACATTTTGAAACAAGGAAACATCGTTCAGACATAACTTTTTTTAAAGTGAAACAATAGTGGTTGTTTCACTTTAAAACCATCGTGTGGACGTAGCCTGAGTGCCACAGGACTCCCCATTTGTTTTGCTGAACTAGACTAACCCAGCTACCCCTTTGACATTTAAACTTGACATTTTAATGATTCTTCCCTGAAATTAAATATTATAAACAAAACATGACCTTCACAGGAGGAGTGGGCCTCATTTAAACTACAAAAACAAAACACATGTTGAATACTGTCACTGTGGATTAACATCAATGATCTCTCAGACATTTGAGGAATTCCAAAGGGGTATCTGTGTTAGTCTAGTTCAGCAAAGTAAAAAAGGATTCTGCTGACACTTTTAAAGACTAAAAAAATTTATTTATTGCATGAGTTTTTGTGGGAGAAAATCCCACTTAGTGATGTCCAAGTGTCTCAAAAAGTAGCATTTTATTCCATGACAACTCATGTGACAAATAAATTTGGTAGTCTTTAGAAGTGCCACAAGACTCTGTTCCATTTGAGAAAGTGACACTAGTTCTCTTTGAAAGCAACAAGCATTCAACTTATTCATACTAGGACACCAGAAAAGCTACAAGGATTTTTTTTTTTTTTTTTAAATATTAGGTCAGCTTTAATAGATTGCTTCTTCTTGTTTGTGCTTGGAAACAGAGCCAGCTCTAAGTAACAGCACTCAAACGATGCATTTTTAAAAATGTCTCATCTTATTACCACAAACATTTCAGCTATCTGTAAAACAAACAAGGAGTCCTGTGGCACTTTTAAGACAAATTCATTTTTTGCATGAGCTTTCATTGGTGAAGTCCCACTTTGTCAGATTCCAGAAAGTGGAAAAAACTTTCATTGAAAAAAAACCTTACTTCATGGGAGGGAAAGATAAATCCTGCTATTACATTTCACTGCATCAGGTCAGATTATTTCAGCAAATCAAACAATTTGCATAGATTCGAACAATATTAACAACATACCAAAAGTGGTAAGGTTGAGAGAGGGGAGAATCATGGTTTGTAATGAAAGAACTGAACAGTGCTGCAGGATTCCTTTGGGGGGTTTTTTTGGTGCAAGTTTTTTCCACTTTCTGGCATCTGATGAAGTGGAACTTCACCCACAAAAGTTTATGTGAAGTGTAAATTTGTTAGTTTAGTTCAGCCAAACAAACAAGGAGTTCAGTGGCACTTTTAGGCTATGTCTGCAATAGGAAAAGTTAGTTCGAATTTGTTAATTTGAACTAATAAGTTTGAGTTTAGTTTGAACTAGACTTGAACTTATTAGTTTGAATTAACAACATGGCCTAATTTGAACTAACATTAAGTTCAAATTAGTCCATGTTAATTCAAACTAACTGCCCTTAGTTCGAACTTACCAAGTTGGAACTAAGGGTTAAATCCTTTTCTATGTCATCCTTAGCTCGAACTAATAACTGAACTAAGAGTCTAGTTCAAACTAACCTGCAGGTCTTACTACTCAAACTAAGCTTTCATTAGTTCGAATTAAGGAGTTCCTTAGTTAGAACTAATGAAAGCCTAGTGTAGACAGGTACTTGCACGTGTAGACATACCCTTAAAAACTAACATGGCTACCCCTTTGGAACTTATTAAATGTAAACTATATCTTTCAGACAAGTTCAAGACACTCTACAAGTCTACCTCAAAAAGAAGATTTTTATAATTTTTTTTTTAAATGAGGCTGTGTTAGTTAGTAAAAGAGCTCAAGGGAGCTTCCTCTGTTAACAGAGTAACTACAGCAATTCCACTTCAAGATGTCCCTACCACTATGTGCCAGCCTGATCTGAAGGGATATTTTTGGATCTAGCAAGTACATTTAAGCGTGTGCTTAAGTGCATCCAATCACACAAAGAAATGAAGCATGTACTTTGTTAGATTTTGCTGTTGTCTCCTTTTTCTTACATGAAATCTCCAACCAAAAGGGGTTTGGGAGCAGTAGCAGATCAAGCATGCAAGGTGCTGCTGAATCGTGATTCTCTTTGGTGCTGGGTATCTACATGAGAGTCCTCAGATCCAAGCTTGGGGCCAAACCCCTACCATTCCCCCTTCTGCCAATACACACTTACTGCTGACAGGGTAATTTAGCAAATCAGAACTCAGAACATTTTCCATGCACATTTTACCCCAATGCACATCATTCTTTGGGGCTGCTTCTTGTTCTCACCAGTCACCCACTTCCAACGTGTCAATTGAAGGCCATCACTGTTCTAACGCAGATTTTCCTATACATACAAAGGGCTGTGACAGCACACGCTTATTGTTACAGGCTTTGAGATGTGTGTACAAGTATCTGATATTGCACTTTAGGGTTCAAGTTTAGCGTTACTCTCAAAGTCACTGCAGCATGTAACTTGCCAGAACAAATGACCTGTTCATTATGCCAATCAGGTAGTTAGTATGCTAAAATACAGAAGCCGTATTTAATTTTGCGGGGTTTACTGTTTCTGCCTATGAGGCTTGGAAGAATTAGATTTTTTTTTAACCAGTAAACTTGATTTCATAACACATACACTGAGAAAAAAATATTTCCATTGTCCATCTGTAAATTTCTTTTCTCAAAGAAAGAAAAATGCTACTTGAGAACTCAGGCTTTGATTTAAGGATATTTACTTTTTAGATCGGCATGTGATGTTGACCATTTTATGTTTTAAATGATTAAAAAACTTTTACCTTTTTTGATCTTAACATCTATGGTCAGTAAACATCTGTCGCACGCCCTTATCGTCTGACCTTACCCTCCACCCCCAACATAATCTTGCACAACTCTGCAAATTTTTTTTAGAAAAGTAATTTTAAAACAATTTACAAAAAAAAACCCCCAAAATAATTTAATTTTGCTAAGCATATCTATATGTTACAACACAGATAGTTATAGAAGAACACTATAACCACACAATATTTCCCCCTACAAAATATCTGTCTGGTTCCCTTGTTGCATTTCAATTCGGAAACATTTAATGGTCTGGATTTAGCGTTTTCTAGAGCATTTGTCCTCCACAGGATGCTAGTTGCAGCTAACACAATGTTGCTGCTGAGCTTTGAAGAAGTAGGGAGCAACATGAGCTATTATTCATTACATTACATATTCATTGTTTGAAGTGTGCCTATAAATGTATATACACTGCTATAAAATATACACAAAGAAGAATTGAAAAACAAACATTGGATTTAATTACATATACTCAGATTTCTCCAGCTACATAATGAATGATTTTATAGATCTCTTTAAAGAGCAACTGTAGGTCAGCAGTTCTTACTTTGTTGAATGTTCTCAATGACAGATGAGGAAGCATTGGACTTCACATTAGCCCAATAGAGTCCTACTCCACTGACTTTCGCTCCCATGTGCTGTGATAACAGAAATAAGAAGTAGCTAATAAATAGGCTAGTATGAGTGTCTTAATTCTAAAAGAACAAATAAAACAATGAAAGGGGGAAAATGTATTCACGTCAGCTGAAGAGGAATAAAGCCAGTGCAAAACACTTTTGTAAAAGTTCCAAAGGGGCAGCCGTGTCTAGTAGTTCAATGTTAGTCTTTAAGTGCCACAGGACTCCTTGTTACATTTGAAAAAGTTTACCCTGAATTGCCAGGCCTAGCTACTTAATAGGTAATTAACAGATGGGGGAAAGGACTGATTGTTCTGAGTGACAAGCTGGTCTCTTTATAAAGCAAACAAGTTCCAAAGGGTCAGCCGTGTTAGTCTAGCTCAGTAAAACAAACAAGGAGTCCTGTTCCAAAGGGGCAGCTGTGTTAGTTTAGTTCAGTAGCAAACAGGGAGTCCTGTGGCACTTAAAGACTAGCAAATTTATTTATTGCATGAGCTTTTGTGGGAGAAAATCCCACTTCATCAGATGAAGTGCCACAGGACTCCTTGTTTGCTTTGATGTACTAGACCAACATGGCTCCCCCCTTGAAACTCTCTATAAAGTTCTCATGTACCTTTTTTATTAACTTGACTACAAGTGAGCTGAGCATCCTGGAAGAATGCTTTTATAAAGTAATAAACCAAAAAGAAACAAAACCCCAAAGCAGTTTAATAAAGAAAAAGCCCAGAATAATAGTGCCAGAATTCAGAAGTGAATTGGCATGTATGTTGATGAAGAGAAACAAAAATCAGAACAATGTTACGTTTGAGACGTTATTACAGACTATAAGAAACTAAAGAACTTCTTTGACAATGTAGTTTTTGAATGTGCCCAGTTAATTTGCTCATATGATATTTATTATGGGCCAATTACGTTTCAGGTCAAGCTTTTCTTGCATAACAAAAGGTGGCAGTATTTTATGTCTTTTTAAAAGACTGCCAGTTTTGCTATAAGAAGCCAGCCTATTGTTATACCTCCAGTTCCTACTTCCTCAGGGCTGATCCTTGAATATTTTAGTGACCACTCTAATCACTTCTTTCACCTGGAGAATGAGGCCGAAATGGAAAGTGCCAAGGAGGAAGACTGAAAAATAGATAACTTGTTGCTTAATCAAGAGGCTAGACTAGAAATTAACAGCTTACAAAAACTTCATGCTGTACTAGTAAATTTTCAGAAGTGACTTAAAATTAGGTCAGTCTAATTTGTGGCTGATACTTTGTTCTTTGGCTGCTATGAACTCATAATGATGTCAGTCTCATGTTCAAACATGCCACGTTTAGCAGTATATAGCTTTCCTGAGAACCTCTTTCAGCCTTCCATTGTGCAAAACGCTGCTGCCAGATTCTTAGCTCATACTAAACTGACTCAGGCATGCCACTCCAGTTTCGAGGGAGTTACGTTGGCTGTCTGTCAAATATTGCAGAGGGTTTTGTTTTGTTTTTTTGGTAATGCTTTACTAACTTCAAAAATTTTAAACCTGTCACTTTATCCAGGTTAAAGACTTTTTATGAGCCTCATCTTGATTAGAGAGCAACTACCCTAAACTGCTAGTCTAGAGCACCTGGGAAGCAGGTGCTTTCAGTTGTTTTTAATTTTATGGCCTGACTTAGATGTCTTGAATGAGCTTTGAAGGCACACAGTATCTCCAGGATTAGGCCTCTGTTTGGAGATGCTCTGCATATAGGCCTGAAAAAACAACAGGCAACTGCAACTGATTATGTAACATTTTAAGACCTGAAAACAAGTTTAGCTTTTCAGTCTTTACAGTTTCAGACACAGATTGTGCCAAGGTTCTTGTAAAGTACTTAGGGGATTCTCACACAAGAGATGGTTTATGAGACAGAAAGTATCTTCTGAGGGTTAGATTTAACTTCTAACCTTTAGGCATTGGTGGGCCTGATCTAAAGCCCACCAAAGTCAATGAAAAAAGACCTGTAGTAACTTCAGTGGGCTTTGAATCAGCCCTTAAGGCAGCAAAGAATATGACCAGTTACAAACAGAACGGCAATTTGGTGGGAAGGGGAGAAGCTAGCTATTGCTCTAGGTACCTTAACCAAAACTGATTTACTTCTTTTTAACTAGAGAAGAAGCAGACCCTCCCAACATTCTCAAATATACACAATCTACTAAAAACTTTGTCCAGTGTCCATACTTATAATGAAATGATGCTAGTCCAGGTTCTTCTGATTAGTGGTGACATGGAATTTTTGTTTTTCCTGACACAATGACACAAATCCCGTACCACAGACGACTCTGTGGTGCAATGCTATGGTATGGTTTCCTTAGCACAGTTGGGGGAAAAAAAAAAAATCCCTTCCCATTATGGTCAGCAAAAGCCATGCTAGATACATGGCTGTTACCAGCACCCAAGTGCATCATGGATAGTTTAAGTCCCCCCTTGCACTGAGAATGGCCAAATGAAAAAACATGGTCCTGGTAAATTACATTATAATTAAGATTGCATGAAAAAAAAAAAAGTGGTATTTTCTCTGAAAAAAATTCTCACAAAAGTGAATTGAAAATATTTGTTTCCCCTGAAAAACTGACTAGCTCCAACAATAGCAGAAAATACAGAAATGGAAACTAGCTGTACAGTATAGAAGGAAACCAAGACCCAACAATCTGGCTCTCCTGAAGTGAAACTAATAATGGTTCATGTTTCTCCCTGTTTCATGGCTTAATTTGTACAGTATCAACAAATTAAATGGCAAGACAGATTTTCCAAGGACACATGCATGGGACCAAGGGAAAAAAAAAAGCACACTTTTTAGATTATTACGAAAGAAATAAGTGCCTTGGATGAACTTGACCAAGATCCACTGAATAAAATATTATCTGGACAACTCTCCACCTATGCAGATATCTCCCTCAGCTTTTCTGTTAGGAATTTTGCAGAGGAAGAAAGTCCCAGATTGCAGTCCCCAGCAGCGACCGTCAGCTGACTGTAGGGAAAGCAACACAGTGTTACACTGGGAGAACCAGTCCCTATCTAGAAATAGCAAGTAAATGTCTTTTGGATAAGGAAGTCTAGGCAAGGAGAAAAAGAGAGGTTGTCTCCTCAGCTCATCTCTCCCTCCTCAAAGGATGGAAGCCAGGGTGGCGTGTTTGTGAAATGGGTCAAGATATGCAGTCGGAAAGGGGCAGTCATCTTCCTCAGCCACAATTCCAGCAACATTCACTGTCCAGCCTTCTGGTGCGGAAGAACCAGGTTTTTCCCTTCAGGCTTCTTTTCTCGTTTGTCCACCATATTGGGACAAAGCAGCAGCATACAAGGCAACATGCTGCTGAAAGTCAAGAATTCAGTGGTCCAAGCCCCATAAACTCAATGTCTGGCACAGATCCAGTCAAATTAAAGCCCAATTATACCAGAAATTAAAAGATTTTGATTTGTTTTAGTGCAAAGAAAAACACACACTTTTCAGTCCAGAGAGAGATCTTTCTATCCTGCCTGCAGCTGTGGACATAGAATGTAACTAGATGGCTGTTCAACAAGAGAGGTATATTCCTGAGCCAGCAATTGACAGATCTGAGTTCCCGCATAGGTTGCAAGCAGGTAGAAGATCCTCTGCAGCTATACTATGCTGATTTTTTATTAAATTTAGATTTATTTATTTGTACAATTGTTTTCACTTTTCCCTGTACTTAACTGCCCTATTAAAAGAAACCATAATACGAAACTAGTTATTTTCAGCAGTGTGATATCACTTCCCATTCTTAGGAGGTAGTGTGAACTTCCTCTGTTGTAACTCGACCAAACATAAACCATTTGGGATGAAACTTTCCATGTATGTCTCAGGCTGCACTATTTGGGAAAGTTTCAGCTAAAATGGTTCAGCTGTTTGTGAAAACAAGATTAGGAAAAAATAAAATTTTTTTCCTCATGTTAAAAAAAGATGTCTTATAAGCATTTCGCTGAGAAATCCTACAGCTTTGGATCAGGGTCTTGATATTTGGCAGGGAGGTCACACTACTGTTGTATGGCAGTGCCTTTTGCCATCCACATGAAAACTCAGCCAAGTTTCAAACTTCCAAAAATAAACTGCAGTTGGTAATACTCCTTAAATATTCAGAGTTTTGCTGCTGAATTCTCTTAAGACTCCATCTGTGCTTAGCATGAGCCAGCTCAAGAGTGAAGACTTTCCATGAAGCTGCTGCTCCCAGGAATTACTTAAGAGATCTACTTCAAAAAAAAAAAGTAGATGTTGCTGGTAGCCAAGAATTAAGTGGTCAAGCACTGTAAAGTAAAGCACTCAGAAGTTAAGACATGCCACAGTTTATGACTACACACACACACACACACACACACACACACACACACACACACACACACACAATCTGTGCTTATGCGTTATGATAGTCTAAATGCATAATCCTACGCTACTTTTCCTAAGAACCCTGCCTCATTCAGTGAATGAGTAGTTACAAAACCAAGATCCCATCTGCCCTGATAACAGTATGAACCAAGCCAGACAAGATAAGAGATGCTGATCTTCCAAAGCCCTGGCCATTTCATGACATCTGTATCATTTGGCAGACTATTATTGTAACTCATTGTTTTAGTTTGTTTTTACTGCTTGAGAAAGTGATCTGCTTCAGAGACTAGCACTTTTACCAATTATAAATCTAAACAGCCACAGCTTTTGAAACTGATGGAGATATAGGGCTAGATAAATGAGACCACAGAACACTATTCGAAGAGTTTAGTTAAGGTAATGTTAAGACTGTAGAGGCACCTCTGACTTATAGCAATTCTTTCAAAACCATTAGAGTCAAACAGAAAAGGCAGTAGAAAACATGGTACATTCAAAGTCAAGGTTCAACTGAGCAGAAGCCAAGCCTCTAAAATTCTGAAAAGTCAGTTTAACTCTCTCAGTTCTGACTCATACAGATGCCATCTGATCACTGTCTTACAGAAACAAAAAACCAACCCTCCCACCAAAACAGAGGGTATATGCACCACAAAAACATACTCAGAAATAGCTGCACAAAAGAGTTGGGTCTTGTGTAAGAGATGCAAGCTCTCACAAACTACTTTTTGGCAACTGGTAATATATTTGTCCCTTACTAATTTGGTGCCCCATGTGACCTTGCTATCAGACAGTCTCAAAAGCTGGCTTTGTAACAAACACATATCACAGGCCTGTATCTGGTTAATGATGTGTTCGCTTCTTGTAACACAAGACTGGAGCAAGGAGCAATGGAAAGACAGGAATTAACATCAGGAATTGTGACTAAGTTTTTAAAAAAAAAATGTTGAACGTAAATCTTTTAGAAGTTCATGGATGTAAATTGTTGGGAGTTTCCCAACATCAGCAAAAGTTTCCTTCTGTGAACTAATGGAGAGTCTTGAAGACAGTCACTGTATCATGGGGGGGGGGGATTACACTTATTTTGCATTGTTAATCTTCCAGTTGTATTGAAATTAAATAAAGGCAGTAAGGAAAAACACAAGATTAAGATCACGGGCCAAATCAAAAGGAATTATTTCATCAGCCGATGACATCATCATCATCTCACAGCTATGTATTAAAGAGGTAATTAAATGGGCAGTTGGATCTGTTTCTAATCTGTAGCATTCAGCTCACTCATTTTGCTTTGGCTCTTTCCCCTCACAGTAAAAGCACACTATCATTTCTCCCGTCTCCAAAATCATACCCACTTCTTCAGTTACTGCCCCATTTCGCTTATACCTCTAAACTCACTGTATATGTTGTTTCCCAGTCTCCAATTCCACCCAAGACCTGCTCCAGTCTGGTTTCCACCTCTTGCATTCCACTGAAAAGTTCTGAACTACCTCTTCTTAGCCAAAAATGAGAACTGGTACACGATACTCACTGGCTATGTTCACACACAGGGGGTTATTTCGATACAAGTTGTATCGAAATAATGCCTTATTTCGAAATAAGTTAATTCAAATTAACAGTTTGTTAATTTGAATTAAGGAAAAAAGCTCAAAGCAAAATAGCATGTTCAGACAACAGTTATTTTGAAACGAGTCACCGTTGTTTTGAAACAACATGATCGGATGGCATTGTTTCGAAACAAGCATTTCGAAACAACGTTGTTTCGTCCCCACATGGGGTTTAAGTTGTTTCGAAACAACGGTGCGTTGTGTGAACATGGCCTTTCTTATTTCGAAACAACCTCTGTTGTTTCGAAATAAGACTGCTGTGTGAACATACCCACTGACTCATCAGCCACTTTTGACACAGCTAACCATGGTATTCTTCTTGAAATCTTGTCATCCTTTGTTTATGTGACTCTCCTCTTCTAATTGTCTAATTACTGCTTCTGTGTCCTCTTTGGTGGGTCTGTTTCAAGCACCTTCCAACTTTCATGGAGCTGGGATGAGTGTTTTGTCCTATGATCCCTTTCACTTTTCCTTTTACACCTTATCCAATTGCCAGTTCTGTATGGAAAAGCCTCATTTCTACATCTCCATGACAGATCAGCCTATCCACATTAAAAATCTTGACCTGTCTCTGGCACTCACACACACACACCTTCCCCATATATGTCAAACTCAATATGGCTAAAATCAGAGCTCTTAATCCCTAAACCATCCCACAGTCCTTTTTCCACCTGCTTTCTTGTAATCTGGAGCCAAGCTCAACTCAGAACTCTCTGTAGGACCTCACATCCAGATTATGTCTTGCTGTTGCCAATTATTTCTGCATAACATATCTATAATGTAGCTTTTCTTAGCTATCCACTCAGTTAAGCATCTTTTGCCCAGCCTCTTGTCATTTCAGATCTTTAATTACTGCAACCTTCTTTCCTCTGCCCTTGACAGATACAATTGTCCAGAGTGCAGCTGCAAAGATCGTTTTCCTAGCTGTTACTTGGACCATATCACCCCTTTACTGGTGTCCCCTTCTGTATCACAAGAAAAGTGAAGATAATCAACTCACATTTAAGGCTCTTCATGGCCTATCCCAAGCCTATCTATCAGTTTTCATTCACTACTAAGATGTCAACTCCCACCTCAAAATGAGCCAACAATGCCAGCCTCCATCAGTCACTTGTTATATTTTCAGATGAGCACCTTTTTGCTTTCTCTCATGCTTCCCCGCTGATGAGAAGCACCCCCCATAACCATCTAAAAAGAACTTCAGCCTCCTTCAAGATCTCTCCTTCAAACCCTCTTTTGCCATGATGCCCCGTAAAAAAGCAGACAACAGTAGGTTTCTGATGTGCAAAGACCACTATGTAGTATGTTGACCAATAGTATCTCATTGTTTCCTTTTATTTCCCTGTTGTCACTTGTCTTTTACTTAAGAGCATAAGCTCTTCGGAGCAAGAACCATCTCAGTTCTGTGTTTGAACAGCAACTGGCAAAATGCTGGTGCTGTTCCACGGTTAGGGCTCACAGGTGCTAAATTACTGCAGACATAATACAGAAAACGAACATGTAGAAACTACTTAATTTAAAAAGCAAACAACAGGTTGTAACATTAGCTTTAGTTGGCAAAATATGTAATAGCTATACCCCAGAAACACAACCATTCAAACAGTTATTCAACACTTTGGACACCTACCAAACTATTAATGATGTATTAAGCTAACATCCATTCTGAAAGGACTGGTTTTATGGTACTAGGGGTTTTCAATTATTGTCATATATGGCATAATATTCTAGAGGACTAGTAGCCCCACTTCTCAAAAGTTTCCGGCCCCGCATATTTATTCAATCTGATTTTCAAAACACAGCAAATGTTAAACATATCCCAGTCCCACTAATTTTAGAAATGACATGCAAGAAAGAAGTACTTTTCCTTTTAAAAAAGTTTATGTATGTATAGTGGTCCAAGAAGGTTTATTTTATCTCCCCTCAACGGAATAGGAATCAAAAGGAGAGCTTTTTAAAAACATTACTAGAAATATCAGGAATGACAAGTCTGTTCTTCCCTGGTTTTGTGGGAAAACTTCTTAGGGATGGATGAGAGACCCCAGATCTGAGAAGAAACATGTGTATTGCATTGCATTTAATGAAAACATCTTTTCCCAGCTCGCAAGTGTTAATTATGCCCTGGAGTTAAACCAGACCTAGTCTATCCACAGTTTTTGTACCAGTATGGTTGTGTCCACTGGAGGAGCATGATTTTAAAATAATTTGCAGGTATACCAGTCTACATGTGCCAATAATGATACAGCTTACTTCCCGTTCCTATACGGGAATAAGCTACGTCAGCAGAAGCACAGTTACACCTGTACAACTATATTCACACTAAGGAGTGGGATTTGCACTGCATTAACTATAGCTGGATAATCAAAGTGGTACAATTTAGCTGTTTAAGCCCAATTGGCTTAAAAAAATCCAACAAACAAAAAACTCAAAATCAGAGGACCTTTCCCATTTCAAAACTGGTGGTGCTAGGGTTCTTCTTACATGGAATTTGTTGCCAAGATTACTTTTTGCCAGCACGTGGGGGTTACACTGCATCCCAACAGACCACATTCTTTCTAACCTGGCAGATCGCCCCTAAGGTCTGCAGGATACCAGGATCAAATATGGAGGTCCTGTACCCCCTCCATTCTCTTTCTAAGATGCACACTTGGCTCCTTTTACCATATTATCAGAGCATCTCACAGTCTTTACCCTCAACTCTCCTGTAAGGTAGGGAAGTGCAGTTATCCCCATTTGACATATGGGGAACTGAGGTACAGAGAGATTAATGACTTGCCCAAGATCAGGTAACTGAACCCAGGGTTCTCGTATCCCAGGCTCTGCCCCAGAGCACAGATCCACAGGAGCACAAAATTACTGTCTGGCTGTGCAGCTCCCAGGAAATCCCATAGCAGGGTAAAGTTTATATATAGTCTTCAGCTGTGTTATCTTTCCAGCTAACCTCCACAGAACTTGGGTGGGAGTGCTTAAGCAGACTCAGCTGCATGGGCGGCAAAGTAGTGGTGACTGAGTGATGGCATCATGAAACAAGAGTCCCTCTTCTATCCGAAGGATGGGAGAGGACAGAGCATCCATCTTGACTGACGATGGACAGGCTGCTTTTCTATTATTTGTCCCTAGTTCATCTGGTACTGATACAAAACTAAATGTTATTTTGTCTGGTATCATGAAGACACCATCTTGAAGAATGCCCTGCCTCCACTGGCATGACAGGTTGCATGGACAGGGAATGGTATAACTCTGGGGTCTGCAACCTGTGGCTCTGGAGCCGCATGTGGCTCTTTGGCTGTCTGCTTGTGGGTCCAAGCTACCTGACTCCAGGCATGTGGGTGGTCCACTCCTGGCTCTGGCCCCCAAGCC
Source organism: Podocnemis expansa (assembly GCA_007922195.1). Taxonomy (NCBI): domain Eukaryota; kingdom Metazoa; phylum Chordata; order Testudines; family Podocnemididae; genus Podocnemis; species Podocnemis expansa. Next base: position 2,314,703 of record ML682017.1, on the reverse strand, counting down.
CTGCCACTGGAGGATCCTGCAGGTGGCCATGCCATGCTCCAAGCTCCCCGCCCCCCGCCCCCGGGGACCCTGCAGGGGACCCATGCCTGGTTTTAGGCTCCTCCCCTCACTCCACCAGGGGACCCCACAGCAGGCGCCCTGGCCTAGTTCCCCCCCATCTCCTACCAGGAGGTTACACCCACTGTGGCTCTCAAAACACTTGGTTATTGAAGGGATTTTTTTAAATGGCTCTTCTTATCTCTTGGGTTGCCAATCCTAACCTCACATACAGCACTGAAATCAATGGGTATTTTCCACACAGAGTGGGAAGAGACCATTTACATGTCAGAACACTGAAAAGACACAATGCTGTTTAAAAAAGAAAAACCCACAGGAGCAGTAAGAAAGTCAAAATAAATGAGGTGCAAAGAGGAGCAATTGCTTGCTAAAATGCAGCCAGGGGAGTGTTTTCATTTGTCAGGTTTCCTGAACCATGATCAGCTTCCATTTTTAAATCAGCAAAGTTGCTAAGGAAAGCAGATTTCACATAATGATTGATATTTAGCCATAGGAAATACCTAGAAACGTTCATCTTCAAAGAGTTTACAAATATTAGTCAATTTCTTGGTGGCTAGCTCAAATATTACTTGTCCCATTTTTCACTGATGGTGCATCTGGAGACCAAGGCAAGCAGCTTGCTCCAAGGCACAGAGATTGTGTCAGAATCAAGAGCAAGGTTGCATTTAGACTGAAGAGGAGTGTCTAAAGAGAGTGGACTCTTTCTTAAAAAAAGAATATTCGCTTATCAGCTTTTAAAGAATACTACAGGTTGTAGCAAGGAGGTATGGCTTCCTTGGAGAATGACAGAGAAAGCGTCCTACCTGACCCTTAACAGCCATGCCTACCCAGCTGGAAGCAGAGAGGTGGGGCGGAAAGTATAAAAGGAAATGTAGATGTGAGTGCCGTGTGCTTCCTGAGAGTCAGAGCCCTTGTGCTGGTTGTGGTCTTGCCTGTTCAAGGGCCAAAGCCCCTAGACGGTTGTTCAGCACTGCCTTGCTTGGGGGACTAAGCTTATACACCAGGCGTGGCCAAACTGTGGCTCAGGAGCTGAATGTGGCTCTTCAAAGAAAAAAAAAAAAGCAGCTCGCTGCTTCAGGCTGGGGGAGTTAAAATCTCCAGCCTGTCAGGGAGCTCCACAGCTGGCAGCTCAGAGGGCGGGGGGCAGGAGCAGACCTGGAGAGCTGGGAGGGGAGGCTGGGGAGGAGGGAGCAGCAGCCAGCAGCTCAGAGGAGGGGCAGGGAGGAGGGAGCTGAAAGTTCGGGTGGGGTGCATGGAGCAGGGAGCAGCAGCTCACAGCTCAGAGAAGGGATGGGGAGGCAGAAGCAGCTGGGCAACTCAGGGAAGTCATGGGGGGGGGCAGTTCTTAGGACAGACAGGACTTCAGGGAATGGAGGCAATGTGGGAAGTGACTGAGAGGATCAGGGAGGAGACAAGCTGTAAAGGACTTAGAAAATAACTAAGAATAATTTGTTAGTCTTTGTTTCCTAAATTTCAGTGTGGATTTTATTTTGTGTTGCTTTATTTATTTTTGTGTACTTTGTATTTGCTTTTGGTCTAGCTGGTTTGGGTGGGTTTGTTTGTTTTTTTATTTACCTTATACCACATGCCATGGCAGCCTCAGTCTTGTCCACTGCACTTTACAAAATTAGGGGCACCTCATGCACTCCCTTTACAAGTATGCCAGTCAGGAAAACAAGGCAAAAAGTCTTCCATTGTAGCAGAGGGAGAAGGAATAAGCCAATGAAGAATCCAACTCCTTCTTGCCAACTCTACAGAAACATGTAGATCGAGCTCGTGACAGTTAAACAAGGAGTTCTGTGGAACTTTTAAAGACTAACCCATTGATTTATCACATTTCTCCCATGACAGCTCATGCAATAAATAAATATGTTAGTCTATAAAAATGCCGCAGGAATCCTTGTTTGTTTTGCTGAACTAGACTAACACAGCTAGCTCTTTGGAGCTCTGGACAGTTGAGGCTTTTCAGAGACCCTGAGGAATTGGGACTAGGGATGAGCTGTTTTCCACACCATCCTCCCCCTTCAGAATTATTTTATGCAGAATCCTATTCCACAAACCCAAGCCTGTTTTGAAAGACAAGTGTTGGGCCATGTATGGAATAGGAAAGTGTTTCCCAGGACAGTTGAGCTGTCATGGGAGACAGGAGCAATGTTCTTCTAAGCTGATGATGCAGCTGAGCAAGTTATGGATGCACCTGGGGAGCCAATGAGCAGGGGCTTGGCACCGGGTCAGGGAACCGGAAGGGAACTTGCTCAGCTGCATCCAAAAGTTGCTAAGCTGTGTAATCAGCTTAGAAGGAACATTGGAGGGAAGGGCAGCATGGTGGGAGACAGTAGGAGAAGTGAGCAATGGTCAGGGACAGGAGAGAAGCAGCGGCATGATAAGAGATGGCAGGCATGCGGCAACAGGGAGAGGGGGGAAGCATGGCATGGTCGGGGAAGCTGTGGCATGTTTAGATTTTCTCATAGGTCCTAATGTAGCTTACTCCTTTGTTAAAATTACATTTTACAAGTCCTAACCATGACATGGAAAACTGGGAAAAAAGTTTTACACCCCCTTGCATTTATTTTCATTCCATTCTGCAAGTTCACCCATCTTAGAAGCATCTGACAAAGTGGGATTTTCTCCCACGAAAGCTCATGCGAAAAATAAATCTGTCAGTCTTAAAGTGCCACACAACTCCTTGGTTTTTTTTTTTTAACTGAATGTTGATTACCTTCAATTTCAGCACAATTTCCTGCTGTGAAGCACTGTATTCCACAATGAAATTTGTGAAATCATAACATTGTGCAATAGTTAGAGATCAGCACCTTTGAGAGCTTTTACATACTGCACTGACAAGTTACTGCCCAGATTTTTTAAAAAATTGCCACTAGCCTGCAGTATTCTACATCCAGCAACATCTAAGTTTTTACTGCATAGGCCTAGTTTTCATGGTAACCTTAAGTAATTATTAGAATCTGACATTAGTAGGATCAATATTTGCCCTGTTTAAGATAAAATTAAAGTGTGCAATAAATTTTAAGCATACTAATTTTGGAATAGGTAAAAGTATGTGGTTATATGCCTCAGTGCAGCTCTTGAAGGTTTAATAATTGACTTGTTCGGCTCTTTGAGTTCCGTAAGTTTGGCCACCCCTGTTATACACTGAATGAGACTCGCCTTCCCCCTCAATCAGAGGGCCTAAGCCTATAGAAACTAATTGAAACTCTACCCCACCTACGGGCCAGTCTCAAGTAGCTTGCTTGTCTGCCCCTCCCTACCTAGAGGGGCTTGAAGGTTGCTAATTCCCCTCAGTTACAGACAGGTGGAAGAAATAAGGCATGGTCTACCTCGTAGAGTGACAGGGAGGAATGGTCATCCACTCCTTCAGTATCTCAAGAAGACGAGGTTTAAAACATATCTTTCCCTAGGACTGACCATAAAACAGAAAGGTTTTTACAAGGTGGTGTAAAATCTAGTTTACAGTAGGTACTAAAAGATGCTTAACATTTCACACAGAAATTGCAGAGGTTTAAACTTACATTAGTTTTTAAAAGGTTTTTTCTAAAATCTGTTGTAAATCACTGCCTGGGCACTTCTAGTCTGGTTTAAACCTGCATCTGTTTGTCTTACTCCTATAGTATCATACCTTTCGTTAGACTACTGCAATTTTATGTGTAAGTCAGGCTGTAAGGTAGCCCAGGCTTAACATTCAGGAATTTCTGGTTCCTACTACTGTGATCACGCCAAAATGTCAGGTGTCACAGAAAATATAAATAGCCTTGGGTGTGGGAGATGGAGGGAGGAAGCTGGGTGAGGTGGAACCTATGTTGAGGGCAAACTCCCAACCTTTAGAAGCAGGCTGGATGATTTCACTTTACATAAATTTTCTTTTTTCATTTATGTTTCATGGTTTGAGCCTGTAAACTGCTCTGATTTGCTGTTACTTTATGACCTGATCCTATGTTTTACACCCCCTTGCATTTAGTTTCATTCCTTTCTGTAAGTTCACATATCTTTGAAGCATCTGAGGAAGTGGGATCTTCTCCCACGAAAGCTCATGCAAAAAATAAATCTGTTAGTCCTAAAGTGCCACACAACTCCTTGTTGTTTTTTTACTGGACTAGACTAACACGGCTATCCCTTTTGAAATATTCCAGTGATATAGCCTCTAATCTGAAAGAATCTGAACGACTGGGGAGAGGAGTGCCCCATTAAAACAAAAAACTCCACACACCCAACAAAGCAGGCTTTAGCCATGATTATCCTTCTTCAGTCCCCTTCTGCAAAGAAAATCAGACAAAGGAAATCCAATTTCTCCTCCCTCCCCCAAAAGACCAACAGACCCAAGGTTTTACTTAATATTTGCTCATAGAGGTCCAGTTCTTCAGCTAGTGCACATAAGTCTGCCCCTATTAAAAATGGAGTAATGACACCAATTTATGACAGTTGAGAATCTGCCACCCCTAACTACTGTGACATTCAAGCATGGAGATGCACTAACAAGATCATCACTAAATTGTCTAACGCACACATATGCACTGTATTTAGAAGCCACTTCACAAAGGTAAAGAAGTAGACAAAGAGGGCTTGGAAAATATGAGACATCTCTAGCTTGAAGAATAAGCCTATTAGCCAAGGGGAAAAGAAGTTACACCATCTCAAAAGCCATGATGCTGCAGCTGAAAACGTCACATGCTGTTTATTCTGTACTACATTCTATTTAACAATTTTTTTTTTTAAATCCAACTGACTGACTATTAGGGATTGTCAGATAAATATCTGAGGGCATGATGGGCTCCAGAACAAGTGGGAAAACAGAATGACTAGACAGAAGAAACGGTGAAACAGAAACAGTCTACAAGCATCGTGCTGTCACTGCACACGGTAACCACAATTTTTCTGAACTTTTCTAGTATACAAATCGCACTTGTAACTTTGCAACAATTGATAAAAACCCTCAATTTTTAAAAAAGGCTTGGTATCTCTTTAAATAGGGATCTCTATACAAGAGAAGTGTTGCAAATTAATCAATAATTCATGCCATATTAGCTCACACACATAATTCTGGGCTCTAATTTCCACAACTGAAAAACCTGTATGCATGCCAGAATCTTTCCATTTCCTCCGGGGGTTGGGAGCAGGTTTTGTCACTGCTCAGCACACCTATCAGGTGACACAAACGCAGTGGGTTACAACAGCAGTTAAGGGTGCTACATAATGGAGGCGACATGACATTACAAATGCACCAGAGAAGAAAAGGCAGGATAATAAAATGCGAATTTCTAAAGGGGTAGCTGGGTTAGTCTAGTCCAGCAAAAAAACCCAAGGTGTCTGTGTGGCACTTAAAGACAAACAGTGACCATTAAACAGACAAAAGTGTAGGGAAAACCCCAATCTCCTTTCATCCTGGTAATTGTGCCTGGCAATTTCTGCTTTAGAAAAAAGGGAGGAAGGGTGGTTTATTTTGTTTTAAATGGTTTTGAGTCCATTTGAATTATTTTAAAAAAAAAATCTCCGTGGTTAACTTGCCACAAGAAGTTGGAGTTAGTTTCAAGAGATCTGGAGTCTTGTTTCATTATGATATACAAAACATAGCCTAAAAAAGAGTGTACGTTTTTCAATTAAATTCATGTTTTATCCATATTGATTTCCTGGAAGACTATGGATAACATTAGAGGCTTTTGATGCCACAAATACCAAACAATATATCCCATTAATGGACAGAAATGATTTTTTACTCAGACTACTTAAAAGTGAGGGTTTGTTTCACATTATTTAACTCGTGTGACTAACAAATAGTTGGAAGGAAAACACTTGCTTTAAAACTCCAGCTCTTCCATTTGTTCAGTTCAGAATGACAGGACTCTCAAGCCATATCTCTGAGTCTTTCAACTGAGATCATCAGCAAAAAATATATTAATTTTTAGCAGTAAAATGGGAGAAGGTGGGGGGGGGGAAGGGAACACACACACACACACACACACACACACACACACACACACACACGCTCTTCCCTCCGCCCCCCAACATATAAAGCAAAAAGTAGCACAAATCTACTCTCTTTCTTCTTTCTCCTCCTTCCTTTCAGGTCACCTTCCAAATCAATATAAAGAAACCCAGAGACTGGGGGACACTTCACTGTTTCTCCTGCTGTTTAGCAGCATACTGTTTTGGGCAAGGCTGAACAGCAGTTACATCAATTTGTTTAATTAAGGTTTTTCTTGCAACAGAACAGCTGAAGCATAAGGGTTTTTCAAATGTTATTTCAGACATGGTTTAACAAGACACAAGAGTTAGAAAGTCTGCTGTCATGCTGGTAATTTTTCCATATCTACGCTCAGAATAAATGCAAGGCTCTGCACCTGCTAAACTGAGCCTCCCATGATTGTTTTGCATGTTTTGCAGTTATCATACTTCACCGCCACTGTGCGCATAGGGGGCAACATGCTAACCCAGTTATATAAACTACCTGGTTTCAAAACCATAGTTTCATGACCTCCTTGTAACTTGCAGTACACAAAGTATCTTGAGTAGGGCTCCCTAATCAAGCTGTCAACCAGGATTTTGGCACATTTATTACAAATGCAGTTCTGTAACTGGGTGCTTTGACTCCACTGTTTTAGCAGCACTGACAGTCCCATATATCTTTTCTTTACTCTTTGACCACTGCCAGAGCCTGCACACCTATTTGTCAGATCAAGTAGAATATCCTTGCCAATGAATGGAATATCACAGTTTACTAGGTAATGGAATTTCCACTAGGGAATGCTTCTTGGTCAGTTGTCCCTGTTATCAAGTACATTAAACAATAAAAATAAAGGTGGAGCTATTCTGGTGACAGCACAGTATGACTCCATTTTGAACTTGGGAGATAGGGACAAGATTCAGAAGTCAAGGAGTCAGGAAATTAAAATCCTTCAACTCAGCATGAAAGCTATTTAACAACCCATAACAGATTTACAGAAGGTGTGCATACCACTTAACAAGGAAAGGAAGCAGGAAGGTAAAGGGGAAAAACATTATGGATAAATGGCAACATTCAAGGAGCTATTCATAGCAAATGAGTATGCCTCAGAACATGGAAATCCAAACCCAGTAGGGCAAACAGAAAAGGAGCATAATTAAACCACAGCAGGTGAAATTGATGTTTAGGAGACCAAAAGGTTAAAGATATAAAAACACTACCACGACAGTTTTTAAGTACATTAGAACAAGATAAATGAATCAATAGCTGCACTGGAGCACAATGGAGCAGCTAAGGATAAAAACAATATTGCTGAGAAAGAGTAGTTTTGTTGTTTGTTTGGTTTTTATAAACAAGCCACTAGGAAAATTCATTCATGAAAACAGTAGGGCTAAGGTAGGTCAAATGAGGTACTGTCAGACATCAGGGTGTCAATCAATAAACAAATTGATTAACTAGTAATAAGTTATCAGATCCACATGATCTACATTCAAAAGTTATGAGGAAACTTAAAGAACAAAACAAGCAAGGAGCGGCTCAACTGATAAAAATATGCACTCTATTCCTAAAATCAAGTACTTCAGATGGACTGGAGATAATGTTTGTAAATATCGATGTTTGCAAACATACTAACAGTGATCCAGAGAAACACACCCATGAGTCCTACTTCACTACCAAGTAAAGTAGCTGAGATAATTAAAAGTAGAATTGTCCAGCGTTTGGAAGAACATGATAAGACAGGAACAAATCAAAATGGCTTTGTCAAAGGAAAATCATGCAACTCTAGCATATTCGATTTCAAGTACGTCAGCAAGTGTCTAAAACAAAAACAAAAAGAATGTTTGATGTGATTTATGTGGACTTTCCAAAAGATCTGATGGAGTCCCTAACAAAAGGCTATAGAAATAAAGGAATCTAAACCATGGAGTAAGTAGTAAAATATCACCATAGATTAGAGAGAAACAAAAAGACAAGACAAATAGGAGTTAACTTGGCAAAAATGTTAATAGCAGGGTAACCATGCTTCTGTTTTAGACCAGTGTTTAACATTTATTAATGACCTGGAAGAGGGGACAAACTGATCTGGCAAAGTTTGCAAGTGAAAAAATAAAGATTAGACAAGACTACTGTGACGAATATCAGAGGTTCCTAACCGAACTAGGTAAATGGGCATGGGCAACATAATGACAAAAGCAAGATAATGTATGTTGGAAGGAATAATCTGAATGACCAATTTCTAAATTACCTGTGGCCACTCATGTTAAAAAGAAAGAAAGAAAGAAAGAAAGATAGATAGATCCAGGCATCACTGTGGATCTGCTCCGTGTAAAATATCTGATCAAATGCAGAAGCACCCAAAAATCAAACACAAAGAATAAAAAACAACCACACCTTAATGTTATGCCTCTGTATTATCAATGGTACAGTTGCATCTGGAATACTGTGTTCAGCTCTACTCACACACACACACACACACACACACGTACATTAGATATATTTTATTGTCTGTCTCTGATCATGTTTTTGCATGTGAGACTAGAGAGACTGGCACCATTAAATTTGATGAGGGGATGTTTTAGAAGCATACAAAATAAAGACTGACTTTATCTTGTCCATACCAAGCACTCCTATTTATCTAATCTAAAAATAGAAGGAGACAGGGAAACTGACTCCTCATTTTTATTCAACTCTTTTAAGTCTGATATAAAAGAAAGTTTTAGTTTTCTTCTAGGGGGTTACTTACACATTCTTCTGAAGCATCAGATGCTCTCCCTACCAGGGCTGGCTTGACCGATAAGCAAATGAGGCCCTGGCTCAGGTCCTCATTTACACAGGGCAGCCATGGTGCCACACCAGGGGTGTCTGGCCAGCCCAAAAGCCATCTCCCGTCCCCCCACAAACCAGTCAATCTCCCTCAGAGGCAGAGCAGACTGGCCCATGGGGCAGGCTCTGCTCCCTCACCCCGCCTCTTGGTCGGCCCACCCCACCCCTGGGGAGGAACAGCTGGCCCAGGAGAGGGGCAAAACAATACAGCCCGCCCCCTGAGCTGGCCCACTCCACCCTGGGCTGGCTGGCTGGCTGTTCCTCACCCTGGGGGCAGGGTGAGCCAGCCTGGAGTAGAAGCCGGGTTTTGTCCCCTGCCATCCCCCCAAAGCTGGGGGCCGGGGAGCGCAAAATCGAAAGCCGGCTTGGGGCGCCAAAAGCCATGGTCCCTACTCACAAATAAGACAACAGATTAGATGAGATGGACTTGACCCAATACACTAATATCTGTTTTTCTGCCTACTGAATCACTAACCCCATTTCCTAAATGTTACTTTAAGACTGCATATCCAAGCATTGTCTGAATCTAAACCCAACTCTGCTCAGCTTGTGAAACGTGAAGAGAGCGCAGCCCATAGGGATAGGTTGGCATGACCATTAGATGAGTTCACCGGAAACTGTTTAATACCAAGTCTCAAAGGGGCAGCTGTGTTAGTCTAGTTCAGGAAAACAAGAAAGGAGTCTTGTGGCACTTAAGGACTAACAAATTTATCTATCACATGAGCTTTCGTGGGAGAAAATCCGACTTCATCAGATGCTTTGATGATGGGGGAACTCATAGAATGGGAGGAAAACAAATGCAGGGAACTGTAAATCATGGGATTAGGTCACACTGCAACAGCAAATCAAAGCAGTTAAGATTCAAACACCAACCCCTTCAAATTTTAGAGCAGCCAGTTCAATCCAGTCCTGGTGTGTAGTGACCAGTAAAAGTTGCAATTAGACTATGTCCATTTATGTGAACTACGTGAAAGGAATTTATTGTTTCAGCAATGCTGAATTATCGTACGGGCTAAAGGGGCTGAAGCCCTGGGCCTTGGCCAAAAAGGTGGTGGGGGGGGGGTCTCAGGCTCCAGCCCCTAACCCCCCTGCTATAATCCACTATCCTGCTAAATTCCTGCAGGGTAAGAGTGCTGAGAGTGCTTCTGTTCTGCCTGTGATTGGGGGGTGAGAGAGACAGGATGCTGGAGCCAGAGGCCAGGCTCTGAGCTCCTGCTTCATCCCTGGGCCAGCTGGTCAACCTCTAGGAAGAGGGCTGAACACGTGGTCACTCTTCCCAGGGGGCAGGGCCTGCTGACACAGCCTCCGCTATGGTGCAGCTTTCCAGGGGCTGCATTAGGGGCCTCTGTGCCACTCGACAGCCAGTCTCCCCTGAAGAGACTGGCTGAAGCAGGGCCGCAGGCACCCTCTGGCCCCAGGAACCGCCATCCCCAGCAATGATAGGGGGCACAGTGGGGTGCAGCCTGGGGCCCCAGTTAATCCAGCCCTGGTTTCAGTCTCATTTCTAGCAGACGTCTACATCACAAAACCACAACTGTAACTATGAACTATCTTGGCAGATAGGTGAGCACTGAATAGGTACAGAAAGAGGAAATCTTTTACACCTCAATGGTTCCTCTAGGACAGACTGGAGACAAAATGGGACAGAATGTCAGCTAGTGTCATTTGGTGTAGCTGCACTGATTTTAATGGAGCCATGCTAAGCGACCTCAGCTGAAGATTTTGCCCATTGGTCTTTCGTTTATCAATAAAAGAGCAGGCTAGCTGGAGATCAGAAGAAAAATGGAGGAATAATAGTTTGAGGAATATTTATTTTTAACATCTAGACAAGTTTTATAATGTGGATATTTTGTTTACAAGTCAGTGATCAATATTTTTCTGTTTTGTATATTCAAAGCAGTGGTTTTGAAACTTTTTTCCTTGCAACCCAGTTTGAAAAAAAAACAAAACTCATTTATGCCCACAACCCAACATCTACATCTTTAAACAATGTATTCCAGTCTTTTGACAGTGGCAGCAAGGGGCACCATGACCCAATACCTAAGGCTCTGCGACCTAGCACTGGGTCCCGTCCTTAAGTTTGAAAACCACTCATCTAAAGTGAAGCTGTTTGGGGTAGTGAACACTTTGTCTCATGTGTTTGTATATCACTCATTGCAAACCCTAATGTAATACCAGCGTACTGAAAAGAAACAATGACAGGGTAGCTTGTGGATGCTAATACAACACTGCTGTGACTGGAGAGGATTGGTCTCCCAGATTGGACATACTGTATTTTAGAAGTCTCATCCCGTATCACTTAGAATTTAACTAACTTTAAGACCAAAATTTCTCTTCCGTCTAGACTAACTACATACTTAGGTTCTGTAAAGATATAAACATTCAAGGATAAATGGAGGAGGAAAAAAGGCAAATCATGACTTCACCAGAGAAACATTAGTGAAGATTGATAGACGTACCTTAGAGGAGGAATTTATAAATGATACTTCTTTACAGGTGCCTGAGTTCAAGTTATTTGTGGCCTACTGTCCTCGGGCCTTAAATAAATAGAGGCTTCTCCAGATGATGAAGAGATAGGCTATTTTTATGGTGTAGCATCTGCAATGCAATTAATCTGTTGGTTGCTGTTTTAAGTTTTACTGTTGAGAATATATAACACAAAGCCAAGAATGATGCACAATTCCAAGAGCAAACACATATCCCAGTTCCATACATAGGATTTTGAGTGTGCCGTCCCTTCCAACCCTATGATTCTATTCTATTCTATATTGATTTAAACTGAATTAGGATTTCAAAGTTACAAAACAATATGCCCTTAAACACAACTCCCACTCAAAGCAAATACATATTAAAGTTTTCTTGGGGGATGGCGGCGGTTCTAGTTGGACCAATAGTACTTGCAGTTCTGATCCTATCAGAAGTTGGATTTTCCAGTGCTTCAAAAAAAAAAAAAAAAAAAAAAAGTTGTCATCTGCATCTCAGAACACTGCCACATGTTAAGCACTACATGCCTATCTTAAAATACTGCACAAAAGTTTTTGGGGTGGAGAGGGGGGATTACAGCCTTACTCGATATCCAGTAGCACAAAGTTATTAGAATGAAAGTACTTGTCTTGTCACCAACTTAGAACCCCACTCCCTATAGTTTAAACTAGGAACAAAGGACAATTGTATTACAACACTCAGACAACATACCATTATAATACCTTTTCAAGTCCAATACATCTCCTTTGCCTAGCAGTTTTCCCTACATTTTTCCTCTTTTCTTTCTCCTACTAGATCATAGTGCATCTTTTCCTGCAATGTCTCCACGATCAAATTCCTCCTTTTTGTCTTCCATCTTCTCTCTCTTTATGTTATGCCCTGGCTTCCTCTAAATTGTGTTCCCTGCTCGTTGTCTCCTTATTTCATCCCCTTCACCCTAAACAGCAGCTGCATTGTGAAATTGACCTTATCATCATCAGTTCCACTGCCTCCCACCTGGTTGAGGACCTCAGGAAACTAATAAGCCTGAGCCATTTCCACTTCACCAAAGCTTGGCAGCTCTGAGCAGCAGCAGAGGCATTGAAGCTGTCTGTTGACATGTGAAGACAGTATGGTACTTCAAGATATTCCTGGTTTATTTTTGGGCAGTTGGAGGTGATGGGATGGAGACAAGAGAACGTGACTGCAGTTGTGTTCATGTTTTTGACTGGCGGAACAGAAGGTGTTTTGTTTTTAACTACTATTGCTTACATTCTGCAGAAGCTGCTGGTATTTTATGGAGAGAGGGAAGAAATATTTTTTTTTAAAAAAATTCTCACTTTCCATGGGTAAATAAAATTGTCCATTCCAACTGTATGACAGCCAATGTCTGCCAGCAATTAGACATTTAAAGAAGAAAAAGTTAATTGCACCTCATATATTAATAGAGGAGAAAGATTTAGGGATGGAAGTAGTAAACATTGTAATGGCAGATCCTCCTGAAAAAGTGACATTACCAGACAAGACAAGTCCACCAGTGCCACAGATTTCTGACATAACTAGTCTAAAAACCATCTTTGTTCTATCCCCCTAAGAAGCAATGTCTTATTTTCAGATACATCTCAACACAACATTTTCTTCCACTTCAAAGAGAATCCAATTCAGCTGAGAATCTATGATACTTAAAACTCACTGATGGTCAACAGGACTTGTTGAGTTAAATGCAGGTTTACATGTTTTGCTGAACCAGGGCCAGAGACAGCACTAGTCCATATTAAAGACAAACCCCTTGTTAAGCAATTTTTACCACTCCCCCACAAAAAAATTACTAATTTTAATTAATGTGTTTCAGTAACCTAAGTCTTTAAAGATTTCACCATGGTTCAAAATACCCTAAATGCAACTTTTCTGGCAAAGCTGATAGAGTTCAACAAGAACACTTGGTATCCTGTAAAATTCTCAAAACAAACACCGGGTCTCTGATCTAGTGCTTGTTGACAATGTCATCATACTGTTATTTTTGTAAGGCTGTCCTTTAGTAGCACCTAGAAGCGAACAATCCCAAGCAATATAACCCAGAGGTTTCTTACTAGAACAAGGCTTGGAGGCTAGCTCTCAGGTGAGTGTCTATGCTAGGATTTCAAACCTCCTCCCACACATCCTTTCCTTCTCTACATCTTAAATATAGACTAAAAGCATTAAAAACCAATGAACCAACAAAATACCCTCCTTATTTTATGCAAAATCTTGAATATTTGTGCCACATCTGAGTTAGAAAAAGGTTATTCAATTTCAGAAAGCAAAAATAATTCTAAATACTGCATCCTCCAAAGGTTTGAGATAAAGAACTGAGAGGTTCTCATTTAGCAATGCAGACACTTCATAGTTACCTAAGTCAGATGTTGCCATATAGCAGGCCTCAACAAATCGATGTTTCTGGTCATGATGGTCACCAGTTTTAGTAGCCTCTCATCTAGCTCCACTAGAGAAATATAATAGAGGAATGCCCTCTGGTGACGAAAAGTAAAATTGCTGGTGCCTAGCTGTGAGCCAATTTCATCCACCTCTGCTACACAAGCTGTTTGGACAAAAGTAACTAAACATGCTTCCTTACACTACATCATTAAATAAAGCCTACAAAGGACTTGCCATTAACTGTTCCTGCAAAGGCATTAATAGCTCCATTAATAACTCATAACATTGTTTGAGATCAACAAAACCCCTGAACTTCCCCATTGCTTTTCTATAGGCTTCATCTCAATCAAAGCTGCAGTAGAATGTTACTGGGGATTTCCTCATACCAGAACAGGTCCCACTTTTGTACTATGATGCCAAGTCATGCCACAGTTGTTCACTCAAGTCTGTCACATACAAATGAAGTCACTTGAATATGTCACTTGAACATTTTGGGCCTAAAAATGTGTCTCACTTAATCAGTGCAAAGGCAAGAAAAAAGTTCTGTGTTGCTGACATTGTACTGTATGATTAGTTGCATTGCCATTCATCTTATGCTATTCTGGATTTGATCTGTGAACTCTTATCTGGAACTGACAATATGTTAAGTTCAGTGCTAGCACAAAGACATCTACATTTTGTCTGAAGTATTTTTCCCTTGCTCAGCAATAAGCAAAACATTATGAGTTATATGAGAAGAGAGCAAGTTTTGTTTTGTTAAACTGAATTCATGTTTAGACTATTCGCAAGATGCCTCTAATTTTCTCCAAATTTAGTGCAACTCTTCCAACGAGGGCAATTAATGTCCTGATGAGGAACATACCTACTATTGAAGGAGGATTTTTGGAGGGAGGACTAGTGAAGAGGGCACAAGTCAGATGTAATTCTTTTCTCCAAACTATTTTGATAATCAGACAAAAGGCTGAGTGTCTACAAAAACAGATTCCCATGTATCATTACATAAACCCCAAAAGAGATCATGATCATGGTGCTCTTCTCTTCAAAAATATTCTGGAAGGTAGCAAATATTTTTTAACTCTGTTGTCATCAGAAGAAAAGGTGATTTTTCCAAGGCAAAATTTTAAAGTATGCTGGCTACTAAGAAAAAGTGACAAGGCAGTACAGTGACTGAGCAGGTTTAACTATGTACCCACCAATATGGGAATGACACAATGAAGTGAAGGGATATTTTTGGGGAGTGAAGGCTCTTCCTTAACAATCTCTGCTGGCTCTGGCTTGTCTTTAAATAACAAAGCAAACACTGAACCTGGAAGACCAAAATCCATGAATGGAAGCTAAGTCGAGCAGGTTCCTAAATATCAATTGAGATGACTAAGTTTAGGCTGTTTTTAAAATCTTGCCCCTAATATGCTTTGTACATTTTAACTATTTGGAACAAGAATAATAGGATAATACCAGGATACTGTTGTTTCACTGGCTATGCTCTTCTGAACTACATTCATTTGTCTTTGGGAAGCATCTACTCCTAATTTACTTCTCTGTTAGTTGCTACGTTCTGGGCTAAGTTAGGCCAGAAACATGAACCTAAAATCACTTTTTAAATCAAGGGTGGCCATAGCTAGTCTTCTTTATAGCAATTAGTTACATTAAATTAAAGATGGAATTAAAATAACTAAAGAATCAGTCAGCACATACATCTACTTTTTATAGAAACCATTTCTAGCTAACTGACGTTTCTTTATAAAAATTGAATTAGAGTACAATTTAGATTTTATATAGGGCCTTTCACGTCTTCCAAACAGGATCACACTAAAACTGAAAACTGATAGCATGATTGTTATTTAGGCAAACATGGAAGTCATAAAATGCTCTTAAATAGTTCTCGTGCTCACCCTTCCAAATTAGAAACTGTTTCAACAGGGGAAGGCAGCATGTTACTCAGAGCAGTTTTTATCCTAGACTGTCAGAATCTATTACAGGGATCATCGGCTTCCTATTTACACACCCGAACAGGCATGCAGGATCTTAAGATCTCATTTGAAATATGGCACTAAACTTTCTCCCAATCCTGACACCTCTCTTTTTCATAAAACACAGTAATATTCTCCCCAAATACTGGCATGAGACAGGAGCCGTTCAAACCAGATCAGTCCATAAACAACCTACCTAGTAACAGCAGGATGTTGTTTCATAGTCCAGTAATTAAAAGTGAGTCATCCTTAAACAAGCCTTACTATAAAACTAAGGAAAAGAGAAGAAAAATGAAATGCAGAATCAACTTTATGTGGCATAATGTGTAGGGGAAAAGCCACCTACAAATTGTCTCCTATTTTGAGAGCAGCATCTATGCTACCCATGCAGAGCCAAAGCTTTCTAATCCAGCAGGCTGAATACATACTAGTCATTCAAACCCAAGAATGTGTGCATAAAAGGAATTTCATTCAATTAGTCTCTGTTGTCCTCTTCATTTTATGCTCTCTGAAAAAATTCTCAGTCACATGTTGCTACCATTTAGCATTCAGATCAATCATTTTGCTTTCCCTCACCACTAAATACTATTAAAACATTGAAGACAAATATGCGAGGGCATTTAAATGAAAGACAGTACATGCAGAAATAATTTAGTCATTAAACAGTCCCATTTCACTGCACAAAGCAAAATGAAGTACACTGTAGTGAAACAAATAGTTTGAGCTCAACATTAGAGATCTTCTCGAGTAATTTAGGACTGAAATTTGACCTAACTTAAAACTTCATTATTTTAAAGAGAATGTCTTTCACATTCTAATTTTGAGGTTATCATTATCATTTTAAATGAGATTTATTAGAAATCATCAGGATTAATTTTATACTATTATTTCACCAGGAAAAATTAAAGCTTATATAACAGGAGCTGGAACACAAACAGAGCAATATTTGTTAAATGTAAATAATCAGAACAAGTCTTAAACATGAAATATTTAATGGTCTTATTACTTAACTATTCTAATATTGCGACTGAAGGGACATGTTTAAAAGGTTTACTGAATTTCCTCATTTTTAAGTTAAAGCAACTTGATCGCCAATTAATTTTGCATAGTTACAGACCATAAATGCATAACTAATGATTTAGTTGGTTCACACAGAGCAAGAGAAGAAAAATCAAAAAGAGCTACAGTGTGTGGATTGGGAAATTGGAGGGAATGTAACAAAAGAAAGAAAATCATTCTCCACAACCCACTGAACCTTAGAAGTTTAAAAAGACAATCACACAGTGCAGTGTGACAGTAACTCCTCTAGCATCAATACACACTCTTTTTCCTTCTTATCTAGCTTGCCCAATTATTTCACTTAGTTACAAATTCTGCAAGAGGATTTCATAGGGACACAAAAATGGAAAAAAAGTCAGTCTTCTCAGAGTCAGCTCTGAGTAGGTCAATCTTGGCTCTGTAGCAGACCACAGAATGCTGCAGGAGACACAAGGCACGCCCCTATTCCTCCCCTATATGCCGACTTACTTCTGGCATTGAGGTAACGAAAGACACTTACTTACTGGTGGGCAACAAGGCCACTACCAGAAATATCAGCTGCTGCCAACAAGCCATATCCCTAAGCAAACTGAAATGTTCTAACCAAACTGCAGAAATTTAGAAAAGACAGAGCCAGACTTTCCCTTAAAATACATGTTTCTGGAGTCTTCCGATGTTCAGCAAAGATACTAGACAGACCAGAAGACTGAAAACTTCTACCTAGAGGCACAGGAAGGTCAGCAGTGGTGGGAACATCCCTACTCCAGCAGTGTGCTTCAACTCAGAACAAACTTTAGTGGTGAGGGCAGTTCAGATTTCAGGCCTGTTTCTCCACCCTATGGCACCTGTTGTATCTGGGTACACTTTTTTTCTGAAATTAATCAACTACACTATGATATAACAGAATAGAGGATCATATCCTTCAAGTATCTACTAGGACAATCCTGAGACCACTAACTCACAATTCACCAACCTAAGACAGATGGCAATGACTTCCAAACATTTATCATTCTCAGACGGGTTGAAACCACAGCCAGACACGAGAGGCTTCATATCTCAGTTTCACCCAATATCCACATCTTTTGACCCCAACTTTTGTTCAAGCAGGATGACTATGCAGATTTATTTTTTGCATGAGCTTTCGTGGGAGAAGATCCCACTTCCTCAGATGCTTCGAAGATGGGTGAACTTACAGAAAGGAATGAAAAGTTCACCCATCTTCGAAGCATCTGCGGAAGTGGGATCTTCTCCCACAAAAGCTCATGCAAAAAATAAATCTGTTAGTCTTAAAGTGCCACACAACTGCTTGTTGTTTTTTTACTGGACTAGACTAACATGGCTATCCCTTTGGAAACTGACTATGCAGAACCTACCTGCTACATGTGGGTGGATGGTCATGAAAACTGGATTTACCACTTCCTGACTATCAGTTTACTTAAGAGTATTTCTCTTTATAAAGGATCCAATGCAAAGAAACATTCTGACATTTGCTTATTCCAGACAAGAAAGTATCTCTGTCAAATGAATTAGATACAGTCCAGAAGTCCTGGGGAGGGGGGGGGGGGAAAAAAAAAAAAAAAAAAAAGGATCTTCCACTCTAATAGAGGTTTCCTACTTTCTAAAAAAACCTCTAGAAAACCAGGGGTTCATTATAATTTTCTTTTTTTATATAACCACACATGGCCAGGCAATACCCAATAAGAGCTGAAAAAAAAAAAAAAAAAAAAAGACATGGGCTAGATTATACCCTTCAGATTGGTACACTGACCCATGTGGCTTATGGGATAGAACCCAGGTCTCTTTCCACTGTGGGGTAGTGGACAGGGTTGCCAGGTTTTCTGTCTGGGTGCCATAAGGGTTGCCAGGTAACAGGTAGGAAAAGACTCTGGGTCATTAACATGCACCAGCCTTTGTTCAGTTGGGGCTGCCTCCTACCTGCAGGCAGGTTACTTGAATGATTCAGGAAGCACAACAGAGAGAAGGAGGCCTTGAGGGTGGAGATGGAGAAGAGGTCCATCTACCAGCAATTAGAAAGGTGGCAAACCTAACAGGGGAGTATATGCGCAAATTCTGAGCCTGGCTCCACTGGTCCAGCTCCTGCAGCAGAACAGAGAGGAATTCAGACATTTGACAAACTGGGTTGCAGCCCATGAAAGCTTACGCCCAAAGAAATTTGTTAGTCTTTAAGGTGCCACAGGACTGTCATTGTTTTTGCAGCACACAGCCTAACACAGCTACTCCCCTTGAGGAAATTCAGATGCTCTCCTACACAGAATTTCCTGGTTCCTATATGGGCACTTCCACAAAGGCATATAATCTGACCCGATATTATTGTTGGACAAGGTGTTTTTCAGGTTTTTTGTTTTTTTTTAAGTAATCAAAATGAATTATTTGGGGGTGATAGGGGAAGGGAAATTGTCTGTCCCCTCTTAGAAGCAGCAGCTGCTGATCTACCTTAAAATCAGAGGAGCACTGACTTCCGGGTTCTTATGATTCAAAGGTGACAGTGCCACCCTCCTGCCAGGAATAGCCTGCCTCAGAAATGCGCTTATTTTAGCTTGCTTTACTTCACTTCTCTGTGCTGAGGCAAGTTGCTCCCTTGATTATGTCATTTTAAAAGACAATAACTAATAAAACAAGCCAGGCAAGTTACTGTCCAAGGAAGATAACGCTGAACAAGCCCTACTGGTGTGATCTTGGTTCACCCTAGCAACTTCCATAGATGTCCATCATGTTACTTGTTCACCTGAGACTGTCAGCATTCAGAGTAAGGCCTGTGATCTCCTATTCGTCTGTATATCACCAGAAAACTCAATTGCACTATCAAACTAGAATAATGGGGTGAAAACTGGTGTCCTCCCCCCCACCCCTTCAGTTTCCTTTTGAGTGTCACTAGTGATACAATCACAAAATGTAGCATGGCACCATCATTAATGGACCACTCTTCTCAAAACGCGGAGTTGGGATGCAAGGGAGAGAGCACAGACAGAAAAATAGTTTAACCGGCTGTCAGGAGAAGGCCCTAGTGCTGCAAGAAACTCAGAGTTGGGACCTAGGAAAGCAAATAATCCATTTTGTTTGCTATATGGTAGGGCTTACATGGTAACTGAGATGGCGAAGCCAGTTGTCATCTTCAGCCTGAGGTCAGAGGCGCTGACCACAGCCACCATTTTTAAGTGTACATCAGAATCTTGCCTTACTAGTGGAAAGCAAGAAAATTTCATCTGTCCATATCAGGTCTTTGTTGGCTTGCCAACAGTATTCTGCCTCACGTGGAGGTACAGGAACCTGAACTAATTCCAGATAATTCTCATCAGCTGGAGAGTACACTATAGAAAAGGAAGCTTTCCAGATCCAAAAAGGACCCTAATTAGCCCTCCAAAGCCTTAGCAAAGCTGAATTATTCAGCGTGGCCTTGGGGAGGGATAACGTATTCTGCTCCTGGTTACACCAGCGTAAATTCAGTAACTTCATTTGGCTCCATTCACTCTGCTTATTGCTAGCTTCCACTAACTGAGGCAGAGGGCTCTCATTGCAGAAAGTCTGGTGCTGGAGTTTGCAAGGGCACATGAAAGAAAGCCACAACTCTACCCAAGGGCCTCTGACAGAAAGTGTACTGTTGGTTGGGAAAAAGGCCATCTGCTGTGCTCAGCAGGTTTTGCCTATCTCCAGACAGCTTCCGCCAGAAGGGCACTGCTGTGGAAGGTTAATACTATTTTCTACCAAGGTCAAATGCCCCTGCTAGTCATCCCCCGTAAACCAAGAGCATGCACTTTACACAATCAAACATGAACCAAGTCCACTTACTTCCATAGTTACTCTGGTGCAACCGTGGGCCAGTTTTTGTCACTTCTATTTAGATCACTAAAATGAAAACTGGATGCATCAGAGCCAAAGATATTTATTGTAAGGAAGAAAAAAAACTCCATAACTCTTATCTGAATAAGGGACAAACTACACTGGATTTTTTTAGACAGTAGCACTGTCTTTTTAGGCATTTTTCATGTTTAATAACACCTCTCCCACCCCCCACAATCCTGCTGCTATCACCTAGGCTACGTCTAGACTAGAGGGCTCAGGTAAGTCGACTTAATCAGGTCGACTTACCTTAAGTCAGCTTACAGAGTCCCCACTTGTGTAAGTCAGCCTAAGCCAGGGGACCCATTTAAAGTCAACTTAAAAAAGTTGACTTTGCCAGGGTACCCATGCAAAGTCTAATTTTAAAAGTTGCCTTTAAATAGCTCTCCTGCCTTAAGTCAATTTATTAAGTCAACTTTAATGGCCACATTTTGTTAAATCAACTTAATAAAGTTGACTTAACCATTAAAGTTGACTTTAAGGGTGCGAGTTATTAAGTTGACTTAAGCAAGTGCTTAAGTTAACTTAATGAACTCCAAATGTGGCCAGGGAGTTGCTTAAGCCTGCTTATGTGGACTTACGCCTCCAGCGTAGACATAACCCTAGAACTTGCACTTCCATTCTCCCTTGTGCTGTATTTCTTTTTTAAAATAAAAAATAAATAAACCCACAACCAAAACCCCTCTCCCCTCACCCGCCCCCACTAATAGGATATGTGCAAGCACCACTGTAATAGCAATTTTACTGCACAAGGTATATTAAACATCTTGCAAATTTCTATTTTTGTATGGAATGTCTGCTACCACCACCAACAAGCATATCTGGTTATTGTATGATCTCTTTGGGAATAGCATATTCTTTAAATTTTTTCTCCAGTTCCAAAAAACTGAAGGGGGGGGGGGAGTGTGTCTTTCTCCTCCCCCTTGCCCAAATGCATTTTGAACATCTATACTTTTCTCATACTTCATCGCAAGAGCAGGCTTCGTGAATGCTCCAATTTCCGGCGAGCCAGAAAGGTGAACACCACACAAAGAAATTAATTCTGAACCTTTCTGTGCCCTTCCCCCAAAATACACCCAATTCAAATCCAATTTCTGGTTGTTAAATCGTGACTTCGTAATGTTCTGCGTCCACCTGACTGCATGCGGCCAGGAACAGAAACACACTGTAAAAGCAAGTAATGTAAGATCACAGAAATCCCAGACAGAGAACCTGGAAAAGCATCTTTTCAGGAAGAAACAGCTCAAAATGCCTCCTGCAAGTTAAGTGTGTGTGTGCGCTTATAGTATAATGGATATACATAGAATGTTTGAACAAAAATACACCATAGCTCAAGCAGTAAAATATACTTGTGGTGTCTGTTTCACCTGGGAAGATGAAGAGAAAGAGGGATGAGAGAACACATACATAATCAGTTTGAACAGCAATAAGAATAGAAAAACATATTAAGTGTCCATCTTAGACGCAGCCTGATTAGTGTTGAACGCTGAAACCACCACTGCTAGTCAGGTTATGCAATAGACTTGTCACATACACCTTATTCAGCACATGTTGATGTGTGGAGGTGTTTCCTCCTCTCAGGGCTTCTTAAAACATTCAGAAAAAGATTCCAGTGAGGTCTTGAAAAGTAACATAGAACATCAATCAAGCTCTTTTTAAGTTCATTATATTGAAAATTTTAAAATGGAACCAGGCTAACATTTCACAGGTAACTTCTTTTGGATTTTATGTCAACCCTCCATTTTGTTGGCTTGCGTATTTAAAATGTTTATTAAAGTTCAAGGTGGTCCTTTCAAAGCAGTTTTAAATTTTTGTATAACACTTTAAAACCCTTGTATGTTTGTTTGTTTTAAACTTAATTGTTTTAAATCTAGCCAAAAAAAAAAAAATCCATCCAAAGTTTTGTTTACAAAGTTTGTAGGAGTTGGAAGCACTTCTTGTTCATGGAAACATAAAAACAAAACAACAAACAAGTCAACAAACTCCCAAAACATCCTCTGGTTGTTTCTTTTAATACACATTAACAAAGCATATGGCTTTTTTGCTTGTTTTTATAATCATGCCTTTTCCCTCCTCACAGCCTTGCTTTCTCTCTGTCCCTCTCCTTTAAAATCTGAAGTTTAAGACAGGTGGCTTGTACTTTTTTTTCCAAAGGCGAGTTCAACAAAACAAAACACATGCACATAACCACACATCAGCATGCACTGTTTAAGAGAATGGAAAACATGCAACAGTTAAGAGCTGGTAGTTTTTTTTTTTTAAAATCTAAACTGTGGCTCACAGTGGCAGCTTGTCTGTCCCCTTTCCCCCCCCATATGAGGCAGGGACAGGGGCTGCAGATTGGTCATGACCAGATAAACAAACCTTGCCACAAACAAAATAAGGGGGAAGAAGAGGGAAATAAAACTGTGTGGGAAAATGGGAAGAGCATGGAATAGTACTCCAACCCCATTCCTCTTAGCCCCTTGCACCACTTTCCCTCACCCCCCATTCATTGAAATCCTACTCTCTCTGTGCTCCCAAGGCCTGCACATTGAAACACACACACACCCCCACCAAAAAGTGAAGAAAACTCCAAGGCAGAAGAGGGGGGAAGAGGAGCCAACCACTGCAGCTGTGAAAGACAGCCTGCATCCCCAGCCCACCCCCACAGGGGTGATGGCAATGGAGGGAAAAGAGGGGGCTTGTTCTGGGGGGCTGGGAACCCCTTTACCAGCCCCCTCCTTCCTCCCCTTTCAGCACTTACCCCCTTCATCCCCCCGTTTGTTTCCTGGCTCAGGAATGAAAGTTACCGCCCCAACTTTCTCTCCTCCCAGGCGCTGGGAAGCTGCAGGCTGCTTCTTCAAAACTTCATTCTCATCTATTTAAAGGGGGCAGGGGGGGAGGAAACGTGTGCAGCTTTTCTTCCTCCTCCCCCCCCCCCTCGCTTGAGAAAAAAAAAAGGGGGGGAAAAAAAAAAAAAAAAAAGTTAAAAAGGCTGCGAGGTTTGCCCGCACCGTCCCTAATAAATAGCTGGAACAAACAGGGAGAGCCGGAGCGCTGCTGGTCAGTCAAGTTGAAGCGGCTGGGATGAGGTCATTGGTGTAAAAATAAAGCGATGGCGTCATTTGAAACCAATCCCAGGGAATGAAGTCAGCCTGGGGGAAGAAGGAGGGGGCAGGGGAGCCAGCAGCAGCCCCCAGCCCATGCTGCAGCCCGAGCCTCTGCCCCAGGGAGGAGAGGGGCGGCCCCACGCGGCTTCCCCTTGGGCTCCCCTTTGAATACTTTCTGCCGAGGCAGCCCCTGGGAGGAGCCTGGCCAGCTGGGCTACAAGGAGGCAGCTATTCAAATGAGTGGCTGCTGCTGCTGCTGCTGCTGCTGCCTCCCGCCTCCTCGCCTTGCCAGCTCTGCTGCCTGCTCCTCCCGGCCAGGGCCCGGCTGGCTCCCTAAGGTCTCCCTGGTCGCCTCGCCCCGATGTGGGAGCCCCAGCGAGGACCCTTCGGTTTCTGTTCCGTGGGACGACTCGCCTGGCGTGCTTTCGCTTGCTTCGCCGTCGGCTTCTGGCCGCAGAGGCCGCGGTTTAAACCTCCAAAGTCTCAGCCTCACTATGTCTACACCAAGTGCCATCCCTTCAGCCACGTAGTGGCTAGCACCTCTGCTTAACATGCAGAAGGTCCTGGGTTTGATTCCCAGGGGGTTGGACTCAATGATCTCATGAGGTCCCTTCCAGCCCTATGATTTGATTGATTGACTGACAACCAAGCACCATCTCTGAGTGAACTGGCCCCTCAACACGAGCAGGAGCCCTTGTATTATGTCCTGACACCACTCCTGGAAAGTTTTCCATCGTCTTTTGGCTTCTCGCTTGCCTTCTGGGACGACTCACCTGGTGTGCTTTCACTTGCTTCACCATCGGCTTCTGGCTCCCCTTCTGCCCGCAGAGGCCGCGGTTTAAAGCTCCAGAGTCTCAGCCTGGCCATGTCTACAGCAAGTGCCATCCCTCCAGCCACATAGGACAACCAAGCACCGTCTCCGAGTGAACTGAGCCCTCAACACGAGCAGGAGCCCTTGTATTATGTACTGACACCACTCCTGGGAAGTTTTCCATCGTCTTTTGGCTTCCCGCTTGCCCTCTGGCTCGCAGGCCTCAGTTTAAACCTCCTATGTCTCAGCCCAGCCATGGCTACACCACACACCATCCCTCCGGCCATGTATTACAACCAAGCACCATCCTCAATTGAAGTGACCCCTCAACACAAACAGGAGCCCTTGTATTATGCACTCACAACACCCCTGGAAAGTTCTCCATCATTTTTCGACTTCCCTCTTGCCCTCTCACTTGCAGGCCTCAGTTTAAACCTCCTATGTCTCAGCCCAGCCATGGCGACACCACACACCATCCCTCTGGCCATGTATTACAACCAAGCACCATCCCCAATTGAACTAACCCCTCAACACGAGCAGGAGCCCTTGTATTATGTACTCACAAAACCCCTGGAAAGTTCTCCATCATTTTTCGACTCCCCTCTTGCCCTCTTGCTCACAGGCCTCAGTTTAAACCTCCTGCATCTCAGCCCAGCCATGTTGACACCAAGCACCATCCCTCCAGCCATGTATTACAACCAAGCACCATCCCCAATTGAACTGACCCCTCAACACGAGCTGCCGAGGCACCACTCCTGGGAAGTCGTCCATCATCTTCTGGCTTCCCTCTTGCTCGCAGGCCTCAGTTTAAACCACCTATGTCTCAGCCCAGCCATGTCTACACCAAGCACCATCCCTCAGGGCCCCGTTTTAACAGGAAGCATCACCCCCAATTGAACTGACCCCTCATCACAAGCAGGAGCCCTTGTATTCCATACTCGTATCACTCCTGGGAAGTTCTCCATCATCTTCTGGCTTCCCTCTTGCCCTCTCACTCACAGAGGCCTGAGTTTAAACCCCCTAAGTCTCAGCCAGGCCATGTCTGCACTGACCACCATCCCTGGCCAGCCCATGTTTTACTACCAAGCACCATCGCCAACTGAACTGAACCCTCAACACAAGCAGGAGTTGTTGTATTATATGCTCACAACACCTCTGGAAGGCAGGGCCGTGCTTTTAAGCCCATCATAAAGATGAGGAACAGAGATACTCAGGATATGTCTACACTAAAAATGCACAACTGTAGCGCTTCAGCAGGTGGGAGGGGTCCTTCTGCTGGCCTAGGTGACCCATCTGCCAGACAGACAGTAGCTAGGTCAAAGGGAGAGTTCCTCTGTTGACACAGCACTGTCTAAACTGGGGGTAAGGTTGGTATGGTTACATCTCTCTGGGGTGCGAGAGCCAACTATACTGAGGTAAGTTCTTAGTGTAGACCAACCTTAAGTCATTTTCCCAAAGTCACACAGGAAGCCAGTGATGTAGCAAGGAATTGAGCCCAAATCCTAAATCAGCCCTTTAACCACTGGACCATCCTCAAGACCCCTAGGTCTAGTATAACTATGCCAGGCTATGGGTAGAAAATCCACACCTCTGAGTGATGTGGTTAAACCAAACTAACTCCAAGTCTAGACAGTGCTATGTTAATGGGAGAAATCCTCCATCATCTAGCTACTGCCTCTTTGGCAGGTGGATTGCCTACCTACATGGTGAAGAGAAACCCTCTTCTTGGCTAAGGAAACGTCTTCACTGAAACTCAACATTTTAAATACAGACAGTCTCCTTGTACAGATGTGTTCCAAAGTGCTAGTCACGCTAGTCTAGTTCAGCAAAACAAACAAGGAGTTGCATGACACGTTTAAAGACTAACATATTTATTTATCACATGAGCTTTCATGGGAGAAATCCCACTTTGTCAGACAAGATGATATAGGCATTGGTTCAAAGGGACTAACCATGGAATAAGTTACTACTCAGTATGAACAAGGATCAAGCCCTAAAAGGGGAATTAATTACCCATCCCTTTTCCATTCTTTTGTCACATTTTTTAAGTAATTGCTTTACTGGGACAAAGGTCCTAAAACATATTCCAAATCACCTCATGGTATCCTGTGCTGGATAGATGATACTTAATCAGAATGGTCACACCTGGCAATCATCACTTTAGGTCACTTTTCAAAATTTGCATTTATCAATTTAAAATGATATCACATCAAATTATAAGTAAAACAGAAAAGAAAAAGAAAGCCACACGGGTAAGGCTCCCGGTCCTTTAACTGACTTCCCAGTAGGGCACCCTTGTGTCTGCAATGGAGCCTTTAAACTTAATTGGAAAATCAGGGTCAATATTAGAAGCATTTTTTGTTAACGAAAAGCTCCTTATTTGAAACAATAACAAAAGAAAAAGAAACTGAAATCTGAGCAGAAGCATGCTTGTTATATCACATAAAGTCAGTCATTAAGCATTATCACACCAGTCACGTATCACACATCAAAGTCACGCATTGCACATCAAAGACAGTCATTATGCACCACCACCCCGGTCCTATAACAAAAGATGCAAAACTTGCAGGCTTATCTCGAGTGCTATACTAAGATCAAAACTCCTATGAGACACCTTTCAAGACTCAAGAGTCCTACACATACCTATCATAACATGTGGTGTACCTCATCCCAGTGAACTAAATGCCCTGATATTATCTATGTGGGTGAAACCACAGAATAACTGCACTTCTGAGTGAACCCATACAGAAAAAACACCATATCATGTGAGGAGTGGATACTTTTAAAAAAACAATCCTTCCATATCTAACCTCTTTGTCCTCATCCTCAAAGGAACTCTTTGCAACAGCTTTGAAAGACAAGCCTGGGAATTTAAATTCATACCTCTACTAAACATGGAGTCAATAGACATTGAATTTATGATTTATTACTACAATTTTTAACCACTAACCCTCCTCTATCCTATGATAATAAAGAGGTGTTAACTGCTCATTTCACTTTTGAATGGTCTCTTGCACCATCGATTAGATTAGATAAATACATGAATAGCATATGCTAATTCATGAGCCAAAGCAATTGAACATACATGTGCAGCAAAACAACATGATGGTTTCCAGGCAGCTTGAATGTTGCTACTGTCTATTTCTGTTAAGGATTTGGTATTTTTACTTAAAAAAAAAAAAAAATTGTGCCTGGCTAATTTGCACAGCAAACAGAAGGGACTCTTACTATTTTCTGAAAGATAATAAGTAACACATACTCTGCACAGATAAAAGAATCATGCAGAGCATGTGCTCCTTTGCAGTGTGCCAGCACTGATTAATCAATTAGCATTGATTAAGTAGAGTGAAGAGGAAAGACAGGTAAGATAAGTGCAGTAAAAAAACAACAAGGAGTTGTGTGGCACTTGAAGACTAACAGATTTACTTTTTGCATGAGCTTTCGTGGGAGAAGATCCCACTTCCTCAGATGCTTCGAAGATGGGTGAACTTACAGAAAGGAATGAAACTAAATGCAAGGGGGTGTCAAACATAGGATCAGGCCATAAAGTAACAGCAAATCAGAGCAGTTTACAGGTTCAAACCATGGGAAGCCTGAAGTCAAATTACCCTTTGTAATGGGAAA